>BGPR01000201.1:439412-523534 GCA_013235015.1 Araneus ventricosus
GTTTTGCTGATGGAAGCGTGCAACTTTGTATGTGAATAGATGAATGTAATAGAAACATTTTACTCATTCACATTTTTGACTACGGGTGCAGTATAAAAATTTATTTTTTGTAACTTTTTATAATCAATCCCCTTGGAAGTCAAAGTATTTTCATACAAATTCTTTCCTTAATTGATTTTTTGTTTACCTGTTTTGTTTCCTTATTTACAGTTTTTGAATAATGTGACTACTGAATTTAAAGTCATTTTATTTTGAGGGTTTATTGAAAACAATCAAATTTGTCTGCTTATATTTGAATTTTATACCTCCTTGTAGAAATTTGAAGACGTTTGTGTGAAAATATTTTTCATTGAAAAAGAATCAGAACCGCCATAATTTTTTTGGGATATGATGGATAGTTTTATAGAGTTAGTGAAATTTCTGTGTGATATTTGGGTTGAGTATACTGAGATAAAGAAATAAAAAGTAGATTCAGAATCTAAAATATGTATTCATTCCTTAAAAAGATATAAGGTGAAGAATTAGGGGTAAATCGTAATTGATTTGAAAATTACTCTTTTGCTATAAAACTTTATTATCTTTTACTTAAAAGAAGAAGGAGCATTTGAATCTGTCTGACTAGAAACGAATTTCCATTCCTATGTTGAAAATCAACTTGTACAGTTTAGAAATTTAACGCAGGCAAAGGTAATAACAATCCTTTAATAAGTATCCATAGATAAAATCAGGGTTGATGCAATATTTTCTTGCTTCAACTAAGGTTTTTCTCTGAAATTCTAGCAACACATCTCAAAAATTATTTTATTGTAACAATTATAATAATTTCTGTACCTAGAAAATAATATCACGCATGTAATCATTTCTTTCAAAAATCCATTATCTATTTCTAAATAATTTATACTGAATTTAAAACTCAATCTCAATCTATGATCTTATCTTTATAAGAAATTGTTTATATCTTAAAAACTGGGTTTTTCGTGAGTAATAAAATTAGATTCATAATAGATGGTTGCATAACAACATTGCTTATTCCAACATTAAAAAAATCACATACCAACAGTTGAATTTTCTTTTTACACAATTCGTTTCAACATCTTTGCAGACGAGTTCTGACAATTATTACTGTCAATCATTGTAACTCGACTCATTATAACCTCATCATTCTGGAAAATAAATAGTGGTTTTTATTCCTGCAACGGAAGCAAAGTAAGATTATCGAAAATCAAAGTAAAAAGAAATGTAGCTGATCGTCGCTTCTGCAAATTTCGTAACCAGAAACCTTGTCAACCAATTGCTCAGACGCTTTTTAAGCATCGAATATGAATTTTGCTTTCTCATATTACATGGGATATATTATGTTTTCCATTTTTTTCGTACGAATCTCCTTTATTCTGTAGCAGGAAAAATGCTGAAAATCATCTCTGCGAAAAATGCAAAAGACCGCGAAAAAATCACTAGTAGAAGTACTGGATATTAATGCTACCTTTCTTCATTTTTTTTCAGCGCTGTTGTTCATCTTTGATTATTGCAGTACATTCCTTTCTTGGTTTCGTGAAGGACAGAGATTTCGCATAGGAAAATTTCTTTGAGGGAAAACTCCGGAACTATATTAGTCTGAGGAAATTGTCTACATTTCGTTTTCATTCACTCAGGATAGCTGAGATGAAATCACTATTCATAGAAAGTAGTGCCTGTCTTTATGATTCAACGAATTAAGCATAATTTTTTTCAAATAGCTCTTCGCTGTTTTTCTCTTTTTGTTCTTCGAGTAACTGCCATTCCAGCTGAGCTGAAAACTTCACATTTATATTATTTCCAATGTTGAATGATGAATCTAGTTTTATAATGGATGAAGGTTTTCGAACTATAATATAACGTGAATTAATTCATAATATTGTATCAATATACATAACTTTCTTTCCCAGTGTGTAAGGATTTAAATAAATATATTATTCAAACGATCTAATCTACTATCTTTTACAAGGTGTTACAATAAGTTGGGTGAATAATGAGATAAGTCTTACATTGAGTAGGCCTCAAATCGAAAAGTTTTATAATCTTTCAAAATAGTCCTCGTCGTACACTATGCAATTCTGACAACATGAGTACAAATAGTCTGAAGTTCTTGAAAACTCATCCAGTGGTACAGCTTTCAATTCCCATGTCACAAAAATTTGAATAGGCGCAATGTTAGTAAATCTTCGCCCATTTTGAGCCACTTTAAGTGTAGGATGCAGGAAAAAATCCGGTGGTGACAGGTCTGAGGAATACGGTAGATGCGGCAGTTCAGTAACCTCATGTTCGGACTCTCGTACTCTCTCGATGTTTGTCCCTTTTCTTTTGGTGGTGGGCAGCCCATTCCAATGCTCGTCTTCGACTCTTTCAAGCTCACCAGTAATCTCTTTTTACAACGAGTATACAGTTTTCAAGGTCACGGTGTCATCTACATATACATGCATTGCATGACTTTCTCCTGCTGATTTTCCCAATTTGTAAAAGAATTTTAAATTGATTCTCTGCTCCATGACACACGCCACAAAACCATCGCACAGACAACAGTCGATAATAAATTTATTAAGTCTCACAGGCGCACGAAACCACGCGCTAATATTAACTGAATGTTATGGAACACGACGAAGGTGTCGCTTATAATCGAGTTGTTCCCATTTTCGATTTGAAGGGTGATTCACTCTACTAATTGGTTGCTCCTTGTAATTTTAGAAAGGACTTATGAATTTGGAATTGTCAGTAAAATTTATTTTTTTTCATTTTTCGCTAAAAGATTTTACACAAAATATCATTTTAAAATAAAAGCACAAGTTGTCACTCAGAAATTTATGCTGTAATATTTATAACGAGTATCAAAAGAAAAAATAAGACTTAGAAATTTTTAATGACATCTGACGTCAACTCCAGCTCTTTGGTAAATTAATAGTAAATTATCGTCTCTTTGTTCGGCAGTTCTGGCATAAAAAAGAAATACCTATATCCATCAAATTTTTTATACTCAATGCCGTATCAGAAAATATATAGGGGAAAGTGGAGTAAAACCGGATACCTGAGACTCAAAGTGCTGTTGAAGCTAAACTATTAGACATAGAGCTTGTAAAGTGTTGCCAAAATATTCATTATTTTTCAGAGTACAATATATCTTTCAGAAAAAGTCATAGTTTTACAACTTTTCTTTACTAATGATTTTTGTGTAGAAAAAGTCAAACTATCAGGTTTTACCCCACTAGTGGGGTAGCATGTTAATATGTTTAACCGGGTACACATGTTAACGTTATGGGAAATTAGGGAAAACTACATTTTCAGTGGAAAAGTAGAATAAATTTTTATTTTATATGACAATTTAAGAATAAAACAATTTCTTAAGATTTAAAAATAATTTCAATAGTTGACAATTTGAAAATAAAGACAATTAATTTAAAATTATTTGCAAAATTCGTATCTAAATTAGTGATAAATATTATAGGAATGAAATAGGGAATCTAGTAATGTCAGTAGCACATTGAAACACTGCTGGTTTGGAAATTGCAATACAACAGGAAAGCGACAAAATGAAACGTAAGAATCTAACACATCTTGTACAAAACAAGAAATTAGAGAAACGTAATAGAACTACTGGGTGCTCATACTATTTAATGATCCAAATCCATAAAAAAATATAATCCAATCCAAAAGCAAAAGAAGAAAAATTTATTCTAATTCTTTCTTCTTTAAAATTCAAGCTAACTATGAGACGAGTTCAGCAGAAATGAAGATGAGTTAAATAAAATCAAACGATTGCAAAGACTTCGAGCAAAAGATTTTAAATTTTGCATGCGTTTTAAGTTTTATATAAGGAAAAATGAATAAAAATCGTTTATTTGCAAACGAGGAAATAATGGAATAAATAAACTTTGATTCTTTTTAAAATTTTGAATAAAATAATTCTTTGTATTTATTGAAATTATCCCAAAAAAGAAAATATTGTAAATCGGAATAAATTGGAAATCCTTTCCATCAGATCATGTGACTCAAAGGTCAAATAGGAATGGCCCTCATAAACTACCAACTGTCTCACAACCTAAGAAAATCCTCTTGGGTTGGGTATCCATAATTTCCCCTAAAACCTGGTTTTACCTCACAAGAAATACCTGGTTTTACCCCGAGTGCAAAGGCTATAAGAAACGAAATAGAACCACCCAATTGTTTTAATAAATCTTTATTTTTTGATAGGATATAAATCCTTAGTAAACATATAATAAGCCGAACTAAATGTAGTTTTTATAATTGTAATGATTAATAAGTAAGGATTGTTAAAAAAGAAACGAACATAGGAGAGTTGACGTCATAAAATAAATAAACCTTCACAGACGAACCGAAGTCAGAAACATCAACATGGCAACTATGACCATTCTTTTTTTCACTAGTGGAGAATAATTCAGAATTTGTCTACTAGAAAGAAGAATTAATAACGCCAAAATGAAGGTACCGGTTTTACCCTATTACCCGGTTCTACCTCTCTCCCCCCTAAACATGTTCTTTAAAAATTACCCAATATGAATTAGTTAAAGTTAATTGCTCCGTTAAAATCAAATTAATTAAAAAATTTTACTTACATACTCGATTCGACAATCTGGACAATATATGTCTGAAAAAATGTGACCCCTATTTTTTTCTTTTTGTATTGTCTATATTACAGCTGCTTGCATCTAACTCGTGTATTAAGCGGAAGCATTCAGTATTCTGAATAGTAATTGGCATTTTCTCTCACTCTTTCTTTGACATTATTTGGCTACTTAGTATATATTCTTATCGTCATCTGTAACCTCTGCCAAGATTTGCGCGACACAAATAAAATAATTCCTTTGTATCAGAATCTAATTGTTATTTAACTCCAAAGAATAAGAGAAATCTGGGAAAAAATCCGGCATTTATTGCAATTTTAGAAAGACTAAGAAGGCGGAAAATAGTAAATTATTTATTCGAGACGGGGTTTTAAGATTTTGATTCCGAATGAGTTGTATTTATTTTGAAACAGAGATAAAAAGAGACTTCTAAAATAAAAAATAAATTATTTTTAACATCGCATCTTTCGAAGATTGCTATTTTATTGAAAAGAAAATAAAGAGAAACAACCAGCGGTGGAAACAAAAGTTTATCTAAGTAAGCAGTCATATGTTGGTATGAATTCGTTCCGTTTCATTTATTTCGTCATTGAGAGCTGGGCAATGAAGGGATATTTTGAAACCTACTTATTGGTGATCGTGTGGCAGTAGAGATAAAATATATTTTTGAATATCTATTTTATGGACTGTCTTTATTTCTGCCCTTTGAAACGAAATGATAGCTCCAAAAATATATAATGATAGCTAAATTTTAGAATTTTTTTTGGAGAAAGCAATCAGAAAGCGAATTTGTGTTCAGATACAAGCGAAAATGCTATTTATTTTCATTTTAATTAACATCTTTGGCAATGTTATCATGACATTTTATATATCTGAATGAAAATTTTTAATAAAAATAACGTTTTCTAAAGCGCACGCTTTTATTTAAAAGTATGAAACAAAATTTTATCAAAAATCTGGAGGTGAAAAAAAATCGTAAAAGCTTAAGTCGTTTTGTATCACATTTATAATATACATTATTTTCAATAAACAATAAAACTTTTATCTTGTGATATTTATTTTGGAATAATTACTGTATAGCATTGTATTCAGTGCCTCAAGTTCATAATATTCATTTTCAAATTTTCCCTCTTATTAATAATAATTTTCTTATTTACAATCTTTAATTTATCTGCAATTAATATTATAATCACTATGGAATCTTGTTCTATATTTATTTGTCTTTCAGTTGTCTACTTTCAAATATTAAATTTCCATTCGAGAAGCAGTACATTCCCTATCCGAAACAATAATTCGCCTCACAATCGTTCAGCGTGAGGCACAGGCATTTAAACCCTTCAACAATCAATCTGAGATTACCACTCTTACAGACTACACAACTCATCAAAGCTACGACTATTTCTGCGAATTTTCAATTAAACATCGAGTTCAGTCGAGAAGGTAATCGAATTGAAACTCGTCATTGAGACTTAATATCAGAAAGAAACTTTCCAGATGAGCCAATATCGCCCAGAATAAAATCTGCATAAAATAGGCGTATGCGTATTTTAAGCATTCCAGCGACGATGGCAAAGACCACGATACTTAATAAATGCAGAATTAATTTGAAGAAGGAAGTTGGAAGCCAAAACCGTTAGCTTCCATTTCAATTGACTGCGAATCAGAGGTTGACACTTCGCTTACCTTGGGTTGACGGACCATTGGCTACGCTGATTGCGAGCTATTAGCCCAGGTAGCACAACACGTTGCACAATATTGTGCGATATTATATGATATTGTACAATATATTACAATTGAGCGAATATTGTTCAATATCGTAAAATATTTCTGTGCCAGTAAATATTTCTGTAAAATTGTGCTAGTAAATATTCTGTGCCAGTAAATATTCTGTCGTAAAATATTTCTGTATTGACCCCAGTAGGTCAATATCACCAAATCAATTATCAATCCAATATCATCAATCAAAGTAGAGGAAAGGTGTTACAACGTCAAGGGCCTAATTTACGTTTGACTAAGACATCTGTTCTGCTGCAGAGGAATCTACTACTGAAATGAATCGAATTCAGGCGGGATTTTTCAGAGACTTTCGCCAAATCATCCTCTGTGCCTGCGATTTGAGTTTTGTAAATTGATTGATTTATAATAATCTTAATAGATTGTAAAACTGCTATTAACCCCTTGCCATACGTTTTTATTTAACCTTCTAATTAGATGCCCTCACCCATTTGATTCTTTTTCAATATTTCAATCTCTTTAAGATGGTAAAGGATACTTGAGACATCTAAGCGTGACTAGGTGATTTTTGTATTAAAATTAATTGTTACGCTGACTTAATACGTATTTCAGTAGCGCACGGGAACAAAAGAGCGGAACGTATGGCATGCGACGCCGACCAAGAAGGTGTTAAAAGTTTTCAATCCTGTGTATGTTTATGACACTTATTTCATACTCTATCGCTATTCTTTTTTTCATATTTTTTACATCTTTAGTTTGTGTAATGATATTCGTGTATTGTAAAATGGTTTATAATATATTCAAATTGAAAAATGTTAAAATTTTTCTACTTACTAGAAAACCCTTACCATAATTTAAAGAACTCACTATGCACTTTCTAACGGTGACGATAAATTTTTTTTCAAGATTAAACATAATAAAATATGATTATGTTACTGAAATTAAATTTGAATTTGCTTTTAGATTAACTAATTGTTAATTTTAAGGGAATAAAAATTAAATTAAATAAAACTTAGATACATTTTTTGCCATAAGTAATTGAAAATTTAGAGCTATTTTGTCGAAACGCTGTTCTTAAACTCATAAACATAACTCAGTAACAATTAAATTGCTTTACTTTTCTTACATTTTATGTAAAATGAGCTGCAAAGTTCGAAGTGATGTAAAAGAACATCCAAGATTTTAATAACTTTTTCTTTTGAATTTGGGGTACTTGAACGTTATAGCGGCCACCGAGACTGAATCGCCAACAACCAAGATATATCGCCAAGATGGAAGACGGTTTGGCAATGTAAGAACATTTGATGTGGGTGCTCAGTGAGCCGTTTACTGATCTCTTGCAAACGCGATGCCTGCGGTATCTGAAAAGGACAAATTGTGCATGCGATGCCTGCGGTATCTGAAGTGGGTATCGGACAAATTTTTAAACTTAAAAAACATCAGCGGCTTCGCTTTCATGAAAGCGGGAACCTAGTATCTACGCTTGTTCATTGAATTTTAGGAATCTACGTTTTTAAAAATTCCAAAATGAGCTCTCACCTCAGAACGTTCCTTCATCAAAAAGTCAACAAAAGCTAGGAGCATCGCAGTCCTAAACAAATCCGTTCGAAACCGATCAGAACTGTAGAACACCGAAGTTACGAGCTTGGTTAAATCCGAAGTTCGCCAAGTAAGCTCGGTGGCTGCTTTAACAAACAAGTACCGAATTTGTTTATTAATAACTATTATATAGTATTCTATACTAAATATTATTATATTGAAAAATACCTATAATCTCCGCAATTTATCTGTTAAAACTCAATAAGACATTTGAATACTTCATAGCAATTTTTTGATAAGCAACTGAAATCTGAAGATTTATAAAAACTTGATTACAGGCAGTAAATCTAATTACTAGAATCTGAATAGGCAACATCGTTCAAAACTGCAATTAATATTCTATTGAAAGTACCTATTAACTATTCTGGACACGAAAAAAGTAACAAATATTCATTATTTATCAGTAGAGCAGCAAATCACTATCAGACAGTATAAATCGTATTTCATCCACGCAGCGTGAGGGGCAGGTATTTAAACCAATAAACAATTAATCTCAGATTTCAAGTCGTGCAGACTCCACGGCTTATCAAGCCCGAGTCTGTTTCAGCGAAAATTCAATTAAACATCTTGATCAATCGAGAACCTAACGGAGTCAAAACTCGACACTGAGACTTTAAATGGCAGGAAGAAACTGCTCAGGTGAGGGAAAAGCGCCGGGTATAAAATCTGCATTAAGTAGAAGCATACAGATTTCAAATATTCGAGCGACGGTGGCAAAGTCCACGGTGCTTAATGAATTCAGAATTAATTTGGGGTGGAAGTTGGAACCCTAAACCGTTAACTTCCATTTCAATTGACTTCGGATGAGAGGTTGACGCTTTGCCCACCTTGGGTTGATGGACTGTTGAATACGCTAGCAGCAAGTCACTTCTGGCGATTTCACCTGAATGTCAGTTAAAGATGAGAAAGGGTGTTTCAATCTCAAGAAGTTAATTTACGTATGACTGAACGCTAAAGAGATGTCCGGTATTGAAATGAACCGGAGTGGGTATATGAGTAATGACGCTAGATGTTTGGAAGAGAGAAGTTAATTTCGATACATTCTGGTTTTAATTCAAGAGAGCGTGTGATTTTCTGAAGTTGATAGATTTACGCGTTTTACGCATTTTTCTGGTGATTTTGCGAGTTTTGTTTCGCAGCTTAAGGAATTGTTAGTAAATGACATTAGATCTTACTATCTTGTTTCTGAAAGAACTTCATTTTTATGTAAAGAACTTTCCATTACAAAAATTTCTTCATTGAAAATGTGTTCTTACTTTACTTTACTTACTTCACTTAGGTTACTTTAATTTCTCCATTTTTATTTATAATTAATTGATTTTCAATTGTTAAAGAAAATCTCAAATAATTTTGACGTGTTTACTATTTATTTAGTTTCATCAAGCTATTTTAATGCAATTCATAATTATAGTATTGAAAAGAATTATTTATGTTTTTATATCTGAAAGTTACTTCTCCACACTACGTGTGCTTGAAATGTCATTAAAATTCGATTTGAGTTATGTTACAGGCGATGTATATGTTTAGGCAGTCGAAGCGAGAAAATAAATTTTGCCTAAAAGCATACTAGATTTTTTGAATTATTATCAGATTTTAAAATCGGTAATAATTAACAGATAATTTATATTCGGCTAATTGCCTTGTAAGAAAATGCATAAAGAAATGAATGACAACATACCTGCTCAAATTTTAGCTAATTTTTGCATAGTAGTGTGAAGTACAATAGAACATCAAGAACTGTGACAAGTCCTGCATGATGTTCTAAGTTTTCTTTTCTTTTCAAATTTTGTCATTAAAATGTTTGCGAAGTTTGGACTTCAATTTATATTACATCAATTTACATTTGGCATTCATTTTTACAGACATCAAACGGTTCTTATAGGAATTAAAATCAAAATAAGGTTGTTAGGAGGATGGCAAAGGAAAGTTATTTTCCAAGACCAAGTCTGCCAGTTGATTCTTAACAACTACACAAGAACTTTGGATCTTTTAAAATTCGTTCTAACTTTATTTTTATACGAAATACGAAGAAAAATTCATAATAGAATGTAATTTGATTCTTTTCATTTAACAAGTTCAGAGAAGCACGGTGTTATTGTAAAGAAAGTGCCTTTTGATCATAGTCTAAATGAAATAAAAGTAGCAGACATACACTCTTTCCAAAGATGATTGATTTCATTTCTTTGAAGTTGTTGGAATGTGGCATGTTGAAAAGGTTTCGAATTCATCTTTAATGAAAATAAAAATAAAATCATTTTTCTTAGTTATTTTGGTAATACACCTTCTTCTTTTTCTAATAGTAATGCAAATGTTTTCACTGATTCTGATTCACTGACACTGAGTTTGTGCCAATAATTTTAAAAAATGTTTTTCTTTTCTGTTATATTGGTAGCACGGAAGACAGCATTTCTCTATTAAAATACTCGATATATAAGAAAAATATACAACGGGTATAATTTTTTTTCTTAGGAAAACTATTAACTGAATATACAAATATAGCAATAATAAAAATTATATTTCAAAATGCAGTAGTAATTAACAGTGTATGAAATTATTTATATAAATATTATTTTTCTTATATGAAATATTAAAAAAACATAGTTTTTCGTTTGAAAATATTATCATTTTATTTTAAAACATTTAAAACATGTAAACTTCTAGCTGATATTTATTGAAACTGGATTAATATAAACAGTATTTAATTTATAATTAAAGGTGTAGCATAAAAAAATGAATGACAGTTAAAAAAATGTGTTATTATCTAGGTCATTGAACATATTTAATACAGGATGCATCATAATTAATCACTCAATTTGATAGGGAGGTATGGAATAGCAAAAGAAAACTATTTCACCAGGAAAGCAAAGCCTCAAACAAACACATAAAGTTGCAGAATGTGCTCTTGACTGCGATATTTGTAACTAATGAAAAAACAGATTGTAAATTTATTCATTCGAAGACAGTTATAAAAATATTTTCAAAATGAAATTGATTAAATAAAAAAATCGTTTGGCACGAATATATATAAAAAAATAATAAAAATAGAGTGGCAACGTCGTATTTTCTTTCTGTAAAGGTCATCTAGAAACAAGGAAGAAAAATATTGGAAAAGTATTCAATGCCAATTCAATGCGTGTGATGTTGTATGAAGTGTGTAAATATTATAGGTTGGAAAAAGAGTCTGTTCTTTGTGTGAGTCGCAAATAAATATGTTGTTTTGGAAGGAAGACGCCGTTGCACTTTAAATAATGTTTGGATTACAGTACAATAGCCACAACATCTGTTCACGCCAAAGTTGCCTAACAAGAACAGTCGGTCGTCATTTTATAAGCAGACTTCACGGAAAAAACACGAACCCTATTAAATTTAAGGCAGTAAAATGCTCGAGGTCGTTTAATGAACTTGGAGTTATGCATCTGACTTCCGGAGAATGTCGGAGAGCAGTTCAAATGTATGCAGAGCACTACTTTAACCAACCCTTACCGCAAGCATGAAGTGTTTCACGTGTTCATTGACAACTACGCGAAAGTGGATTATTGCCAGTACCAATCAATGGATTGGTCGCGGTGAACCAATATCTAGGTCACCATAGCACCGGATTTATCTCCATTCGATTTCTTTGTCTGGAATATAATGAAGAAATATGGTTTGCGATATTCCTTTTGCTAGTGATATTGATCTTCTAACGCGCATATCGGTTACAGCCGGAAACATCCGAGAAATGCGGGCATTCTCCAGAATGTCCGACTGTCCATGCAACCACGTTGTTAAGCATGTATTGAAACAAATAATCGAAATTTAGAGCACTTCTTGTTACACAAGATGACCTACCAATGCGTAATTCTGATTTCTTTCCTATACCTTCCGTGCAAATTTTACCTTACTGTATGGCGCTTGCATCAACGCTTTCCTATGTCTTCTTTTGTTATCTCCTACATCCCCACCAAATTTGAATGATCTGATCTGACACATCCTGCATGTAAAGAAATATGGTAATAAAATTATTTTAAGGCAGTGGTGGTTCTTTTGTAAGTTTATTGTGCAAACACCAGATATGACCATAGTGCGCCAAATACATTATATAAAAAACTACAGCTAAAATTCTAATAGTAATAATAAAGCTTTTCTGATGATACTAAAAACAAAATGGTTAAAAATAAAACTAAAAGTAAATTTCTTTTCTTAAAATGTTAGAAGTTAGTGCAGTTTCAGAAAAAAGTGAAGAAAATTAAGTTTGAAGCTATCATTTTATTTCGCTTATTTTGCCTGAACGCTTCTTCCCCAAAGGAATTTTTTTTTTTGAGATGGGACCAGTTCGTTTAAGCATAATAAATGAGACAAAATGTTAAATTCAAACTTAGTTTTCAGAACGTTTTACTGAAAATCGACCATTATAAAGTGGTTTGAAATCGAAGAACAGCATTTTTAGAATAGGATCTTTTTTTCACTTCGCGATTTCGGATAGATAAAAAAAATACTTACAGGCATTTTCTGACGAGGTTCTTTTTTTACGAAAAAGTTGAATTTTTCAAAAAAATAATTCAGATATCGTTCTGAAATTTTAACCATACCCTACTGTTTCCTATATAATGCGTAATTACGTAAAATTTCAAAAATTATACTCTAATTGTAAAAAAATTAAAAATACTTTTTCAAAATTTACGTTTTTTAATTTACTCCTGCCCTAATTCAGCTATCTTAACATTGGAAGATTCATTTTATAGATCTTTTTACTAGCTATAACTTTTTAGCTTAAACTTTTCTTCTCAGATAAATAACCTTTTATTTAAACGGAAAAAAACGATCGTTCGAATTTCCCACCTCCTCCCCCCTATATAGTGTTATGTTTTGTGATTACCATGAAACAGCAGGAAGTTGTCCTTCAATAGCAATATTCGGCTGTTTCTGGGGAAATAAGCAAGGAAAGACCAGTTTATGTGGAATCTGATGCTTCATATCTCGATGGAGAATTGGCTCTATACAGCGATGACGAAGCCGATTTTGAGATTGGTGTTGAGGACAGTCCAGTTTATGAAGAAGATAACGACTCAAATTCGGACAGAAATGTGTGCATTACCCATTCATTCAGCCTCTAAACTTATTATAGCATAAAAAAGAAAGTTGTGTATAATTTAATAAGCGTAGAATGGGAGAAAACGGGCCATAAAGTGTAGTACAGTTTAACAAATGTAGAGTGGAAGGAAACGGGATGGAATTTAAAGTGCAACAACTCCACAGTGGTGTTTCACGGAAGTAACCTGTCCACATAAGTTTAAGAACACCCAGAAAGTGAAAAAGTTGATTTATTTTGTATACAATATCTATAGCATTGAGTAAGTTAAAAGTCAATTTAGATATTCTGCTATGGCATGAAAAAATAGTGTTGTAAAACCTAATTTAAAATTAAGAAAATGGTAATATTTCTTATATACAAAATATATAAGACATATTATCATTTTCGACATGGCTAAGCAAATAAGAAGGAACAAATTAAATAAAATAATTGATGAAAAGATAAGTTTTAAATACGAAAAAAGAATTCAACCATGGAAAACTCTGAATATGGATTGGAATTACTACATGGAAGAAATGAAGGCATGATGAATTTTACCGATGGTTCCAAAATGGACGGAAGAGTTGTTTGCGCATTAGTAGCATTTTATAATAAAACAGAACTATACTATAGAAAATTTAGACTAAAAGAATCGAGCACAGTATTTATGGCTGAGGTGTTTGCAATTCAACAGACAGTTCAGTATGCCAGAGTAAATGGCCTAGGAGAAGTAAATATAATCAGTTTCTCCAGGTTAGCACTTATAGCATTATGTGCTGTAGAAGAAGCCAGAGACATAATCAATAACATAAAAGAAGATATATAAGAATACATGGGAAAAATAACCTTGACTTGGATTAGAGCACACATGGGGTATTTTGGGAATGAACGTGCAGATCAATTAGCCAAGGAGGCAACATTGAATTCAGATGAAACAATTAGTTTTGTTCCTTCTAGAAACCAGATAAGAAATGAAGGAAATAAAATTATAAAGGAACTGTGGCAAAATCGTTGGAATGATTAAAAAAAGTTACGATGGACCAAAAACCTAATAGATAAAGTTAAAGTGGATAGACTATATGGCGACTTCTGCATAAATCAAATTTTCACGGCACAAGGAGTTTTTAGAGAAAATCAGGCTAGATTCTTCGAAGTAACGTGGTTAAGTTCATGCGGCCAAGGAACGGAATCTGTTCTTCACGTAATTAAATAGTGTCAAATTTCTACCTCATACAGTAAAAACTGGCCTAGTGGATGGCAATCAATGAGTTTAAAAGACTTGATAAATAATGCCGATATTCGTATCTCATTGCGAGGATTTCTTCACGAACTGCTAATTAAAGAATTAGACTTATTGTCGTCGTTCAGTGAAACTGTTGTTTCCTGTCTCTAAAAAAAGAAGAGAAAAAGATTATAAAATAAGTATTGTTCAATCTGGAGTAGGATGTATCACATTTTTCCTGCACGGTCTAGGCCAGCGCGGGGTAATCTTTGTATATAACAGAACCTATCTTAACAGAATCTATCTTAACAGAATCTATCTTATATATAACAGAAAATGCTTATCCTAACCTAGGTTTAGCCATAAGAAACCTCATAAGATTTTACATTTCGTATTTGAACAATAGTCTTCTTCAATATGAATAAAATTACTAAACTTTTTTTCTACCTATACCCATTTGTGGTCATGTATTTGCAGGTAATCGCATCGCAACACAGTTTCGATTTTCTAGTAGAAAAATAAATACTTTGAGATACAAGTATGTTTATATTGTTTTATAATGCAAAGCTCACATTCTTGCTATATGCATTATATTTTCACACGTTAGCTGCTGATCACGCACTTTAAATCACGCTTCTGTTGCACATTTACTCTGTAATTAGATTACCCTTTTTTACTATAGTTAACCCATTAATTGTGGGTGTGGTTTATAAATCACATATATAGCAATGTACTCCCAGTTTTTAAAAATTTTCCTTTTCCTCTCCATCACAAGGTTTTGATAAGAAAATGACCGGGCAATGAAATGAAATCCGCTAGTTTCTCACTAAAAATAATAAAGAATGCTTCAAGGATATAATAATACTTCGCTTCATGTATTGCAGTTCTTAAAAATTATACTTTTAAGTGCAAAAAGCATGTAATCTGAATATATTTAGTTACAGAATGCAAAAGTGTACCTTCAGGTATCAAAAAAACCAATCCAATCTGCCTTTCATATTCTGTAACAATAAAAATGAAAAACATTCACAAATTTATTTCAGCTTTCTGCCTCTCATTCCCTTTTGTTCAAGATTTTTTATTCATGCAATATCGATATATATATATGTCTGTTTCGATTACAGTCAGGCAAAAATAATAAAAAAAGGGAAAGAATACTTGAAATATAAATTATGTTCCAGAAGGGAAAATATTTCCTCACTTATGAACATATTTACACGGCGTGTTCTTAAATTTATCGATGTCTCTTAAATTTCACTGTCATTTCCATATCTCACTTTTGCTTGTAAAATAGCTAGGAATTTGAAATGTGAATTTTATTCCATTCAAAAGATATATTAAGCTTAGCGTTATGATAATAACGATTGTGGGTAGAGAATATTTATTCTGTATTTTACATCTAAATTTCAAAGCCTCGGATGCATCGTTTCTTTCACTCTTCATCTTTTCTTCTCTGTTTTGTTCCTATATCATCTTTATGTTTCTTCTTATCTCAGAATAAAGAGAGGGGAAAAAAGAAATTGATCGGAAAAAGTGAATACGTTTTTGGTCCATAACTGAAGTATATTGATCCCGAAGAACAGTCGGATGATGCCAGTTGAGCGGTTTCTTTCTGCAAAGAAAATCACTTGAATTTAGAAGTGTTCCACACTAGATGTACCAGATGGTTTGCTTGCATCTTGCATAGCAAAGAAAGTCTGAAATCTGGAAAGTAAATTAGTGATAGAGGAAATAATATTTAGCACTGTTACTTTGCTACCAAAAGTATTATCAAAAA
Source organism: Araneus ventricosus (assembly GCA_013235015.1). Lineage (NCBI taxonomy): Eukaryota > Metazoa > Arthropoda > Arachnida > Araneae > Araneidae > Araneus > Araneus ventricosus. Next base: position 455,411 of record BGPR01000201.1, read on the forward strand.
TGATTCACATTTATTAGTGCTGAATGTCAATATATGTACTACGTAAAACCCTTTGCTGAGACAAAAGAACAGAATTAGATAATAAGTTTTTTTTATGTGACTGATATTATACTGAAAAGTGCATGAGTATTTAGGCACTGAAAATTTAAAGAGGATTTTTCTTCAAAAATATTCTGCTTCAACAATGTTGTTTCCTGCAAATGTATAACATATATTATATGTTGTTGTATATGTATATATATATGTTGCTGTATATGCAAATATAAGCTATTCTACATGTATGTATATGCTGTTGTATATGTATAGATGACATGCATTATATGTTGGTTTAAGCTGGTAAGTTTAAGCTTGGTAGAAGCTTTCTACAAATTAAAACCATTACAAAAAGTTAGTAATAAAAATTTACTATGTGTTACAAAAATTAGAATTGATTGAATAGTTATATTTTAAAGTCATCATTCAATGAGATTATCTCAAGTCTCTTTAAGAATTGTTTCTAATAAGAGCACGCATATTAAATTTTGAAAAGCATGTTAAAAATTATTTTTTAAAAAATTTGATGAACCATGCATAGAATTTCAGAAAGTTAATATTTTAGATAGTTACATGTGCCAATAGATGCATGATATTTCAAATACTTTGAACTTCACTGTTTTGATTTTAAGCAAAATGTATGGTTTTCTGTCTACATATATTGCCTTTTTCTCATATAAAGATGAATTCAATTTTCAATTAAAATCTGTTTACTATTATCATTTTTATTTTACTGGAACAAATTATATTTTATTTAATATAGTTGCAATTATAATACATAATGGCACACTGAACGAAATATCAAATGATATTTAACTTGAGTGTTAACAAAAAATAGTATAAGCCATAAAATTTAATATTGAGTTAGAAAATGTAGGCATTGAATTTGAGAATTCTTAGAAAATACAATTCGGGTTGAAATGATATTTAAACTTGGAATTAGACTAAAAGAAGTCTGCTTTCAACTTAGAAGTCTTTCCGTATAAGAAAGCATCAAAATTTAAGTTAAAAAGTTTTGGAGTAAATCTGAAATCAAATACGAGAACTTGGTTATTGTAGATTTAAAGAAACTACCTAAGGATAATCTCTAAATAAAACACCAATTAATTCCAAGTTGAGCAATTTGTAAATATAAAAAAAATGTTTTTAAAGTCATTTATTTGTCTCGATGTTTACTTTATAACACCAATTTTCTGCCATTGGCTTTTTTCGTTTCTTTTTACCCTTTTTAATGCATATGAATTCATAGCGATTATGTAATACAAGTACACACATATGAAAAAATGCATGGTTTTAATTGTATAATCAAGGGATAGTATTTATTCATAGAAAGAATTTTATAGATTTAGATTAAATTACAAATTTCTCTCATATTTTACATCTATAATGTAAATAAATAAAATCTGGTAAATACCTCTTTTAGTTATGCGTAGGGAAGCAAGTAGCAGTAGTTAAAGTATCAGCACCAAATTATTGATACTTTAGAAAAAATTTGTAGAAGGTATATGTAGTCTGACTACAATACAAAAACGGTTTGCCATATTTGTTGTTAATTTAAAATTTATTTATTTTATTATATATAACGAAAATATTAGTTTTGAAATACATTTATTTCTCTCACAAATCGAAAACCCTTCTTTGGAAAGAAAAAAATTATATTTCAATGACTCGCTATTATATATAATCTATATATTTTCAATTTTGCTTAGAGGTTTGTAAATAATTTTTTCTTAGTTTGTTTATCTTTTTATTTCATTATTCATTTCAGAAGCTTGGGAAATTCAGTCTTAATGTGTTTCAGTCATCTGTATTTTAAATAATTTACTCGGCTTTTTTTTTAAATTTCCAACTTCCACAGAAACTTGTTGAGTCCGTGATTTAAATAATTCCTTCCTAGTCTTTGACATTTTTTTAAAGTTAATTTTTAAAAAATCATTTGGCAATAAAACATTTTTATTTTCGATGAAGATCATTAATAGAAACTTTAAGCACCGTTAAGCTGCTTTTATTACAAGAGTAGAACGTTTAAAAAGTGCTGAAAAAGCAGCACTGTAAAAAAGAACGTTTTCTATACAGTCAATAAATCATAAATAAAATAAATAATCTCTCCATTCCTTCAAGTTCACAATGAATGGTACACACTTTTTCATTAATTTTAATATATTCATACAAGCTTAGCTATTCATTCGACTTCATTTATTCAAAAAATATTTTTCATTGAAGTTATAGAAATTCGATTTTTTTTTTACTTTGTTTGGAAACTAATTATTTTTTAAGCTTTGTTTTTATCTCAAAAACATCTTTGCAATTAACTTTTCATTTATTTTCAAAGCAAGTTTATTTATGTTTCACTTATCAGTTCTTAATAAAATATCTCTTATAGAGGTTAAATTATTCCATCTCGATAACTTAAAAAGAATTCTGTGAGATTTAATTTATGAATTTTTTTTTCATAACAATTCGATTTTTTTTCCAGTTTTTTTTTTTTTTAGTTTTTTAATTATTTCTTTTAAATAAGCATTTATATGAAAACTAACCGTCACGGAACTTCTAAATAATGGAGGTCTAACTTGAAATTTTTTTACGAGTTGCATATTTAAATAATTAATTTTTTAAGGTAAGTAAAACACAAATTTAGTAACATGTAATATAAACGGTTTCAAGCTGCCAGATTCATAGCTGAACATATATGTCTTACACGATAAAGAAATTCGGTTAAGTTCTAAGGAAAATATTACTTCCAGGTAACATTGCTAATTACAGGGTGTCCTTGAACTCATGGGCCAAACTTTAAGGGAGGGTAAAACCACATAAAGAAGCCTTTTTCAGAATAGCAAAGAGGAGTCAAAAATGAAAAGAAATTCTCAGAAAAGAACAAGAAATTCTGAGGGAACAAAAGGAAGATGCTTTTTCATGTATATTTTACCGTCCCTTAAAGTTTGGCCCATGAGTTCAGGGACACCCTGTAGACTAGGAAGTAGGATTGTTTCATATCATAAAATATTGCATATTTCAAGATGATTGTTCAACTGAGTTTTAATAGAATTTTTACTAAATATTAAATTTACACATTGCTTTTTGGAAGAAATTTATTATTATGATTATCTGAGAGAAATGTTCTAAAAAATAAAAGAATTTTAAATTAATAATTTTATCTTGAATTTTAAGTAATTATCATGTTTATGTTACAATGAATTTTTTCATTAATTTATTACCTTTTTTACGGGAAAAAGATGTATTTTCCTTTTCTGAATGACCCTAAATTCATATTTCTTACTCGGAATTTAATTGCGGTGCTCATACATTTTAGAAATCTCGATCATTTAAGATAAGACCGCTAAAATGGAATAATTGAATCAAATCAATAATTATTCGTGGTATAATCGTCTCTGAATTGTCTCCTTTAAAATTTTTGTAGTTTTCTTCCAGAGTACTTTTAATGTCATGTGGCAAATGCTCTTTGAATATATTCTTATTCGTCATGTTCTTAATGTTCGCATATATGAAGTAGAGACATTGAAAAGCATTTTTTTTAACTTTAAGATGAGGTAAAAAATAGATTTTCTGAAATAATATTTTCGGGAGATATCGCGGAAAAATGCCAAAATCTTGATTATGAGTTTTTTGAGGGTGCTTTTTGGGCTTTGGAAAGTTAACAGTAATCTTTCTCTTGTTTTGAAGAGCATGTTTGCGAAATTTCATCAGGATTGGTCAAAATCTGTATATTTGTAAAAGGAACACACACATACACACGCACGCATGAACAAACGAACACACAAACACACTTTGCTTTATATACAGATTGTTCCTATATTTTTTCTTTTATTTAATTTTTACTACTGTAATGTATAATTTGTCTTTTGGCACTGATAAACATAAAATTTTAAAAGAATATGATACTTTTATTCGTACAAAATCTACTTTGAGACATTATAATGTAAATGTCACAGATCTTTAATTGTTTTTATTGATTTTATTTTAAGCATGGATAAATGAGAACAGAAGAAATTTTCAGATTGCTTTCAATATATTATTGTACTATCAATCTAATCACGAAAAGTTTTGCTTTGTTACGTCTATAACTATACATTTGTACAGCATTTTTTGTTGGAAGAGTATTGCGAGTTCGAAAGAAAATGTCTTTTGTGATTACCTATTATAATTATCAAATAATTGTATTTTATAAAGAGATGCATTTTCATATTCACAATAGTTTGGGACATAAAAGATAAATAAGGGCACTAGTTAAACTTAAACGGAATATTTCATATAATTTAATAAAACTATTAAAATATAAAAAATATTTTTCATGAAAACCATTAAAGCTACAGTATTACAAACTGGGATGGTACAATATGTGATCAAAAGTATCCGGACACTTTCGGATTTTCAGATTTTTTAGAATTTCTCTTGAAAGGCTAAACCAACTGCTTTCGAATTTCGACCATGTAAATTTTATAGTAAATATTCGGTCACGAGGGCATTTTGGGGACAGATCACTAATTTATGAAGAAGAAAAAAAATATGGGCCCACCCCGTTCCACAGAAAACTGATAATGATTTGAAATTCTATCAGTGGTTTTGCTTAACTTGCATGTTGCTTATATGCATTTTCGTAAAAATAGCAAGTATGTTCTGGAAGATATAAAGGTTTTCTTAAAAAAATCCCAAATTTTCCCGCGTGTTACAGAAGCATTGAGTAAAAATTTGGAATTAAAACCTTGAATATTAGAGAAAATATGAGTGTTTGTAGTAAATAATTTTTTACTGCCCATGTGCGAGACGTAGCGTAATTTTTCTTTCATAATTTTAAAGCCAGATATGTAGGGCAACTTATATAAAAATTCCAGTCGAATACCATTAAGATTTAGAAAGATATCGGCATTGCAGTGAACAGAATTTCTGTTTCTTTCTAAGAGAAGCAAAATGACGACGGTTTTTCACAAATTGATATTTTTAAAACTTGAATCTTCGGATAGTAATCGTCGAGCTGCAATATAAACTATGAATTTTATTTATAAGCAGGCTTGAGTATTCAGCATATTCAATTTTTATTAAATTATATATAATTACGTTTAATTATATATAATTTATGATAATAATTTTTAAAAATTTGGTTTTTCAGCAAAAGTAAGGAAAGTTTTATAAAGGAAAATTATTCGCTGGAGTTGTTTTTCCATCTAAAAGCTTTCTTAAAAAATATCTATGATTTATTTTTCTAACCTCCAGAAAATTTATGAGGGCGCGGTGGCCTAGTGGTAAGGTGGCGGCTCCGGGGCCGGAGGGCCCCAGCTTCGAAACCCGATTCCTCTATAGATCCGTCGTGTATTGGGCCCGCTGTACGCCAAACCATACTTGGGGGCCAAACGCCCTCCCGCTGGCGTGTCACGGAAGCCAGGAGAGGGGAAGTTCCAGCTCATGTGTCGTCCTCGTCATCTGACCGCGATTCAAAGTTACGAGTTCCATTTCAAAATAACCCTCGTGCTGCTTCAAGACGGGGCGTTGACAGAACTTAACTAAACCAGAATATTTATGAATAACAGAAAAGTATAAGAAATTATGATTAATTAGAATAATGTGTAACTTATCTTTTGGCACTAATAAAAAATTTTACTAACAATCTCGATTTTAAGCAAAGCTGAGGTAAGTTCTCAACTAACGTAACGTATAAAACTGACGTATTTATATTGGGTTCCGATAAGTAAAAAATTTCTTAGCATTCTGTCTTGATGTATTTTTAAGAAAACCACAAATGATATTCCGAAGAAATCGTAAGTTTCTCAGTTTCTTTAATGAAAAACAGAGAAAAAAACTCAACTGAAACACTTTGATGAATCATTATCATCAAATTTCTTTTTTTGATAGCCAGGCTTTGAAAAGAAATACATATTCTCATCAAATTTTGTATGTAAAGTAGTACATTTACTCGCAGTATCTCGAACATTGAAAAGTAATTTGCATTTGCATATATATATATATATATATATACATTTTGGAAGTCCACAAAACTTGAATACAGGCAATAAATGAATTTTTAAAAAAAATGAATCTATATTTTACTTGATCTAATCCCACCTAAAAGTAAGATGAAAATTCCTAACTTCACTGCAATTTAAAAACTAACAAATTCGAAAGAGAAGCGAGTAATAAGTCATTCGTCTTTGACTTTAAATGAGAAATATTTATCTTGAAATAAAGATAAGGAGCAAAAAAAAATTATAAGTGCAACATTAAATTATTTTTGGCATTACATCGTTCTAGAAAGAAACTGTTATTGGAAAAAAGAAAAAACAAAGAAACAAGCAATGGAAATAAAAAGTTATCTAAGTAATCTCTTAAAGCCTGATGTTGATACGAATTTGTTCCATTTCATTTAGTGGGACTCATTGAGTGTTAAGGAAACCAGAGGGAAATTTTTTGAAGTTTTTCCGCTTGGAAGCATTTTTATTGGCTGTTACGTGAAAATTGAGAGAAAAGAAAGTTTTGAATATTCATATTTTTGACGCTTAAGCTTCCTGCGAGATGAAGCGGAAATATAGTTTCATAAATGTATAAAAATTGTTAATTTCAAACATACTTCATTACATTTGACGAAAAAGGAATAGTTTAGTTTAGTTATATAGCAACACGATGCTATTTTGAAACGGACCTCGTAGCTTGGAACCGCGGTCAGATGACGAGGACGACACCTGAGCTGGCACACCCCTTTCCAACGGAAAAAGGAATAACTTGGCTTACTATTAAGAAGTTATCGTTTTTTTTTAAATTATAATATTTAACTACGTATGTTCACTTTTCAACTAGAGTAAACCTTATTTTGAAATGAAGTAAATATTAGATTGATTGTTTGAAGGTAGTGAAGTAACAATTTACTTTTTGCAGTTAACGATGTTATAATGTGGTTAAATAAAAAAAAATCCTTTTGTTTTAATATTCATTTGCAGATTGGATAAGTGGTCCAAAATGAAAATTTGAATATATTAATTCAAGTTAAATATTGTTGCATCATCGCCAGCTGTGTTGTAAGCAGTAATTGCATGCGTTTCTAACCCGCCCACTTTGGTGATGTCATCTATTAACCAATGGCGAGGAGGCTGCTGCGGTATTTAAGGGCGATGTTCCACCTGATCATTCTCTCATTTTTATTATCATCTCACCGCGCGTGGTGATATGATGTAGAAGTTTAATTTACGTTTTTAATATAATTGTTGTTTTATTAAATATGTTATTGATCTAAACTCGTGTTTTATTCAGTGTTGTCTGCACTGTGTCACCATGAAGTAGCCCTTCTGAAGGAAGAGAGTATATATGTAATGATAGTGTGAAGTACATTGTTCATAGTAGCTAGGGTATTGTGCCACATCCATCACTCCTCCTGTGATTAGTCATGCCTTGCACGAACATACACCTTTAGCCGCTATATTGGTAACTTTCACCGCCAACCATAGCAGGGTGTCCAAGAAAGATATTTATTATTCTTAACATGATAACAAAGCTACGAGAAGATGAAATGAAATTCAATTTGCAGCAAAAGAATTATGAAACCTAACAGTTTTTTCACAGAATATTCATTGTAGCTCTACGTGAACTCCTCTATTAGCACGAATAATTTGCGGTCTATACTCGATTCCCTGCCAAGTGTTTTTAAAATTTGTCTGTGTCTTTAAACTTCTACATACAGGCATACATTGACGGCATAATAGGTGGATTTATATGGTAATCAGGCGAAACTTTCATTGCAAGGTTTTCTATCATTTTGTTTCTTCTAACCAAAATAAACTCTGCTCTTTCTTCTGGGAGGTTTCCATTTTCTTTTCTTATTACACCCCCCAAGTAATTAGCGATATGTATAACAGACTATTGACGCTAGAAAAAAAATTGCTTGATTTTTTCAGTCTTTCTTCTGAAACTGCATTTAATTTCACCTGTAGTTATTTTTGTTGTTAATTTTTAGAATAATAACGATCATTCTCGGAAACCCTGCATATAAAATATGATCTCGCCATCAGAAATTTCCATTGAAGTCAACTGAGTAATCTATACGGAAAAAGGTTTTTCTCTGAAAGTCGTTCGTCTCTTTCGTGTGATGCTTTGCATATTCTTAAATATATTTCTTAACTCCATAACAGTTTTGTTTTCTGCACTATCTAATTAGAAGGCACCTTCAGTTTTGGGAATGCGTTGTCATCATAGTTCAGTTGAGAACCTAAAGGATGGATATGTATTCCGTGTATTTTTTGTATCGAATTATAGCGTCTAAAAATGACTTTTTTTAGGTTAGAGATTTAAAATTGCGATAATTCGATGCCCGTACTGGCAAATCTGCTAAGTGTTTAATATATTTTTTTTATCAAAATACGCAGTTTTTTATTAATAAACGCCATCGTTTTAAAAAAGTGCATGGCTCATTGAATACAAACAAAATTTATAAATTCAGCATTTATGTGTTTATAAAACTGAATAATACTCCATTTGTTTCCTAAATCGATGTTCCCATAGATTAAAATTTAAAATTGCCTTTATTCGAGAAGTTTCATTTTGTTTTATTTTAATATCAAATATTTTAAAGAGCTGAGATGTAAGTACCTTAGAAGATATGAAATCAGATTTTATGGAACATTTATTGGGGAAAATGTTATAAAACAGTCCTGAACTCTTAAATTTTCCAATTTAAAGCATTTGAAAAATATTTTGATGGTTTCATTGACAATTCATTTTTAGTTACGTTTCTTCCTGATTTGAGACGCAAAACCACGGTCAATTTTTAAGTATTCTAGTTTGCACGCTTAAATGTTACAAACATAATTACTTTTAATGTTTAACTTTTTCTAATAGTTCAATAGTTTCACAGAAAACCAGTTTGCATTTTCGTCAAAATAAATTTGCGTTTGATATGTTTTCTTCCATTCTATTTGTGCTTCATGATCAAAAAATAAATTATTATATCTTTCCATTCCTTAACTCATTACTTTTCCATTTTATCTTTCAACTAATTATCTTTATATCGTTTTCAACAATCCTGTGACTATTAACCACGAAATTGACACGGTTGAAAAATTTGAAAGTAAACTAAAAATATTTTCGACTTAAGATTACATTAGTTCCACATCGCACATATGAAGAATACGAATATTTCATAAATTATTTCATATAAACCGCTTCACACAGTAGAATAATGCAGTAAAATTATACATTTAAAATTATTTATGTGTGTTTAAGAAAGTATTTTTTTATCAAAAATTCTTCTTGATAGTACATTTTTTTATTTACACTCAAATGACAGCTGAAAATACTGAAATGTTTTTCGTAAGTGTTGTCGTTGCGATAGAAAACGTAGCTTTATTACAGTAACTGCAAGACCTATATCAGTGAAAATATGTACATTTTCTTTTGTAAAAAGGCAGATCGTGACATTTAAATATTACTGAGAAAGCACTTAATTTGTATTTCTATATAAAAAATGTAACATCTTGTCAATTTAGGCATTCTAAACGGTAGTTCAACATAAAAGCAAATTATCTGGATAAGCGGGAACGACGAATATTTGTTTCTCTTTTTTCGCTGCCAAAATGTTGATACATATACTTTCTTAAGAATATTTTTTTAATTTAGAAAAGACGTAGCCAATTAACTTTGTAGTAATTAAAGGAACCCAGTAACTGTCTAAATTATTTCTTTTCCCATAATGTCTGTATTTATTAATAAAACATAAAATTACAATCAAGCTGAGAAAAGGCTTTAATAGCGTGCAGGGCTGTAAATAATCACGTGGTAAATTTATATGGGAAATCTTCTGAGAATTGACACATTCTTCATTAGCTTATTTGGATTCTAGAATTCTAAAATAATCTTTGGGTTTCTGTAGTTTCATATAGTTAGTACAAAAATTTCGTATAAAAGAAATATCATGTAAATTATACCTTCACTAACAGCACATTTCACATTACTACTTTACCAATTAGTGGAAATTGTAAAAATAAGTGATATTTGATAATCTCAGAATTACAGCTATCCTGTTCAGTAGAGTATTTGGCTGAAATTATATAAAACCTAGTAATAAATTCAAAAACAATAATACCCATCCTTTTTCAGCAGAACGTTTTTTTATTTTGGACTAGCTACATTCGGTATAAGCAAACTGAAATTATATTTAAATAACATTCCGATGTTCAATTATAGTGTAAAACTGTTTTCAGATGTAATAAATACCGAATGAGTTGTTCCAATAATAATATGATTCTTAATCTTATAACGAATACAAATTTAAAATTGTTTAACACTCCTTCAGCATTTTACAACATATTAGTGCAAAGGCCCTAAAGCATCAAAAAGCAGGTGACTCGCTTAAAAATCATACAACATAAAGAATTCAATTTAATGGAAGCAGTAAAGATGAAACCAAAATGCCATCGGCTTTAAGATCTACGATGCAAAATACACCATTAGTGAAAACCATGCATGAATCGACAAAATTCAGTTAATCAATTTCACAAAATCGCACACTTTGCTTAAAAGAAAAAGGGATTAAATTAACTTCCCTCTCGAAAACAGCTACGGTCAATCTCTCATATCACCTGAATATGCTCCATTTCAATACCAACCTTCTCTTCAGCATCCAGTCACACGTAAATTAACTTCGTGACATCCAAACACCCTGCCTCTTCTCTGATTGACGCTCAGGTGAACTCGTTAGAAGTGACTAGCAACGAGCATATCCAACAGTTCGTCAACTCAAGGTGGGCGAAGTGTCAACCTCTGCGTCAATTGAAACGGAAGCTAACAGGTTTCGGTTCCAAGATCCTTCACAAAATTAATTCTGCATTCATAAAGTATCCTCGTGGACGTTGCACCGTCACTCGAAAGCTTGTAGTATGTATGCTTCTACTTTAAGCAGATTTTATGCCAGGCACTTTTGACATAGAGGGAAAGTTTCTTTCTGATATTAAAATAGCGGTGTCAAGTTTTGACTTTGTTTGGTTTTTTATTGTGAGTTCAGAGTGTTTAACTGAATGTTCGCGGATACAGATTTAAGTTTAATGAGTGGCTATGTCTACGAATGGTAATTCGAGATTGATTGTCGAATGGTTTAAATGCGTGTGCCTCAAGCTAAGTGGATGAAATGCCATTTATTATTTCGGTTATAGATTTGCTGTTTATCTGATGGAAATTTCAAAGGAAGGGGAGGTTCAAGGTTTCAAACTCTGAGCCCCTTCTCAAATGTCATTCTGACCAAATTTCATTCAGTACTAAGGTCCATACCACGGACGCTCGAATGCTTGAAATTCGTGCGCGTGCATTTTATGCATATTTTATGCCTATTGCTTTCTGATTTCCACAAGTTTTGAATGTTGGTCCCAGGAGTATATTTCTGACATTAAAGTCTCTGTGTTGAGTTTTCACCTCGTTAGTTTCTCGACTGATCAGATTGCTTGATTGAATGTGCTCGGAAATAGATGCAGGTTTGATGGGCCGTGGTGTTTGTAGGAAAGGAAATGTGCAATTGACTTTTGATTGGTTTATTCGCCTGCGCATCACGGTGAAGAGGTTGGGATGTGATTTATCGCTTCGAATCTCGATTTGCTATTCCTAGAATGTAGCTTTAAATGTTTGAATTTACGTGACTGCTCTTGCAGTGAATTCATCTTTATTAATGCATTTTACATGTGTGATCGACTGTGTATATTAAGCACTTACAGAAAATTTTTCATTAGCTTTCAGGTTGCCTATTCATAGAATGACGCCAAATCTATGGTTCACAGGAAAGTCTGTAGCTTTTGTGAATTATAAATTTATTGAATATTGTGAACATATATTTTTGAACTATAAATTGTGAACTATAAATTTATTTATTTTAGTCTAGTTATATTAACGTCCCTTTTAGAAGCAACACGAAGGCTATTTTGGGACGGATAATTTTGAACCGCGGTCGATAACGAGGATGACGCCTGAGCTAGATCTCCTCTTCTAACTTCCACACCACACTAGCGGGAGGACGTGTGGCCATTACGTATGATCTAACGTGTAGCAGGCCCCATACATCGCGGATCTTCAGTGGCATCGGGTTTCGAACCTGGAACTCTCCGGCTCCGAAGCCATGACCTTATCACTAGATCCTCGGGCCGGCATAAATTTATTTGGAATGAATATTAGACGGTTGAATTTATTTTCATAGAAGATCTTTATATTTTATTTGAAAACTTAACTTCTCATTGACCATTTTTCTTAAATTTTGGAATGTAATAAGAAATTATGGAGAAAAAATATTAAATTATCAATGTTAAATGCAGTAAAATTATTATTACTCATGTAATTTAATGTTTATTTGACTTGTAACTAAGACCTATCATTCAAGAACGCCATTATTTAAAGAAGATAAAATCTCCCTTGTTTTCAGTTGTAATCAAATATGCAGAAGCAGAAATCAAAATAAACGTTACGAATATAAAATAGAAAATGTGTCCCAGGTGCTTAAAATGGGAATTCTAATTAAATTTGTATACAAGTTTCTGATTACGAAAGAACATTCTGGAAAATCTTGGTATTAAAATTTTGAAATGATATGCGAATTATATTGCTGAAAGCCATTTAATTTCAATGAGAGTAAAAAGTTTTTACAAATAAATAGTAGCAATAGATAAGATTTATGTTAAATGTTACTTTAAAATTTTCTTCTACTTATTTATTCAAATATGGTTTCTTATGCTAAGTTGCAAGTAATTCTCTATCTATAGCTTTCTTAACATTTTCTCTGACTTTTAATAAAAAAATAACAAAAAAAATCTATCGTGCTTTTTAAAGTGTGATATTTTTTTTCAGTCCACTCTCAAATATTACTTAAAATTTTCTGTTAACATTTATAACGTGTCTCTTCATTTTGCATACTTTACAATTTGATGTTTAGTAAAGAAAAGCATGCACATTGCAGTTATTGAATTACAATACTTTTAATGTCAAGAATTCTTATTAGAAGTAAATTAAGAATGAGACATTGAGTTAAAAGATAAAATAATATACCTGATTGTTTCAGTATTATTTCACACGTTTCTCAGTCCTTATACTTCATATCAATAACTCTCTAGCAAAACCATATGTAAAAATCTTTTTTCTAAATACATTATATCTAAATATGAATACTTAAATTTCGTTCTAAAAATGATTAATGACCGCATTACATCTCTATTAATTTTAAATTATTCATCAGGAAAAAGAAGCTTTTTTTTCTTTTCTAAAGACATTTGAACATTTTATTCCAGAGTGACTCTCGAAATTGTATGCAACTCCATTTTTGGTTACATAGAAAAGCAATTCGAAAACATTTATATTGTAATAAATGCTAAAGTACCTGAAAACAGTAAACTTACTCGATCAAATACGTCTTTCAAGTACAATAGAATGTTATTAATACCCATGAAAACCTTCTTCCATTATCCTGCTTAACAGAAATGTTAATATATGATACCATATAACACTGGAATAAAAGTCGAATGTCAGTTGCCAATTTTGTATTAATCTTCTCAAGTATCCATATATTATTCAGCATACAGTAAAATAAATGAAAATGTCTTTTCAATAATATTTAGGCTTAAATAGAAGCTTTCATCGCTCTACACATCTATAAGATTTGCAATTCAAAAGACTCACTTAACAATGAGTATCGGAATCAACCAGTTTACATTTATGGGTTTTGGAGAGCAATTCATGGGATAGGAATGCAAATTTTATGTCAGCTTATAACAACTTAATGCGTTTATTATCACAGCATAAAGGACACTGTGATATGAGATTATCAGAATACAACTAGGCATTCTCATTCGCTAGAGTTGCATCGCTTAAGACAATAAATCCATGCAGATAACAAAAAGCAACCGACCATTATATAAGAAAGTGCAGCATTTGAGTCAGAATCTTCCTGGCTTTGTTCTAATTTCTAAACCGCATATTCAACCTATGTGGATAGGTTAATTGCGTGTAACACTCGAATGAATATTCAAAGTGAAAGCTTTTTTAAAATTATGAGCAAACTCTATTTTTTTTTGGTGTAATCAGATTAGAAATTGAATGGATGGACGATACACCCATTTTTGTCCGAATTTGAGTCGTTTCCCTCTTCTTGAACTGGATTGCTTTCCACATCAATCTCAAAATCTTTTTCATGGCCCCTCTAATCAGTCACTTCTCCGTCGAGATCTGATCCATCATTATTCGTCCTCAACTGGTCTTTCCTTGCTTATTTCTTCAAAAAACAGCCGAATATTGTTATCGAGGGACTGCTGTTTCATGGTAATCAAGTTGGCTTATGGAGAACGTTTCACGCACTTGCACGACCGATCAGACGGAACTGAATAGTCTCTTCGTATATTGACTTGGAATTATTATTTTATGTATTTAATTTCTTTTATATATATTTTATTGTATGTATTATTATTATTCTATGTATTATCACTATTTTATGTATTATTATATGTATTATCAGTATTTTATGTATTATTATTATTCTGTGTATAATTATTATTCTATGTAATTGTTTTGCTCAATCAAGTTTCTATGCACACCCATCCAAACTAAAACCCGGAGATTTTTATCACTGGTGTGTCTTAGTGTGATGCAATGCTTCAAGGTCAATGGGAACTGTTGGAGTAAGTAGGAGGAAAGAGTAATAAGTGATTAGAAGAGTGACGAACTTTTCTACCTTCGCTCGAGTTTATTCGTCTTATCAGTTCATACCCACTAGGATGGTCCTTATGTGAGGGTAAAAATTTTTTTGTGAATTTTCAATGGGAAACCTCATTAATTTGATCTACTATATAAAAAGAATTACTGTAATTTTTTGAGATTTTTAAGTCAAGTTTTAAGGGTCGCTACCACGGCTGAAAATTTCTGAATTTCAGAAAAAAATTAGAATTGAAGTAACTTCAGTTAAACTAACTTTATTTATTAAATATTTCATGCAATCTAAAATATTTTCGATTTTTTATACATTAAACAAACATATGGAGCTAACAAGGGATTTCAGTTTGCAGAATTTCAAAAAAGAATTAAGCTCGGATATTTGCTTTTAAATTGCTTTACAAACAGCAAAAAGTTGTGCTTTTGCTCTTCGTCTTTTGCATGAAGTTTGTTGTAATATTCCATCAGTTCCACTCCAAAGCTCTGCTACATTTTTTGCAACTCTTAATGAACCAACTAATGCTTTACTTTTCTTGTAGAATTCGTTTTCTTTCCATTCTGTCGCATCTTTTTGCAGAGATCCTAATGGTACATTCAAGATTTTGAAAGACGTCATTGTATTAGTTGATATAAAATCATGCTGACCCTTTATAAGGACAACATCTAGATCTACTTAGGCTCATTCGAGGGTTCATAATTTTCTTCCGTTTTGGAAGCATCAACCATTTTTCTTTTGTTCTTAGAGAAACATAATTCTGATAGGTAGTACATATGTATAAGAAGCTTATTCATCGTACACTTTGAAATTTCATAATTGATACCTTCACATTCTTTTAGGTTTTTAAGAGCTGTAAATCATGTTTTGGAGCAAAACAAGCAGATGCTGCTTGAAACCAGCTAACATTTCGCATGAAACGAGGAAATAACGCGAATCCCAGCTTTTCCTTGTTTGAATATATTAATTTGATGACTGAATAAATTTATTTTGCGAGAGTAATCCGCTTTTCCCTTCCATCGAGCACAATGTAACCCCCCTGCAGCTTTAAAGCGTATTCCTCTTTTGAGAAATACTCTAAGAAATATGATGGTGAGCTCTGAACGTTTAATATGGTCGTCTCGAGGCTAGAACTTCTCATGTTCTTTTTCGGCAAACCCAATGATAACTTATGCACTGTTGATAACTTTTTCAAGAATTGAAACATCAGATATGGCAGTTTGAACATTACTGTGATTACTATAGTAACATTATTTTACCAGGAATTTTTTAATTGTTCGAACATCTGTATGTCAGGCCCTGTTGAAACCCCAATTGATTTAAGAACAACTCCATCAAGCATGATTTCGAGGACATGGTAATGGCAAGCCATCTAGGGTATTTCTTTTTTATCTTTTGCTGTATAAGGACATATGTTCCTCCTGGCCATCCTATGTTCACTGAAGTTTTATCAAAACTCAAACATTTTACTTGATCAATAATTCTCCAGGAAAAATGCTGAGAATCTCTCTATTAGTTGGTAACTTTGTTGGACACAATGACATAGACATTTGACCAACAAACCAAATATCTTTTGATTTCTTTGTTAAAATGTGCGGTTTGATACTTGATGCCATTAGTATAGGTATTGCAAACTAAAATATTAGTGTCACTTTGATATTACTATTTCACTATAATAATACTTAAATAAATTTTGATTAGACCTACAATAACATAACAGTTAAACATTGGCCAAAAAATACGCAGACAAGTATATTACACTCAGTACAGCAGCTGACTACAAACTGAAGAGCTTAAGTGAGGATCAGGCTGGGAGTGTGACTGTGACGTTCGCAGGCACGTCGGGTAAGAAACACTTCTGTTTCAATATGAAAGCTGACTGTGAGTTGAACTTGTAGTGGGGATGAGAACAAATGGGAATGTGCTCTCCTAGTCTAAGCCGTTCTTATTAATTATTATTTATGTGTTCATCAGTTTATTCAAATTTTGGAAAATTTCGTGAGTTTTCAAAAATTTAAAGTTTGGTTGCGACCCTTAAAACACATTTTTAAAAATTGAAATTTTTATAGAAATTTTATTTTAAGTCATAAAACAAAATGGGTGTCCAATAAAAAATTTCAAAAATTATTTTTTAAGGATCACCCTAATACCCACTGGCGCAAATATGCGCCATACCTAAAAGGGTTAAAGGCGTCACTAAATATAATAATTCCTCTTTCAAACTTCAGATGCCCGTTTTGCCTTTTCTTTCCATATAAAAAAAGACAAAGTCAAATTTGGTGAAATTGACGTAGACAGTTGTTCTTGGATCTTTTAACTTATTTATGAGCAGCAAAGTGTGATATCAAGAATAAAATTGGGCGTGCCCCAATGTTTTCTAATTGAAAATGGAAAATTAGGCAACCATATTTGCTTTTGTTTCCTCGCTTCTAGAACAAAATTATTTACAGGGTCGAAAATATATTGTAATATTACTTATGAGAAATATAGGAATATTCGAAAGACTCAAACTGAGGGAAATAATCAATCCTTTTTTGTCCATATCGCAAAAGGCAGTTCAGAAAGAAATAGTCAACTCCTCCAGCAATATATTATGATTAGGACCGATGTCAAAGTTATAACGTACCTCTCGTATACTTAATGATTCTACAGAATAATCAGTGCAAGAAAAAAAAATATTTTTTTTTCCATAAATTTCGAAATAAATAAATAAAGGATTCTTGAATTTCTGAAAACATGGCTACTAGCACTTCTGTGAACAGTAGACCTCCAGTAAAAAAATAGAGCTAAGATCTGCTCTTTATCACAGTCTTTAAAAGTTTAGCCATTTTTTTTCGGAGTGCGAATTATCGATATTCACAGAAGTAGAAATAAACGTCTGTTTATCTGTATTAACAAAATTACAATTAAATATCTCGCCTTTAAAAAATCATTCAAATGTTTTAATGCTGTAAAACTCGCCATTGATTCAATATCACATTAAAACCATTAAAACGGTCACCATCTTGAAACAGAACCAAAAAATAATAAGTTGCACATATACGTAGTTTTCAAGGAAATTCGAAGGCAATTGAAAACCTTCTTTGGTCGTAACTGCGCAATGAACAAATAAACAAATTTACAGACAGACGGAATGCTAAACGGTCTACTTTAAACAGAGACCTTTCTTCGTTCAATCAACTAATTTTGAACAAGAAAAAGGGGCAAATGAGACAATTAAAGTTGGTTGTAGGGAGTATTTGATAATTAGTTTACTTCCAATTATCATTAAAATCAGAATGATAAAATAACTTCCTCATGAACGGCGTTTACGAAAACAATAGATATTCTTGGTCCAATTTATCAAAAGATGAAGGGAGCAAATACGTCAATCAGCCTTCATAGAACCGACTTGGATCGGCTATGTCGTCAGAGTATTTCTTTCCTAAAAGGTATTGGGCTGTCCGTAGACGATATGATTGATTCAGAGAACCGGCAATATCCATCACCCACTTTGTAACTATTCCGGTCATTATGATTTATTGCGTGGTGCTTTATGATCCCGTGAAGAAAAAGTGATGTCCAAGTCAGATAGTCATTGTGCTGTCACGTTTTGAGATAATGCTTTTCGAAAATTCTCCAAAGGCGAGATAAAAGTATTAGACATGCGATGGAGATTGTATCAGCACTAATGGTGAGTAATTATTTCCGATTTTTATAATATAATTGATTCTTTAATGAATGAATGTTAAATTTGCTTAAATAATGAGATGTTTTGATATTGAAATAGAACCTTAAAAGCATGTTTTGTTCCTACTGGGACATCTCTAGCAAATTACATTTAAGGTTTGAATAAAACGTGCATGAGTTGTTTTAACATATTGATGAACAAAAAATTAAATTTAAAACTCTAAGGTTTCGATCATAATTTCTGTATTGATATCATTTGGTCACAAAATTTTACAGATAAATTTAGTTTTAATAGGCTAAAATGGAAATAAATGCTTTTGATTAACACTTTCATTGCTATTTAAACAAAATTTGAAGCAAATCAGCTGAAAAATTCATTATAATATCTTAACCGTTCATTTCCCAACGGTACTTAAAAGTACTTCTTTAATCACGCTTATATATTCGTAATTTGACCGTTTTCTCTGACAGTATTCACAAGAAAAAGAAATATATAGTTTCAACAGTAAACAGTAGAAGGCAGCTGAAGGCAAGAATTAAATTTTTTGAATTACCAATTCAATTAATTAAGCTATTTTAATTAATTAAAAAAGTTTTACCCACTTCTCTGGTGTTATTCTGCAACAAAACTTATCTAATGATGCCAAAATAAAATTGAAAAGTTCCTAGTAAATTAATTTGGCTCCCCCAAGTCTTATTATGCTGCCTCATCGTGGCGCGGGTGGTGGCCCTGGGTGGAATGGGCGATATACTTCTGGAGTTTTTTCTCCTGGCTGGCTCACCCAAGGCGTGAAGGCCATTCCATTATACCCAGCTAAAGCATAAAGGCAATGGACAAAGCCAGATTTCTTCCTTTGGGCGTCCAAGGTCTAGTGCCAACAGAAGCTGCACTCTTCTCCTTTACCATGAATTGTTCGCCTATAGTATTGGATTTTCTGTGGGCGAGCAGACTCTTGGACTTGGTCTAGCTGAGGACTAGAACAAGTGGAATAAGAAACAACAACAACAAGTTAATTTGGTAAATAATGGGTTAAACGAAGACGAGAAATATAAATATGGATGAAAGTAATTGAACGACAAATAAGAAACTTAGTTAAAATACGAGCAAAAGATCGGAGAAATATGTCATACATTTTTTTTAAAAATAAAATGAAAAAAATATGAAATAATAATATATAATAGTTATAAATTAAAGTCATTTAATTGCTGTTAGGCAAGCTGCGGTGTTGCGGGACCTTGAAAGATTGTGGAAAAGTTCTAGCTTAATCGGAAATGATAATACTTATCACCAAATACTTGAATTTCCAAATTTTGATATAGATATCTGTTGTTTATATACCTAAGGAAAAGAAATCAAGAAAACATGCAACAATTTTTAAGCCATCTAATGCCAATTATAAGCTTCGTAAATTATTCTTTATAGCTTAACTTAACTGGCTATGAGACTAAATCTTAAAAATAAATTGCAATTTATCAAATATTTGCATTCAAAAATTCAGCTTTGAATGGCACCACATGATGAAGAATATGTTTCAATGGATGAGTTTACATGTGTTATGTATTAAATTCGAGTTAAATTGATAAGTTTCAGAACCCATTGTATGACTAATTTTTCCAAATACATCTCTTCTGCTAATAAAGGAGAATGTGTGTGTGTGTATGTGTTGGAGCTCTACAAACCAACCAGCTGGACCCAGAGCTACGAAATTCGGCACAAACATAATTTGGAGAGTGGGAATGTGCACCTCGAGTCATTTTTTCGAAATTCTAGTTAGAATTTCAATTAATTAAAAATTAAGCTAAATTTTGGCGTTTTTCCTCAAAAATATCCGAACATATTACAGCGCAAAAATTATTTTTATACCATCTGAAAATTTAAAAAAATATCTTTTCAATGATATCAATTAAGTTGTCGTTGGTTTTTTAATCTAATATTAATAAATTTTTAAAAATACTTTTTGGCATAATTTACAACAATACTTTTCATTGTTGCAACGCAATTCAAACCTTTATCATTGTTTAAACAAATATTTATTTGCGTGTTTCTCTTCCATTGTTGAAAACTATGGTAATATTTTAATGTTTAATGATATATTTTAATCAGCATATTTTCATCCAGCTAACATGCTGCTGGAAGTAAAATGTGCCGAGCCATTTTAAAGTTAAATGAAATGCTTATTTTCAAGAGGAATAAGAGAGTGAAGATGATGCCATTGGATGTTACATGACACAAAAAGGAATTACTTTGAAATTACTTTGTTAAGGGAACCATGAATATCAAATTATACACAAGGGATTCAATTGAAATTATATTCCCGGCCAACAAGCTTGTCGACGAAGGCGTCTAGTTTTTAATAAATATATATTTCTATCTTTGATTTTGTTATATTTCCAACAAATGATTTTAAAGTTTCAGTATATGATAATAATATTTTAAGGTCAAATGTAAAACTAGCATTCCTGTTTAAATATAAAAGATAATTTTATCGATTTGAATTTAATTCAACATGTGAAATTTTTCTGTAAGATGTAACTAAGAGAGGCTAAAACGAGTTAGAAATATAGAGTTTCATAGAAAAATACTAATGTCAGCACAGTATTTTCTTTCACTGAAAATGTATGCTACTATAAGACGGATCTTCCATAAGCACGATATTTAAAAATACCATCTATCCATATCCAGACAAGCATTAAATGCCTGTTATTAGAAGGGTAAACTTCAAGAAATATTCCATCATTTTTCCCAGCCCTCTGTGAGTCTCACTCGATGATATTAGAAAAATCAGATCAGCATCAGAATACGAGAGTTTCCTATGATAACTTTTCATTCATTTTTCTTGTTTAGTAGTTTAATTTTTTTAATAAAATTTTCATCCTTCATAAATAGTGCTGATAAAAATAATTTAATCTATTTTTTTATCTCCAAAACTTTTATATGAAAAAGGAAAAAAAATGAAAGAAGAAAGAAAAAAATATTGAAATCCTAGATAGTGAAATTCACTACCGAGTAACTTATTTACTCACTTAATTTTTTTCGAACTCGTTTCTAAATTCACAAGGAAACATAAAAATATTTCATTAATTTTCTCTTCCTTTATACCAAATGAAATAAACATGAATTCAGATTCGGTATCAAGGAAATAGTTTATTATTTTCAATTAGATCCTAAGGGAGTTCACAGGCTAGAAAAAAAATTACCCAACATGACTTCCTAGGTCAAAGGTCCTAAGGTGCAAAATATTTTTTGAAATGTCGATACTGAGGCGTAATATAAATTTAGTATGGAAAAAATGATTAAAATAACATTTTTTAAGAGCGCGATTTTCCAACAAAAATGTATTGATACTTAATTATTCATCAGTTTTTAAGGATTAACTATTGATCACCATAGAAATATTCAGATTTTTTTAACTGTTGGGAAGTTCGTCATAATGATATGAGACGATTATAATAATTCATTAAAAATAGGATTCTGAAAATGTTTTATACCCTAGAAACTGTTTTACAACCATTGGAAACTTTCGCTGGTTTGCTGAAACTTACATTTTGTTGAAAACTTATAACATATATTTTTATTTAAACCATATGCAAATTTTGTAAATTGCCATTTCTCTTTTTTTGAAGGTTTACACAAATAACGCTCAAATAACTATAGTATACTGTTTTAAGGAATTATTATGAAGTTTTTCTGTACTAAAATAATATTTTAATTACAAATGTAGAAGTGACTAATAATAAAGATGATTCAATTTATTTATCATAATTACTTGCAATACTCCGAGATGTGCATGTGTTCTTTCAAAAAAACCTCGTCCAATTCATAAAAGCTATATTAAAGATAATTCTTAAATTTAATTTTTTGAAATTTGATCATAAATAATAAAAATATGGAGCAAGTGATTAAGAATGGATGTATATTTAATGAATGAAAATTTTATATCTAAAATTAAGTTAAAATTATTTCGTCTGCTAATATTTTGCTTTATTACGGTCGTAAAGTGTAATGATTTTAATTACCGCGCCCTTTCATTTACACAGAATGAAATTTCCAAAATATTTTTATTAATAACACAGTTTAAATTATGCAAATTGTAAATTAAAAGCAAAATCGAATAGATCTTATTGGACATCAAATGAATTTTAGCAGGTTGTATTGCAGCAGTTGAAATCCGTTGTGAAACTTCTTTAACTCTTTGCGGACCAGTACAGCGTATATAGTGCGCAATGGGTATGTCCGCATAAAAACTAGCGAAGATGGGAAGCTCGTAACCATTCTAACCTCTTATTACATTCCTCCTATTTGCTCCGATAGTTCCCAATGACCTTGAAGTAGTCAGTTCCATTTCGTCACACATACAAATGCATGAAATGACTGGAAATTATCCTTCCAGAACAATATATTGTTGTTTTGGAAGAAATAAGCATGGAAAGACAAGCCGGGAACGAATCTGATGCATGACATCTCGATGGAGAATTCACTGAATACAGCTACCACGAAACCGATTTTGAAATTAATGTCGAAGATAATCTAGTAACAGAAAGAGGACAACAACTAAATTCTGACAAATATGTGTGCGTCATTAATGCATTCTTCTTCAAGTCTTATAACACCATATAAAAAATAAAGCTATGTATAATTAAATAAGCTTAGCGTTGGAGAAAACGGGATGGTGCAT
The DNA here is from genome assembly GCA_013235015.1 of Araneus ventricosus. NCBI lineage: Eukaryota > Metazoa > Arthropoda > Arachnida > Araneae > Araneidae > Araneus > Araneus ventricosus. The sequence continues at coordinate 478,451 of BGPR01000201.1, forward strand.
GATGTGCGCACCAACCTGATTCGAGTGTTGCAAGAAAGTAACCTCCCCGCATAGGTTTAATGTAAACGAACTTGAAGCAAGAACCATGGGTATATGCAGACATTTGAAGTTATGTACCGGGAATAGCAAATCACTATCCGATGGAATAAATCTCATTCTAACCATCATCACATAGCACAGGCGAATAAACCAATCAGCGTTCAAACTCAGATAGTCTTCTTGAGACACCACGACTCATCAAACCGGATACGGACATTTAGTTACGCACCCTGATCAATCGAGAAATGAACGAGCTGAAAACTCGATACAGGGATTTTAATATAAGAAATACACTTCTGGGACTACCTCTCTAAACTTAGGTAAACCAGAAAGCGACGGGTGTGAAATTTTCTCAAAGCACTGTCGTACACATTGCAAGCACTCGAGCGACTTTTTCAAACTCCACGAAATGAACGAATGAAGATTCAACCTTGTGAAAGAATTCAGAACCTAAAACATCTAGCCATCCTTTCAATCTACACCAGTAGCTGAAATGTCCGCGTTCTGTTCACCTAAAAGTTGACGGGCTATAGAAAACATGCCAGTAAGTCATTTCTAACGAATCATTAGAGGAGGAAGGGTGTTTCAATCTCTGGAAATTAATTTACGTGTGACTGAGTGCTGAAGAGGAATCTGGTGTTGAATTGAAGCAGATCCAGGTGATATGAGTAATGATGATAGCTATGTGAGGGAGGGAAGTTAAATTAATTAATCAATTAGTATTTATGTCAAAGGTGTTATTTTGTGAAGCGGATTGATTGATTGTTTTTTGTCTAATCATGTTTGGTTATGAAGACTGGGTTTTTTTTCAATTTGGAAATTTTAAATTTTAAAATGTCTCCTACGATTGAAACAAGATTCTTATTATTATAGATATAATTCATTCTGTGAATTTTCTAAATTTGATAATAATATTATGAAAAAGAATAAGCAACCAGAATATTGGAGTGTTGCTGAAAATAAGTTCTTTATTACTTTAAATATAATACAACCTGTCAAAACCGATTTTTTTAAAATACATTTCATTTTTGAAATGATTAAAATATTATAGACTAATGTCATCGAAGTGCTCTACTCAAAAGTACAGACATTGCTGCTTTAAAGTTTTTTCATTTTTACAGTTATTTTTAGAATTTGAAAATTCCATTTAAAATATCCTACAGAACTTTAAGTATCGTGTAGTAATTTTATACTTTTCGATTGCTATTAAATTCTTTATGTGATCATTGCATCCATTACAGCCATCCAACAATTTCTCTTGAAAATAGAAATAATATGAATTCATTATGAAGATCTGAAGGAATATTTGTTTTCAAATATTCCTTCCTTATTCCTTTTAAGTTCATAACATACGACGCAGCTGAAAATTTGAGTCTTTTCAACTTTATACTAATTTTATACTGAAATACAGACACATATGACAAAGAAATTCCCAACAGACGGTAATTTGATTCTGTTAATTACTAAAGTCTGAATTAGCACAGTCTTTGAAAACTAGGCATAATATTCTAATGACAGTGTCTTTTGACATTCTGGAAACGAACTAAAAGAAATAATTTTCCAATTTTTTTCTCCCAAATATGATTAGTGTTAATGTTTAAAGAAACAGAATTAGTATGTCACAAGTTAAAAATGTATGGAATGCGTCTTGAGTGAAAATAGAAATTCTAAGTTTTTAAATTCTATTATGCACAAATGCCACCTTCTTTTATTTTACAATAATGTGATTGATTTCCTATGTGCACTATGATAAAAGCTACGCTTTCCTTTTTCTACTATCAACAACAGTTACAGAAGGAATTTAAATACAGTCAAACCCCTTTGTAATGAACCGTCAACGCACAGATCCAAAGAGAGTTCATATATACGATTTTTTAATATTGACTACGCAAGATTTCCTAAAATCTTTAAATGCCTTTCTGTGTTGAACATTATATGTTTCTCTTTCCATTATTATTTGTTTCTGTACCTGTTATTTGTTTTTGTCCTTTCTAAAAAAATAAAATTCACCTCCATCCGTCCAAACTGGAAAGGAGCCAAATGGTTCTAAATACTTGGATGCAGGTGCTGTAATGTAATGTGTTGAACAATCAATGAGTAATAGACTCTAATAAATTAAAATAAGTAGTTGTTCTTAAAAAAGTAAACTCTGAAATAAATTGAACTTACATTTCTTTGTTTAAAATATGAAAATAAGTATTGTCTTTTCGTTAAAGAGCTGAAACTAAGCTAGGAAGGTTGAAATTTTGTTTAACTATATCTAAAATCCTTGCTTTTGAAGATCGTTACAAGCATTTGAAAATACATTAGTAGCATAGGAGTTCGTTTGGGACCATTTTAAAAGTAAGTTAAAACTGAGGAATCGTTATAAACCGGAGTTTGACTGTATTTAAAGCTTTGAAATTCATGTAAATAAACAAACGCACCACGAGAAAAATTATTTGAAGTAAATTCTTTATTGAACTCAAGCATATGAATTATTTTGAAGCAAATCGTTTTGTTACGTTATCACTTTTAAGTAACTTCAGTCAATTGTTATATCCATCATCCTTTAATGTGTGAAATATTTTTCTTTAAAGTGTTTAAAATGTGATCATTTTCCAATAATATTTTCTGAATCAGTTTATTGAAAATGATAGAAATACGTCGCTTGAAAATAAAATGAAAAGTAAATCTTTTACAAAATTTGATTCTGCATGGGTTGAATATAAAAACAGTGACACTTATTTACTGACGATCAGTTTCTGCTATCCGCCATCATCGAAAAAATCTAACACATCACTTCTGTACATTATTACTCTTATATTAAAGTTTATATTGATCGTTTTGTAAAATTAACACATTCACTGCCACAGACGCGCTGGCGTGTCCAGAACCTATTATCTAATTGGATGACCCTTCTCTACTGTAATTAAGAAATGGCAGTGAATGGGTCATCTAATTAAATCTCAGGCGTGACTAATGGCAGCGAATGTGTTAAATACAATTTGTTTGTATTATTCACTTTTAAAGGATTTTATGTTCATTTTCGTCCCTACCCGTAAGGCTCCAATTTTATTTATAAAATTTATTTCTGCAATAACAGAGTTGTGGAAACAGTATAACATTATTATGCCAGCTTAATTGTAAACATAGACTATTCGCTTATTGCTTGCATCGGTATACATTGCTGTTCGCATTCTCGGTAAATAAATATCGATTTTTTATAATATTTGGCTTCATATCAATTCTAACTTTATATTTAAAATCATTCTACATCTAAAACAATAATTTTATACCTCATATACCTAACTACCTTATTGTTTATATGTATTAAGAGATTTCTGTTATTCGTCTATTTAGTTATCCGTCACATGCCTGGTCCGAACATTGATGATTAATAGAAGTTTTACTGTATATCACTTTCACAATTATATTCATGATAATAGAACCTTCCAGAGGGCGCGCGTTTGCAAGAGATACTTGAATTGTGCATCGTATTATATATATATATATCGTTATTTTATTTAGTTAAATGCGATTTTATTTATAAAATCTTTGTTTACTATTAGGCTAATAAATAGAGATAACATAAATAAAAGTTTCATTTATTTTTGTAAAATAACACGATACATATATATGTAATACAATGCACGATATGTCATAAAATTTGCGTAAGCGCGCCCGCTGGAAGGTTAATCTGTCTTTCCATGGCATTATTGAATTGTGGGAAAATAAGTTAAAACTTTAAAAGAAACATTTATGTTCCTAATATTTAAAAGAAGAATGGAATGAAATTAAATTATCAGAATTAATTGATGTTTTGTATATCTAATCGCAAACACAATAAATAATCAACAAGATTTCAATATAATTTATCAAAAATTAAATCAATCACCCTTTATTGGTAAAACTGAATTGAAAGGTACTTTTTAGTATAATAATAATGAATTATTTATAATACAATGAAGCCGAATTAAATTCGGTAATTTTAAGGTATTATTCGAGTTTTTGAAATAAATATTACGAAATATAGATTGTTTTTTTTTCAGGGAAATTTTACTCTTAAAATTTCCACATTTATCAAGTGAAAAAAAAATTGCATATTTCCTGGTAGCGTAGAATTTAAACCATTCAAGTATGAAATGACTGATTTTAGATACATATTAATATCTAAAGATTTGCATCAATATAAAACTAATCAATGAAGCTGATAATCACTTTTTGATTTCTAGGTAGACTTTACTCTCGTTCAGAAACATAATCACCAAGATCTGTAGAAAACGAAACTTATCTTAAGCATTAACGAGTCACTCACTTCACCTTACCCCCAATATAATGCATTTGTGTAGAGTCAACCGAGAGTTTGCACCAGCATTGTTTTCCAGAATGCCACTTCATTTTACCATTGTTTTATAAGTGGTAGAATCAACCAGAATTTGTGTTGTGATTGAAGATTCTTCACATTTCGAAAATTTCCCCCAAAGGAGTAAGCTCCCAACAAGTAAGTGGATGAGAAGCCCCCAGATAAGTAAACTGCGTCTCCCTTAACCTGTGGGTACAGTAATACTAGGGGTAAAAGCAACATTATTACCGTCATCCAGTGATAGCACGTACCTCCTACGGGAGTGTTCGGGCCCTGGCCGTGGCCGGTATTGGCTACAAGGACTCCGACCTAAGTACTTGATCTATTGCAGCGGCTATCAATCAATAGTCCCTGGATGCCACAACAGGACAGGAGTAACTCCGTTTGTGGTTCCATTTCGAAAATGGAACAGCAAAGAGGTGTGATTTTTTTCGCGAAATTGACAAAAGTTTTTACTGAACATTTTAGATTATGCCTGTAGATTTTTTTTCAGGCGACCTTAAATCTGTGAATGGTATCCACGTTTAAATCGAACATACCATCCATCGAAGTAGTGGAAGATACTATGGACGCCGGTTATAAATAGAGAAGGAAAATATTTTGATTAACTGAAATCTTATTAAAGGGTACTTTAAGCAATCAGATTTGTTTAAAAAATAGTTTCCTATTTGGACAGTTTCTGTATCATTATTCATTGATAAATTTTCGAACAAGACGAAAATAATGAGTAACCTCTTTGCAATTCGTTTAACAAAGATATGAGTAAATTGTAAGAGTATGTCTTTTTGAATTAATTTTTCATAATATTAGATTTTTATACTTTTTCTGCATTTTACATTAAGTCCTTAAACAGAGAAACTCAGCATAGGAGGGCACTTAAACATAAATTTATCTATCAGATTTTCATTTTAGTAATTTTTCAGTTGGCTTCACGTCTTATAATATTATAATACAAAATATTATTGAAAAAAATGCAATTTTGGCACTAATGGGTTAAGAGCCAATAGGCAGGTTTCGAGAGGAAAAGCACCAGAAAATCCTTCATTGTTTCGACAAACATCACTCAGTCCCACTAAATGAAATGGAACAAATTCAAATCCACATCAGACTTTGTGAGTTTACTTAGACACCATTTTATTTCCATTACTTGTTAGTTCCATTTTCTTTCCAATAGAAATTTCTCTCTAAAGCGATGTGATGCCAAAAATAATTTAATATTCCCTTTCTAATTTTTTCCTCGTCTTTATTTCAAGATAAATACATTTAATTCAAAGTCGAGACCGGCCCGACTAACTTATTACTTGCTTCTTTTTCAAATTTGCAAGTTTTTAACTTGCAGTAAAGTTAGGAATTTTAAACAGATTCAGTACGAAAAATATTCTTTTTTTCAAATCTTTGTGAAATTGTGTGATGTAGGGGGGGGGATACACAAGATCACACTGTCTCCTCGAAAAAAGAATTAAAATCTTAAATAATTCTTTGATGTACTAGACAGCACACAAAATTTGATGCAAATAAGTACTTATGTTAAAAATATAGTTTTCGAAGAGAAAATGTGATGTTTAATCACATCAAAGTGCTTAGGCTGATTTTTTTTCATTGAAGAGACTGAGAGCTGCATTATTACATGGGAGTTTCTTCATATATTTTTAAGATATGCGTATATATCTGCAAAAATCTTGAAGATATGAGCAGATATCTGCATAAAATGTTGAGAAGTTGTATTCATCTCAACCCAACTTCAACATATATTTTAAGTTCTAGGAGATTGTTAAGACTAACTTGAAAAATAGGATTCTTACCAAATTTTCTTAACTCACACACTTTAATTTTTTTCACATTTTACACTAAGTTAAACATTTAAAAATAAATTTTTGAACGTTTGATATGCTTATCATAGACATTTCAGATCTGAATAAGGACACATATTAGTTATGATGTTGAGAGAACTTTATAGACAGAAAATGAAAGTTAGAAAAGAAAGTTCATTGAAAAAATATAAATGTTGAATGTAATCTTAGAATATTTTGGCTTTATCGCTTGGGTAAACGTTGGTTTTTAAATCATATATGCAAATTTTGTAATTTAGGGTTACATTTGTTTAAGAAATATTACCATTATAATATAGTTAAGAATTGTAAGATGAATTCTAACACAAAACCAAATCTATATTTATTCGTTTCGTACAACTGTTTGTGATCTTTCATTGTTTCCACAAAAAAATAACAATGATACAAAAAATCATTAAGTACTTTCTTAGTTTGATAATTTTATCTTAAATTGTTTGTTAGAAATTTTCCTGTAACACTAATTTTAATCAGTTATGTGATTAATTCGGTGTAAAGTTATATATATTAATTGTACTTTTTGTTCTGAGTAATTGGCATTATTAATATGATTGTATATTCAATTATTATCATTAAATATACGTTAATAATAATCGATATTTTCTGCAGAACATGTTGTAATGCCTTTTTATATCGAAAACTTGAAATTACTTTTATATCTCTAGGAATTGAAAAAAAGCAATATTTTTCCTTATTTACAGTTAAAAAGAATTGAAATTTCCAAAAACAAGTTGCAGGTTATCATAGGTTAACATAAATATTTGGTGGACACTTGGAGCTGCAAGTTATCACTTATGAATCTGCATCAACACTATTGAAAAACAATCCTCTTCCCATTCTACTTTTCCTGTCATTGAAGTAAGATTAAATATAATTATACGTATTCACTTAAGGACATTAACTTTCAAAAGTAACATTTCACTTGCCTATTATCAGTATACTGTCTTCTACTTACTCTAATTCCGTACTCTGTAAATTAAAGTAAGAAATTAATCCACTTAAAAATGAAAGTGATTTTTTGCTTTATTTCAGGCTTCCGCTGTACATACTCCCTGATGAGTTTGAATACGTTACTGTTTTTTATATATTTCATGCATTTTTGTATCCAAATATTCTAAATCCCAAATATTCTACATCCCAAACAAAATCATGGTAAAGAAGAACAAATACAAAACAATATAAAACGAATTCATTTTTTTCTTGTTTGAGTTGGTTAGTACTTTTGGGGGGCGGGGGCGGTGCGGGGGTTTTACACTCTTTTCGCTATGCTGCGCCACACTCATATTCGAAGATACATTTATCACTGAAGCATTCATTTTTCTGTGCATAACTAAAAAGAATTTTTCGTCACACAATAACCCTTTATCACTTGTCTTGAACCCTAAAACTGGAGATTTTAAAATTTACATTGGTTCATATGCATCATTAATAGTATGCCGAACAAAAGATTAATAAAGAAAGCTAAATAATTATTATGCATGCGTAATATAAATCTTGCAAAAATTAACTGAATTTTTATTCTCCTGTCTAAAAAGTATCTTTGTGAATTCTGATTTTAGTTATTGCATCAATTTTCATCCCAAACGGAATTTTTGAACGGATCGTCACTGCAAAAATATTTCAATCCTGCAAGTTGCAAATTTCGTATTAAACAATAACACGAATTGCAACGATTATTAAATTGTTTCACACAGAGATTATTTTATTAAATAAACCAGAGGCAATGAATACATTTACAAGTACTAAAATTTTACAGAAATAAAGCACGCCATAAATAAAGCACTTCATTTGGATTACGATTTTAAATAACTTTAAATGATATGGCTCACTGTTTGGGAGCTACACATATTTAAGCAACCTTCATTCTGGACATAAATTTCCGCCAGATATTAGAAAAAGTATATTAATCCTTAACTGGGGAGGTGAATTTTTTGGACTTAACTGGGGAGGTGCGGTCTACGAGACTGCATGATTTAAAAATGCAAACAAAATTTTCTAATAAAAATACCAGTATGAAATTTTGCCTATATATTCTGCAGATATTTACCTTAATATAAAAATATTTTTTTTATAAAATATATTATCAGGAGAAAAATTAATTATTTTGCTACATGAATTTTCTAGGAATATATGTTATAACCAATATTAATCTTTAAAAGCATACTTTTTTTAGGATATATATATTTCCATTATATGAATGTTTGAAGAAAATAACATAATATAAAAATCAACAATTATATAAAAAATATAAAAAAATTACATTGGGTAAAACTGACTTGTTTCTACACGCAATTATTACAGTTCAGATTCTTGCGCACATACATTACAAAATTTTAAAGTGCATTTTAAACATACAGGTTTTTCACAAAATATGCATAAATATAAAAATTTCCTTTTCTTCTTTGGTGGACAAAAATTACATGTTTTCTTCACTTCCAACTGGTGGTCTTCCGAGATCATCAATCTCTCCTGGAACCCCGTATCACTTCCTAAAATTCGCTTCATTATGATTATTCCTGTATTTCCGATTCGTAATTCTTGATTTATTCTTGTATTTCCGATTCTTCTTATTTTGGGGGTAACAAATTCTCCTGCGAGGGCTCTTAAAAATGCATTCTATTCATAACAGGGTTTAGAGAATAACTTTGATACAAAATGTATGAATTTACAGAATACATACCCAGTAGCCTACAGAAACTAGCCATAGGTCATTTCCGGAAGTCGGATGATATTATTAGAAGGAGCATTAGCAATTCGTTTTGTTCCAACAAATGACCACTTAAAACGATTTTTTCAATAAAAATAATTTTTACATGAAGAAGGTCGAGTTTCTTGTTCATCTTCTCCATCTTCAAATTCGGATAATTCAGAATTAGTCGAATGTGACTTATCAACAATAAATCTTCCTTACAGTCATTCTTATCACTGAAATCATTGTCTACTTCATTTAGATGTTTTTGAAGTCCTGCGTCATAACTAGGATAAGAAGGTTGGATCATATTCCGAGGACTAAGTAACAGTGTCTCTCTAAATATTTCACAATATTGGAACACTAACAGGGAGGTGCGGTCTGCTAGAACACGCGGCAACAAATAACTGGAATATAAAAAAAGCAGGCACGGAATTGTACACGTGTAGTCAAGATCACCAAATGAGAAGCTACAGGACTAATTTATTCATTTGAACTAAAAATAGAATAGGGGTGATGAGTAAACCATCCTTAGCGGTCTGTGAGACCGTACCTCCTAGTTGAGGGAAAAGAAAAAATTGTTTTTTTTTCTCTGAATCGTTAAACTTACGTCGCATACGTGGAAGTTTACTTTATTAATACAGATAAAAGTTTAACTAGAACAGTGGTACAGTTTCAGTCATTTGAAGTCATATTCCACTGACAGTATTTTATTATTTGATGTGATAAATATCATTCCAGCCTGCCAGCATGAGACATAGGCAAATAAACCAATAAATAGCAGATTTTTACTCCTACATTCTACAAGAATAACCAAACCTGCATCCATTTCCACAAAGATTGATTGATATATATGATATAGAGAAACTATCGTATTAAAAACACGATTCATAGACTTTAATATCAAAAATGTACTTCCGGAGAACCAAATATAACAAAGAGACGGCGATAGAATCAGCATAAAGGTAGAAGCAAACATACTTCAAGCATTCAAGAGACTGTGGCAAAATCCTCAGCGCCAAATGAATGCTGAATTAATTGAAGGAAGGATTGGATAGCTGAAAGAACTTGAAGTCCAAAACTGTTAGTTTCCCATTCATTTGCTTCAGTGCTCCAGAGACTCACGCTTTGCCTAGCTAAAAGTTGATAAACTGTTCAAAAGGGACGCAGGTCTCTTCTGACGCCACTCAGGGAAGTTGTTCCGGTGGCAGGGAATTAATTTCTGTTTGACTGGATACTGAAGTGAAGTTTAATATTGAAATGAAGGAAATCCAGGTGATATGAGTGATGACTGCATCAGTATGGCAGAGAGAAGTTAATTTAGTTAGTCTTTTCACTTTTAAGTCAGGACAGCGCCCGATTTTGTGAAGTTCATTGATTTCTGCCCATTCATACTTAGTTCAGCAATTTTGGGAAGTCTTTGCTTCATTGGCTTTGGGACTGTTAATTAATGATGAGTTTCGTTACACCATCATTTTTTTCTTTAAAAAAATGTTTATATTAATGATGCATATTCCATAAATAAACATTAACGCATTTATAATAACTGGAATATATAAAATTAGAATACCACTAAATAAACTAAATGTTGCGTATTATTTATTACTAATATAGTTTTTGTGTCAAATGACCGACTGTGAAGGATTTTTCTGCCAGGATATTTATCAGAATTATAAGAGTTAACATCCGGAAATTTTAAAATGATCTTATTTCAGATATGTGTCTGTAATTTTTGTATATTTTCAATGGTTTTCAAGATTTACTACTTCATCCAGTTGCTTATAGGAATTGAAGAAATAAGAGCGTCCGAGTACTGATTTATAATTATTCGACGATAAAAAAATTATGGAAATTTTGAAATGTGAGCAAAATCTTGATATATGGTAAACTGAGCTCTACGGAGACTTGGCCAAAGAGGATTTTCTCAGATAATGAATACGTGGTGATTTGTATGTGCCGTCCTTACTTTACTTTTGGTCACATGGTATGTTGGAAGGGATTTCCATTCCAGTCTGAAACAAATATTGTAATTACAACTATTATAGATAAATATGTTTTGGGGTCTCAAATTATAGCTGTACAATCAATGGAAAGACTTGTCGTCAGAACCTTTCAAAGTTGTGAGAAATTTGTGCATACTTTCTCGCATGAAACTCATAAATTTCCTCATTTTTTAGTATTGAGTCAAAAATAATATCACGAATAGAAGTGCATTTTTCAGAAATACCTTATTTAAATTGCTAAATGCATAAAAAAAGCGTTAGAAGCATGATTTTGGATAACATAAGATGTAAACAAATTATTTTAGTTGTTTTCGAATCAATGAAAATAAATTTTTTAATCCGGCCAGCTATGATCTGTTTTACTAGTAAGGAAATCGCCTTAATTTTTTTTAAAAATAACGTGATATATTTTTTTATATAACGTGAATTTAACTTACGATTATTTAACAAAAAGCATTAAGAAAGTTACCGGCTAAGACAGATTATAGTTTAAAAGTTTTACTTCAAAAATAAAATTTGTTAATCTTATATTGATCAACGATTGTAGCTTTAACTAAATAATAAATAGGTATGTGGGAAAATAAGCACTTTACAATCTTATTACACTCCATAACCTTAAATGGCAATACATTTATTCCTTTTACCTCCGTCAATTCTCATTTGCGATATTTTAAAGAAAAATGGCTTATTAATAATGTATTGAATAATATAAGAAGACTTATTTTATAATAAACTTATTTCTAAGTAAGAGTTTTCTGAATGCATTAGACATTCTCTAGATAAATTCCGAAAGCGAAGAATATTATTATTGCCACAAGAACATATATTTGTCACAAATATTTCTTGTGATTTATTTCTAGCCTATTTTAGGTTTATCTCTAAACGATTTTGTTATTAACTTATGGATACGCAAAGAATGTATAAAGCATGCATTTAAATTTTCAGAAATCTTTTCACACGAAAAGATTTATAATAATTTATTCAAGTCTACATATTTATTGATTTGTTAGATTGATGCGAGTTTTGAAAATAACTGGCATGTTCCAGAACTAGAAAGGTGGCTAGATTACTATAAAAATGTCACGACGTTGACTAAACTATCACTCCATGCGCACTCTCCTGATGAAGATTTTCAATTAGAGTAAAACTTCTATTAAAGGTCACTCGTTTAACCATCAGTTTCTGTTATCCATCATCGTCTAAACTCTAAGGCTCAAGCCTCAAAGACACAGGAGATGACAGACTATTTTAAAGTAACGTAGGTTTTTATTGTTACAATACATTTCTGTACATCCTTACTCTTATATTGAAGTTTATATTGATAATTTTGTAAAATTAAATACATTATGCATGTATTTTTCAGTTTTAACCCGAGAGGATGCGCATCGGGCCTGCGAGACCCGGTGCATGCGATAATTTATTACAGAAAATTAACCCCTGAACGAAAAAATTCGAGATTCACATTAGCTGTATTCGAGGTCATTTACTTGCTGACCATAGGTATTTTAAGAATTTCCCCATATTTGTTATCTCAGAGAACAGACGGTCGGGCCTCTGAAGCCCGATGAGCGCGCTCGCGTTTCTGTGTAAAATTGCTAAAGAGAAAACATAGATAGCGACAATTTAGAGCTATTCGAACTACAAATATGAGATGTAAAGATTAGAAAAGCCTCTAGCAGAAAAACAAGTAATTAAGAATCGATTAACAAAGAAATTGTTGCTGTTGATTAGTTAGAGATCATAAGTCGAATTCTGAATAGGAATTAGACAATGAATTTGACATTTGTGAGTCCACAGATTATTAATAAGAAGGCTGGAGTTAAAAATTGATGTAGAAAATGGTAAGATAGGTGAAATTAACAAAAGGTGCATAAAGGAACCTCGGAAAAATATGAGAACTTTTACACACAATATCGTCAAACAACTACCCGAAATCATTGCTGAAGAAAAAGTGTATAAACGGTTCAAAAGTTTTGAAAATGATTATCTGTGAGACAGATGATGCATTAATACTTATAGGTATATAGGTAATTTTGGATGGGAAGGCCAACCTTTCAATAAGAACCTTGGAAGTACAAGCATTCATCGGCCTTCTGCAATTTAATGCGCTCTCCAGAAGAGATTTATCTGAAAATATTTTATTAATCATATTCTGTACACTAGTGCAGAAAATGTTTCCTATTAAAGTAAATGTAATTTTCTGCGTGTTTTGTTGAAAAAACAGGACTCCGGGCCTACGGAGCTTGACGTGCGTCCTCCAGTAAGTGCAAGGAACACAGGTCCTCGCGGGTTAAAGGATTTTATTTTCATTCTCTTCCTAATCCAGCAGTGAAATCACGTACTGTATTGCATATATGTTAAGAGATTTCTTTTATCCGTCTACTTGATTATACGTCACGGCCCTGGTCCGGACGGTGACGATTAATCGAAGTTTTCTGTACATAATATTTCGGTTTTCTTTGCTAAAAAACTTTTAAGAAAATTGACAAAATTACCTCACGCATTGCACATGTTTGATCAAACCCAAAGTAATGAAGTAAAATTAGTCAGAAGATATTGTATTTGTTGCATTTTATTTGAATAACACTGAACAATTCTCAGAAGAGCAAGGAAAAATGTAAACTAAAATTTTTTAAAATTTATTTTTCTCAACTAAAATGAGCAAATTGCTAATTTTTGTTTGACAGAATAGCTTAACTTGGACCAGTAAGTACACATTTCTAAATAGTTTATTTTAGCAGAACTCTAAACAAAAATTAATGATATTTTATTTATGTGGTTAGCAGTAGTTATGCACGCATTCTGTTAAGAAGGTAAAGTCTGAAATGCTTCATCTATTTCAGAAATACATGAAAAAAAAATACTGAATACAAATTCATCAGAAACAAAATGAAAATATGTAAGAACTATTTGAGGAAGTAAGCTTATCCCGTCGAAATCGGAATAGAGCGACTTTCTTTCCGGGAACAGCGATTCCATCTCATCTGTCTATAGCGAGTGTAATAAATCGAAATGCAGACAATTTCCCCTCAAAATATCATGTTCTGAGTTTTCCTACAAAGAAATTCCCTATGCAAAATCGTTGTACTTCGCAAAGCCAAAAAGGGAACGACGGTACTGCAATAAGCAATGTTGAGAAAAATGAAGCAATCTGAAAAAGGAACCACCTACCTACCTTTCTTTCTCTATCTCCTTTTTCAGCAGAGATGGTAATCGGCATTTTGACTGTTACGAAATAAAAGAGAGAAGAAAGAAAAATATGGTGCGACAATCTATGTCTGAGAATTCAGGAAATCATGTGCATTTGCTTTTCCTTGATTTTTCTAAACGTCTTTGTAATTTTATATTTCATAATTTAACACAAATCTTACTTTGATATGAAATACAGGCTGAAAATTGTCAAACTGCATAAGTAAATTAATTTCATAGAAATTAATGCCAAGCATATTCAGCAGAAAGCCTTGTTTAAAATATGCTGAGCAAATCTAGAGTGCAGTTGTGAAATTATTTACAATGTTATCTATTCTCAATAGAATTTTTCCCACAAAAAACGATACACTTAGAAAATAGCAATATTTTCTTAACGCAGATAATACCTCCGATTTAAGACGGGAGTTCAATCAAATATTTTAAAATAATATGTCTTTGTGTGAATGTAAATTAATATTCTTGAGTTTTACAGTAAGTATTTCGTAGATGCCATTATTTTTTAGCTTTTAAAATTTTATAATGGTCAAAGGAAGGTGAATTTTAATTAACGTAGCTCAAATTTAAAGATAAACTATTAGCTTAATTGGTGAAAAAAGTGCAAAGGCTTAAAATCCCATTGGTTTGTTGATTTTTTAAGTAATTACATTAAGGCTGAATAAAGAATTTAATGGCAGTTACAATGGTAAATTTTTGAAGTAATATCAGATATGAACATAAAACATAGTTTGTTTATAAGATAAGAATATCAAATAAATATATTTTATTTTACGTAGAAAATGCTGTCATTGTAATTTTAGAATGTTATTCTTCGATATTTATTTAAAACTGATATCAAATTCAAGATGTCTTAAAAATTTGAAGGACAAATATTTTGATTTATAACCTAACAGAAACGCATCAGAAGGACGTTATTGAGCTTTTATGATATTTTTCTACAAAAATCCCTAACGAAATAATGTACAGCCGAATCATCGAGAGTTAATCATACAAATATGTTTTTATCCTATTTTTAATAAAATGAAGTTACAGTATAGAATTTCTTGTTTAGAAATTCCTGTTTAACCATTCGTTTCAACTAAACAAGCCAGTGGATCTGAAACGATTGCTTTGGATTGTTTTTAGAAATGAATTTCTTTATTCTGAATATGACCAGATGACGAATTCGAAAGATCTGACAGAAGATTGAAAAATGTTTCATATCAACCCTAAATTTCTATTTATCAAATGAATCAAATGAAAGAATATGAACTTTAATTCTCTGAACCTTGTTTAGACACTAATCTAACATTGTGTATGCATATCTTTCATCACGTATAGAGTAAAATGTAAAATTATACATATGAAAAATTATTAACATGATCTACATAGTACAATACCAATATTATATAACAGCGCATATTATTTTTAAAAGTATTATTCAGAATTTGACAAGCCTTGTAGATGTCAGTTAAGTACTTTATGGACAAGAAAATTGAGACAAAAAAAGTAAACTGAAGATTTATTGAAGAAAAAAGTTATGACTATAATAATTACATAGGAAATGTATTGAGATAATATAGGTATGAAAAAGTTGTTAATAAGACTTTCATAGGACAATACGAGTATTAGATAATTGCACATATCATATATTTCAATTATTATATCGAGTTTAAATTTAAGATTTGATTCTTTAACTTTTGAGATTTTTATAAATTTTTTAGATGTCAGTAAACTATATTGTGGATGAGAAGCTTGAAGATTGAAAGGAAACTGAAGCTTTTCTGAAAAAAAAATTGAAAATTTTGTAACACATAATTTTATAAGCATTTATATATAACCATACAATAAACATTTTATAGGAACTGTCATAAGCTTTATATAATTCTTACTCTCTTATCGCGTTATTTAATATAATATTGTATCAAATGTATCTGCGCAATAAGAACAGCGCCACCTGTAGTGGAAAGGCGACGACGCTAAAAGACTCAGTTAGAACTGAGGACTGAACCAAATCAATGAGCCCAAATCCGAATATCCTTAATAATAGCTTGATTGTGACTGTATTAATGTAAATGCGTATCCTTTGATTGCTAATGTTTGTGTTTTTAATAAATCTTAATGTTTTCAAAAGAACCAGCCCGTGTTATTCTGGCTACCAAATTAGAGTCAGGTATTTAGATCCACTGCTATAATATAACCAAATTACATGCATGATGGGTCAAAATTACATGCATGATGGATCAAAATTACATGTATGACACTGTAGAAAACTAATTATGATTGGAAATTTATTAATTTGAATGGAATTGTAATTGAAATTTATTAACTTTTACCGCTGAATAAACTCTCGTTTTATTCTCCATTTCTTGCATATAATTACAGCATATAAAAAAAATATCGTATGCTTCCTTAGTTTGATACATTTTTTCTGGAATAGATTTATGAGATAAATTTCTGAGATAAATTTCTATTGAATTTATATACAGTAATAATTTCCATAATTCATTCCAAAAACCTTTGGAATGAATTCTGGAAGCAATACCATTCTTCCTCTTTATCCCAAATAGTTATTAATAATGCTATTGGACAATTTGCCAGAAAATACAAATCAATATAATGCAATCAGGAATGACAATTTTTCTATGATGTTGATCTTCCTTACATAAAATTCTCAAATGACAGAATATGTTGCTACAGAAATTAAGAAACATGTGTTTTCGAGATGGGGAAGACAGAACAATAATGGAGTTAGAATTATCTGAAAATCTCCTTTCGTCCTAATATGTTCTACATTTCGCAGAATGCTGAATATAAACGCAGCGTGAACATCTAAACATATTATCATTTATATGAGAGCATCTTACATTTACCAAGGTTAATGGAAGGAAAATCAGTTTAAAATAGATTTAATCTCAATAAACTCGACTAATTTCAGTATAAATAAAATCATTATGTCTTATATGAATGAATGAGGGTGTGTATGCATTCAAGCATGTTTGTCCAGCAACTCCTTCTAAGCCAGAAAATAGATTTCAACTAATCTTGGGATAGATATTACTTATTAATTGAGGAAAAATACTGTCGGTTTAGACATCCCTACGGAAAACGCTGCAATACGGAAGAAGGGTTCTAACTTTAAAACATTCTAACTGAATAAAATTAGAGAATAGTTGAGGGATATTCTAGAATATTTTCCAGCACTATTACATTTTGGAAATTTGTATAAATTTCAAAAAGTTTCTACAACAATTTGGGGCAGAACATACTAAAACATTATAGAACATGTAATTGGAACTTCTAGACCCATCTGAAATTTTTGAAATGTATGTTTATCGCTCTTCAGCAACTCTGCATTGGAGAATATCTCAAAAGTTCTTTAACGATTTAAAAGCAGGCATGAGATATCAATTGCTTCAGTTTGAGTTTAAAAGTACGTAAGTTAAAATCTTAGTGTGAGCTATAAATCTTAGTTTTCTGGTAGAGAATGATATCAGATTCTAGTGTTTAGTGAAATTTAGGATAATATTACAGTAGAAACCCGAGAATCCGGACTAATCGGGGCAGGCCTTTGTTTGGATTCCAGGGAATTCTGATTCTCCCTGTAAATTCGGGAAAATTCACTTTATATACCAAATACAGTATTGACTCTGGGTGCTATGTGATGGCGAACGGAAAGAGCACGTGGTGATTCGTGCGGCACAGTAGCAAACAAGTTGAGGGTAAAATGAAGATATCTGAGTTTTTTCTATTAATTAAGGTGCTTTATTTATTATTAAAGACCGATTCGACCTTCTCTCAAGTTAGGAATAAACATTAGCTTTGTTGTTTCTGATTTGTAATCGTTATTTTCCAGTAAGCAAAGGTGTAGGACGTCTCAAATAATGTTGAGCTTATTTAAACAGATAAAATTTGCAAAGTACGGTGTTTAAAATATTATATTTTCTATGTTGATTAATCTAATTTTAAATGACGACGTTGTAGGAAACAATACTCCCAAACAATCGTAATTTCAAGGTGATATTGAAATATTAATTGGGAAGTGATATTTTTCTGAAAATTTTGCCAAATTCAAATGTGTAACAAAATTATAAAATCTTTAATAATGATTTTAATAGCTGTAAATCTCTGTCCTATTAAGTTGATGAGTTCTTCAGTAACCGATATAGTTAGCGAAAATTCAATTATTAAAATATGAATACTCTTATAGATGTAAGAACTTCATTGTAGCTTTTTCAAATTATAAAGTAGATCTCATCTTATAGTTTATTAATCTTAAAAACTTAACAAAAAATTTTGAGCTAAAAATACACAGATATAAACAAAATAATAATAATAGAAAAAACGCCTTGAATGGACGAAACTTTCCTAAATTAATGCGAAAGAACATCTTTTTAGGCATCGAGGTGGGATGGCTTAAACTACTGGAACGATGTTTTATTAATAAGTTATAAAACTGGAAAATAAATAAGCTTGCTTTCAAAATAAATGAAAAGTTAATTGCAATGATGTTTTTGAGATGAAAGCAAAGCTTTTAAAAAACTAATTTTTTCAAAATGAAGAAAGAAGTTAAAGTTTCTATCATTTGAAAGAAATTATTTTTTGCATAATTGAAGTCGCATGAAATGTTAAGCGAATATGAATATATTAAAATGAAGAAAAATCCCTGGATCATTCATTTTAATTTTGAAGGAAATGAGAGTTTATCCATTTCATTTATGGTTTTTCGACTATATAGAGTAAATTCATTATTTTACAGTTCTCATTTCTTAACGATTTTTTAAAATAAATTGCAAATGTTAAAAAAATTGAAGATTCAATTCAGGATGTTTTTTAACTCTTTAATCTCGATGCGACTTTTTTTTCCTAGCCCCTTTAAAACTAGATCTTTATTGGGAGGAAAGTATACACTGAAGAATTCTAAAAATAATAAAAAAAAAAATAGAAACTGTCCAATAGAGGGCGCATTTTTCTCGACAAAAATTAAACTATGCTCTAATTACATTAAGTGTTTTGTATTTTAAAATCATTTTTTTACTTTAAAGGTGAACTAAATTTAATTTTAGATGCCTAATTTTAACCTTAATGCAAAGAGAAAACACCCTACTTGTATACACACATCAGCCGATTGATAGTTGCTCTCATCTGAAAAAGCGTAGAATTAATAACAACCACCATGGCAATGATTTTCTACGAACTTGTGTAGATTATAAAAATTTTACGAAAATCGTAGTAATATCGCACTGTAATAATTATTAATTTCCTCAAGATTAAAAAAATTACAGCGTTGGCCGATGTCGCTACACTCTGTAATAATGCAGAGCATTGAAGAAACCTGGTCTTTGTCCAACCTGACAGCAGAATAGAGTACATCCGTAATCACAATATTCGAAATATAAATCACGTTATTGGTACCGTAATCGTTGATTCTTCGGAGAATGCTTCAGATTTTATTAATACTTCAGCAATATTGTGACAAAAAAGTGTAAAATTAAGCACAAAGACTTTGAGAAAAAATGTTATAATTTCTTATAAACAACCAGACACAGACCCGAACTAACGAAATATTTCAATAACGAGCAGAATTATCATATAAAGATTTTAAACTGAGTTATAGAACAGAATTGTCTAAGAAAATCCATTTTGTATCATCTGCGCTAGAAACAATGCATACCTTAGTATTTATATATAAATGTTTGTTGCTTTCTTGTATGCTTATATCTTAGCCTAAAACGTGTACATGTGTTTAAATATGACGCACCTAATATATTATCCACACAATTGTATGGAGTTAATTTTCATGTATGTCAGACGGCTAGCCAAGAAACTGAAAAACTTCAAATCCTCTGTCAACCATATGATGTTGTTACAAAAATCGTCCGGTACGTATACGGTGAATGTAGTCTAACAAGCTGGATAATGGAAAACGAGGCCATATTCTATGAATATTCCCCAAAACACGATGTAGATAAAGAATAGCACATTTAGATAGTACACAAAGAATAGAATAGGTATTAACAACGCAAGCAGAGAGCAAATTAATACTAATAAATTAATTAACTTTCAAGAAGTTAAAAAGTCTCATTGCTATTCACAACTATTTTTAGAAGCAGAAGTGATATATGAAAATGGTACCGAAATTTAAGATGCGACGATAAATTTAAAGATATCCCGCGTAAACGTGTTCTGAAGTGAGGAAATATTTCTCCTTTTAGAACATAATTTATATTTCAAATATTGCTTCATATTTTTTTCTCTCTTCTGTCTAACTGTAATCGAAACATTTATATTATATCGATATAGACTTCACAATGAATAAAAACTGTACTATATTCTGTATATAAAGAAATGATCTAACAATATAGAACTCAACTGAATTTTTGAATATTTATTATGTTTAGTTTTCCAGGGCATACTATTCTATATTTGCATTTTCTATTACACTAATAGGAATATTTTTACAAGCCGTAGAAAACTATTTCAGAAGATCATACTTTCTTTAGAATAATTCCAAATTTTAGTCTACATTTTATTACTAAAAATGTATTTGTGGAAGAGTACCGTTAAAGAATAGAGGTATTCCAATTCTATCATGGACGTTCTTTACACATTCATTTCAGAAAGAATTTCTTATGAGATACAGTTTTTCAGAAATGGTATTATCATTATACAAAATGTTATTGTAATATCCATAAACATTTTTCATGACCCGAAAACACGTCATTTAGAATATTCATTAAGGAATAGAAAAAAAAGAAAAGAAAAAGTTAATCGTTTCTTTTATCTGATTCAGATAAGCAAAAGTAGAAAAGGAATGAAGAAAAATGAAGCAAGAAAAAAAATGAAGAGTTTGTGGACAACGTTCGCTTTTTATTTAAACTTATTTCATCATTCTAGTTGATAATTTAAGGAAAATATAATGAAGTTCTTACTCTACTATTTTTACTGGTCTGAATGTTGACTGCTTACTTTACTATTTTTACTGAACTGCTTTTTGACTCCTTACTTACTGTTCCTTTTGACGCATATCAAGTTGTAAAATGTCACGTATCGTAAGAAGATGTTGGGAAGATTCTGCTAGGGTATATTTGTAGTCAATGTGCTTACTCTAAAAAGGAAATCTACAAAGCATTTAACAGAGGAATTTGAATTATCACTAAACATTCCAAGGTTGAATCATTGTGAAATAGAACACTAGCGAATTCTGTCAAAGAAGAAATATTTTCTTGTTATTGTCTATCGAGTTTATGTTCCAATGTTCTTTTCATTATATTTTGCTAAACCAATATCAGATGAGGAGTGATTATGAGGTTTGTGAATTTCTGAGATATAAAAGAGAACTTATCTAAAACCACGAATAATAATTTATTTACAAAAAAGACAATAAATAAAAGAATATAATTTTCATTATAAAGATTGGTTTGTGTGCATGAGTACCAATGATTGACACTTCTGTTCAGTCGCAACTGCTGCTTAAACCACAGTATAAAAACACATCGGAAACACCAAGATTAGATATGAAATCAATAGAAAAAGATATAAGCAACCTTATATAAATACAATTAGTGGGATTGACATGTTTTTCACCAAAGCTTTAATAACCCGTTTGACATTGTGAAACAGATTTTTAACGGGGGTTTCAGCAGAAGCTATCATTTTACAGTTTTGTAAGGGAAACACTTTAGAATTGTTGTGAGCAAAAAGAACATGAGAAAGAATGAGTGAATGAGTTATCTAAAAGGCCTATAAGAATAAGAATATATATATAATTTTCAAGAAATGATTAAGCGACATTAATACAATTTAAATGAAAAAAATCACTGGTAAGATTGGAGCACCTCTTATCGTTATGAAAATTTTGTATCTTAAGAAAATATATGAATCTATTTTTAGCGGTACAATAAAAAGAGAATAACGTATATGACCAGTCTTCTAAAAAGTAAGAAATGCAGAAAATTAAAATATATATTTATTATTTAAGTCATATTTAAAAAGATGTTTACAAATTCTTAGAAGATAAATTAACAATGTGATGTTAGAAAATATTTCTAATTTTCCTGTCTCGAATTTTATTCAGTATGAACTACAGATGAAATTCAAGTAAAAAGAAAAAAAATTGAGTAAAAGTTGTTTATAATTTCTCTAAAGAAATTATTGTTTACTTAAGATTGGGCAAAAGAAACAGATTTTTTAGTTAAAATAAAATCTTCCTAACTTCAGCTGTTATAAAATATGACACGTATAAACCTTACGCTATTAAATTTTCAACGACTCTTTCTTTCTTTTTCATGTTAAAAAACAACTATGTTTATTTCATACAAAAGAAGAATAAGCGTGTAACAAATAAAATTAACACTTATTTTTATTTGTTACACGCAATTTTCTGAATTTTAGATGATTTAAGAACGTCCTATTCCATTTCATTGTCTCATAGTTTTGTTTTCAAAACATGCTCTGCATTTATACGTAGTTATTTTATGTCCATCTGGAATGTAAAAGCTTCCGACATCTAATTTATATTTTAGTACTTTTGATATAGTAGTCGCCCCTGGGATTTAGTTTTATTTCAACGTCATAGTACGTTTTAATCATATTTTGGAAGGAATGTTAAGATCTTGTTGCATAACAACTCATCACGCTTAGCAGCTGCTTTATTCTTAATTTTATGTATTAGTTAAGGAAAAAGAGGCATTACTGCATGATATCCGGGCGGAATATTATTATAATAAAAAAAACATTTTTATCTAGATAATGTCAACTGTAAAATTGTTTTGTAAAATGTGCTATGAAGAATCAAAATTATTTTTTCCTTTTTTTTCGACTGTTTCATTCCAAATAAAAAAATGAAAGTAATACTTCCTAATAACGAAGGAAACTGTTTTTAACAAGTTTTTAAGATTTGCCAGATGTGATTTAAATACAGAGAATAAAATGTGTAAGATATTTTGAAGATCATTTCTGTTGCATTTACAAAGATTTTTTATTTTTTTATATGTTTGCAGTTCAATATTTTAAAGACTTTTTTTTTAATGTGATAAAAGAAAGTTCAACGCATAAGAATGAAATAACAATTTCAACTAGAAAGTAGCAAAATAAAAATCTGACATAAAATACCATTAAGGGTTGTGCATTAATGAATTTTTGTTCTAAGTAAAATTAATTAGCTATATAATGCTTTCTTAGCATGGTTGCTATTGGTTTTTATACATTCTTTTCTTTCATATTTATTATATGCCTTCAAAGTTATTAACTCCAAACTATTTTCTTGTAATCTCAGGCTTAACCTAGAGGAAAAAAATATTAGATCACATCGAAAATAAAAAAAAATGGACAATCTTTCACTTTTTTGTGTCATGAATATCTTCCTGGTTCCTTTTTCTTAATAAATTTCATTCTTTATTTAAATTCAAATTTATTCAATAAATTGAAGCATAAACTCTAAGGTATCTTTTTACCTTTTGTATCTTGAAATTCGCGTTCTTATCTCCAAAGGAATTATTTTTATTTTTTGATGCATATCATGCTATTTAAGTTAAACAAAAAAATTAATTTTGCCAAACTAATTAACATAATTTGAGAGCACATTTATAGAGGGAAAGATATAGATTTCTCTTTTGAATCAGTAATTGGCTACCCAATCATTATTCAAAACGATGATTTATGAGTGAAGACCGATTGAATATGATATAATATCTAATCAGTGACAACTCACGTTATTAGGATGGAGAATGCTGAAACTGGCCGAATCGCCGGCGAATTGAATATTTATTTCTACGCCTTTTAAAGTGTAGAAATTACTAGGGGGCTCTGCCCCCTGCTCGCTGAAGCTCGCCATCCCCCAGGAGGATGGCGCTGCAATCCTCCAGGGTTGTCTACGCAAACCCTGCTCGCTTCGCTCGCTACAATGAAGGCACTGGGTGCCCAGCACATTTGTTATAAAATCTTTATATATATATATAACACCCCTTGCTGGCTCCTCTCATCAACACCCAAGAATCACGATGTGATTCTTTCGGGATCACTATGTGATACCAGCTCGCTTCGCTCGCTTGCCGTACAGTTATCCGCTTCTGCTAGTATTAGGAAATTATAAGTATATTAATTACTAAAAGTAAATTTAAATTATTTGTAATTGCATGATCTCCTAAAATTAATTTTTCATCAGTTTCTACAATTAAAATCTTCTGGTAGCACAGATATATATGTAAATGTTAGAAAGAAATTTGAAAGGTAATATTTATGATTCAAAGATGATTAAAGATCAAAATTATTTCCATTAATCAGAAATCAGTCATTTAAAACTTCTTGGCATGCACTTTTGACTATTTATTCAACAGTTTTTTTCAACATAACTTCATTCTACCAAAAGTTAAGATAGCCTTTTTCAAATCTTCAAAATAAATTTTTAAAAATTGCCTTTTCCGCCAAAATTTCAAATATGCCCTCTATACAATGAAATGTAATTCAGAAAAGCTTCCCCACATGTATACATGCTCATTCCAATAATTATTGAGTCAAGAAAGATTTAGTATTTTTCTCAGTGTAGTCATTTCTGTTTTCAATCTCAGGAAATTCGTGATCGTCTCTTGTCGCAGAAAGATGTAACCCATCTTGCAACCTTTTAGCTATAAAAGGACAGTTTAAAGAAAATAGTGGCTCGAAACATGTTCATATTAACTATTCAAAATTAAAACCCATAATAATTATTTACTTTAGCTTTTTAAAATTGATAAGATAGCTTTTTTTCAAAAGTTACAAAACTGATGCTTTTTTAACCAAAATTTTAAATATGCACTCTCTTTTATGAAATATTACACAGAAAAGCTTCCCCACTTGTATACATACTTAATCCAATTATTATTTAGTGAAGAAAGGTAATTTTTTTCTCTGGGTAGCCATTTATATTTTAAACCATAGCATTACCCTTAGCATTTTATTATTGATTAGATACCCTTTTTCAAAATTTTCAAACATCGTTCTTTCCTTCAAAATCTTAAACATGCACTTTTTTAAACGAAATGTTGCCTCTGCGCATGTAAACACACTCCCTACAATTATTATTAAGTGAAGGAAGCTATACTATTTTTCTCTGGATAGATGGAACTCAGAACATATGAGCTGTCGAGAGATGAATAAACCAATTTTTCAGAAACTTTTAGTTGAAAAGGACATTCAGTATTAAGCACACATTCATTCATTTGTCGAATCCAAACTGTACGACCCAAACGTATTTCATTCAAACGATCTAAACTCAAAAAATAATCGGTGTTTCCTATTTCAAACCAATTCAAGAATCTCGGCGTCAGGGTTGAGATTGGTAAACAAACTGATCGTTGCCAACGGGGAGAAAGAAATAAAGGTCCTTTTTGCGCCAAGCATAAGCGTTTTATATAATATAGATTCCCTGGGATTGATAAATTACTCGTAAGTTTTAAATTTAAAGTTTCATAACATAGATTAATGAACTATAAGGAAATTCTGTTTACATATAGCGTTTCTTAATACATTAGCATCATAGTATTAATAGCATAAATACATTATCATATTTAAATACATACCATAAATACATAATATCATATTCAAATACATACCATAAATTAATTAGATCATATTTAAATACATACCATAAATTAATTATATCATATTTAAATGCATACCATAAATTAACTATATCATATTTAAATACAAACCATAAATTAATTATATCATATTTAAGTACAGCATATAATACTTAAATAACTTAAAACTATATATCAAGGTGCAATGCCACATAGCAATAATATTTGTTTGAAAGGAAACCTCATTGCAATGCATGCCTTTCAGCAAGATCTACTACCGTCATTCTAGATAGGACCAATCCTCAGAACATCGTTCTTCATGAGAAATCCTGTATATTTTATGTGGTGAGTTAAAAAAAAAACCCCAAATACTTATCATCTTTATTTTCAGTCCAGGTTCTTATGAAATAAGACTACATTAAGATTGATTTTGCGTTCCACGAAGACTGGTCATCTGAAACAAAAATCGTCAGAAGGACGATATATATTTTGGACTGTTCTAAGTATTAATACTCGTCTTAATAATTGATTTTTCTTAGAACATCCATTCAGCTTCTGTATTTGATTTTTTCAGTCTATTTACTATCCATTGATGCTTTATAAAAATAACCTTCAAATTATAGAAAAATGTTCTAGGAGATTCTGAGAAATTTTGAATTAATAAGTTAATAAATCGTTACCTTTTATCAGATAATTAAAATTGTTCCTATTCAACTAAATACATTTTGAAATAACTGCATTCAAGAATATATACCATTTGTTTCTAATTTAGATGTTTTTATACATTTTGTCAAGATACAATCATGTACATTCATGACTTTCTTTAAATAAAAATAAATAAGTAAATAAAACCTTCAACTCAATTTAAAAGTAAAATTATAAAAAAGTTATTTGCCTTAGTGAAGTAATTAAAATATTGAATGTTTAAAATTAATTATTTTCAAGGATTTCATTATGCATGGCATTTTCAATTAACGCTTTTTTGTCAAATATTAAAGCAAATATATATATATATATATATATATAAATTTAAAAAATAGAAGCAAAGTTTACAAAAATCATCGTATAAGCACGGTGGGACTACTAGAAAAAATTAAAATAAATATACTTTTTGGACAGAATAAAAATATTCTTTTTAACATTTCACGAATTTTTTTAATGAATATTTTAAATCTTCTCTGTATCCAGGCTAAACGAGACGGAATGCCATTCAACCTGAATGAAATATTCTTTAACTTTACTATGATTTCTTATTTTTTTTCTCGTCTCAGAATTTGAAAATCAAAGAAGATTGAAATCTTGAAAATCATTTTTTTATCTTCTTCTTTTTGTAATACATTTTCTTCTTATTCATTTCATTTTTGCAGATCAATGAATAAAATTCCAATTCTTATTTCTCTGCCCGAGTCTTTGAAATTGAGAAAGAAAACAAGCAATATTCAATACAGACATTACCATTCTTAATATGTATCTATTTATCACTCGAAGAAAATTCTCTTTCCTTTCCCGTTTATTATCTTTTATCGAGCTGACAATGTATTGTATTCAAATTTATTGTTATTTATTCGATAACAATGTTTCGAATACGTGATTTTTTTTATTCCTGGATTTCTTTATATTTCATTTTGTTTGCTTTTCTTTAATCATGGAATGCAAATACTCTGAAATATTTTACTTAAGGCTATAGTCAGAAACGAACAGAAATATAAAATTAATCTTTTCGTTGAAAGCGAAAATCAGTAGAAAAGTAATCATTTCTAACACAGCTACAATTTAAAATAATATTTATAGCATAAAATTTATAACAAGTTCTCTACATAATATTTTCCACTCGAATGACTATAAATTTTGCCCTTTTCCTTACACTTTTCAGTATAAAATATGCAGAACATAATATATAAATATTTTAGAATACATAAATTTTAATAGAAAATGTTTAATTTCTGTCATGTTGCTTATAAGACTTTTTGCAGCTTCATAGAGAATCTATATATTTTTTACAATGCGGAAATTTGATGATGATGCGAGTTTATTACAGATGATGCCTATTTATTTAAGATTGTGCCTATATTTGTAATATGTATCATTGACATCTCTTTTTCAGATGAAATTTCTTTAATTTTTATCACTGGAGAAATAACCATATGAAATTGATATTGTAATTATTAGACCATATTACTTAATTATAAGATATTAAAATATTTAGAAGAAGGTTTTGTGTTTTTTTAAAAGTATGTCATTTCGTGTAAATTATGCAGCGGTGGATCGTGAGACGGAGGAGCTGTTCCATGTCATTCCACATTCCAGAAATAACCATATGAAATTGATATTGTAATTGTTAGATCATATTACTTAATTATAAGATATTAAAATATTAAGAAGAAGGTTTTGTGTTTTTTTAAAAGTGTGTCATTTCGTGTAAATTACGCAACGGTGGATAGTGAGACGGAGGAGCTGTTCCATGTCATTCCACAAATATTCAGCTAGATTATCATGGAAATTTGGTATCTAGGATAGCCAGCGGAACTCTTTGTCATGCTCCGGAGAACCACATACAATATATTAACTTGGACGTTTGGTAGACAGCGTTTTCTTTTAAAGATTGTTTGCCATTTGAGAAAACCTGCAAAATTAACGATATAACTGGTTCCAAATATCATTTAGGCAATTCCCAGGTTTAATGGTACAGTTTACGACAACCACGAGCCCTAGTGCTGAGTTTGTGATTACTTCCATGCTATAAATTGACCGCCACCTGCCTCAATTGCATAAGGTGTGCCCAAATGAAAAGAAGACTACAGTTATATGTAAAGAAATTTTAATAACAATATTCTAATTACAGCTCATGCGGAAAAGTAGAACAAAATATAATCGCCATTGACATTGATACACTGATCCCAGTGCGTAGGAAGGGAGTGGATAGCTTCAGTGTTCAAATTACTGGCTCAGGCAAACACCCATTCTCGCCGTCTTCTGATTCTCTGACAGATGCTTGGGAACCCACTGTTCAAAAACTTTGCCATAACCAAGCTTTTTGTGGATTATGTGGTGCACAGTCCTTTGCTTATCGACAGTTCAACAGCAATTTCACGTGTGGTTATCCGACGATTCTGTTTATGATCTTATTCACAGCCGAAATCGTGGCACTGTTGGTCACGACGTGCGCCTGCCCAGGGCGTGACAAGTCCTTGATGTTTACGCGTCCCACCTCATAACACTGACACCACCGGTATATGGTGCACATTGAGAAACACTGCTCTCCATTCACCTCTTTCATCCTGCTATAAATTTTTGAAGCATGCTAACCTTCTCCGCGAAGAAATTGGATAACTGCTTTTTGTGCTGATCTGGTGGAATCCATCATGCAACGAACTGCGGAAACAACTCTCCTGAAATGAGAATATTGATGCGAAGCCTTTAAGTACGCAGGTGCAACTGGGAATACCACCACGCCATCTATCGGCTAGCACATTAACTCATTGGGATTTGATACAACGCCGATACAGCTAAGGTCTCCTTTTCATTTGGGCACACCTTATAT
Organism: Araneus ventricosus; assembly: GCA_013235015.1. Classification (NCBI taxonomy): domain Eukaryota; kingdom Metazoa; phylum Arthropoda; class Arachnida; order Araneae; family Araneidae; genus Araneus; species Araneus ventricosus. Next base: position 507,659 of record BGPR01000201.1, read on the forward strand.
CTGCTATTGGTCTTGTTGGTATTTACAGGTTGACCGAAGGATTATTACTCTGCCATCGATGCAATGTAACAGAAATTAAGTTTCGTCTGGCCAGGTACCACTGCTTGTTTAGTGATCTACAGACAAGGTTTCCATGTCCACTGCAATTGTAAATGAGGGTGACTCTATTTATCAATTGAAATTTGGTAGGTCAGCTGTCTTGGAGTACCAGATCTCACAGCGTACACCGAACCGCAAGTTCCGACGCATTTCTGCTTTGTCTTTCTTTAAAATATGAGCACAATGGAACAATGAAATAACAAAAATTTTGCTTCATTAAACGTGACAATCTAAGCAAAAACTGTCTATGATGGGCCTATTGCTAGTTTCACCATCATTAAAGAACTCTTTTAGATATTAACTATCGTAAATCTAGAGCATCAGACCAAATTCATTGCTTGCGAAATGTTCATTTCCAAAATATTATGTCAGAATATACGTCTTTTTCTTTCAAACATTCTATTTGGATAAGAAAATCCAATATCATCGCTGTTTTGCATCATATTTTTTTTATCATGACAAATTGCACATATATACTATATTACTTTATTTCTTAACTAAGATTTCTTAAATATGCACAAAAACAGCATATATGGTTGACATTTATACACGAACGAATTCTATGCATTAATTCATGCATTTTTATTTTAGATAAATTTAAAAGATAAACATTTATACCAAAACGATTACGTCGGAAAAATTTTATATGTAAGTTGTTTCAAAAGAAATTTAGCTTAGTTGCAGGATTAAGTTTAAATTTTATGAGGTTCAAGTTATTACGAAATACTTTATTTATGCATTAAAGTCTATAAAACAAAATTTTACATGCTCAAAAAATAATTAAAAATAATGCTTTCGGTTAAACTTACTTTTAATATAGTTCGAAAATATCTAAACCAGGAGGCAGACGTTAAGAAAGAAATTGCATAAAATCATATTATTCTGTTTTCGTAAAAAGTTACTCTGATTCTATTTTTCAAATGGTTTAATATTAATTGATTTAACAATTAAACCATTTTAGTTAATAATCGTCTCTGTTAAATCGATTTATCCAATATAACCAACAAAATTGTCAAGAAGATTTCATGTTATCTCACTAAGTTTCAAATCGTAACTTTAAGTCGGCCTTTCTTGATTTAAAGTTGGATAAGTTTAAAAGGATAACTTTAAATATAATAATAAACTTGAGATTTGATTTATTAAAACTGAATTGCAACTTAAGCTCGTATTAAGTTAAATCTTAGATGCATTAAGAAATTGAAGTCTCAAAAACGATGTTAATTTATTGATTAATGTTTCAAAAATTCATTAATGACAGTGTGATGGTCGTATGATCGCTTATACCATGCGCATAATATGTTTTTGTAATTATTAAACTTTGAATTCAATAAATCATGATCTTCAATAATAAACTACAAAGGATTGATTTTAAAATTTTCTTAATGCGAAAAGAAAAACAAACATCACCTAAAGAAAATTAATTTTTGTATAAACAAAAGGAAAAGTAAATATATTTACATACGGTCCATAATCAGAATTATTAAGAAAATTTTTATCCTCATTCGCGTTTACGACAGATTTATAATTGTTGAAAGATCATATTTTCGAAAAATTGTGTATGTAATATTTGAGAATTATGAAGCATGTTATATCTTTCTACGATTAACGCAAGAATTTTTTATTTCGTATAACGAATTATAGGTTGAATTTTAAAATATTTTTGGGAATTAAAAAATAAGCGTAAATTATTTATACATGTGATAATTCAAGAAATCCTGGTTATTTAACACTGAGTAAAGTAAAAAAGATCTACACACATGTAAAGCACGCAGACTCCGCCTTTGCCGAAGCCATGTGGATAAAAATAGAGGTCTCTGAGAAGCAGCCCACTCAATATAAGGGTACCCAAGGGCTACACAGATTACAAACAGTCTAAGTTACAACAAGTATAAAAATCATGTATCACTTACACAGTCAATATAACAATAATGTAAATTAAAATTTTCCTACAGAAACATAAAACATGTAACAAAATGGCTAACATGAGAGAAATTAACAAATATAATAAAATACAAACTTATCTAAAATCATACTAAAAATATTTTTGGAAGCAAAGAAAATAATTTTATGTATAACTAACGAAACATAGAAATTTGCATGAATAAATGAAGGTAAAACATTCAGAAGAATTAATCTGAATCAAAGAATTTAAAAACTAAAGAGCAATAAAATAAACACAATTATATCGGGCTCAAGATCAGAATTAATGACCAAGCCATAAGTTCGGTAAATGCGAGGAGAAATATTAGAAACAACTTAAAAGAGATATAGAAACTACATATGGGGACATTTATAAAATACTACATGAAATAGTAAATATTTTGTATAAAAATCATACATATTTTAGAGACATGTGTCGACTTTTAGGTTTATAGAAGTTTTTTTGCGAAAACTTTTACATACATCCTAATTTATTATTCTAGATTAACACTCATATTAACACTATGACTTATTCCTGATAATTTGTTTCCAGATTATTCACGTTTGAATGAGTATCATTTTCAGCTAGTTGAAAAAACTACGGAGAATTCAGAAAAATATATATTATCCATAACTATTAATTCATATCCACATTTCAGACTTTCCTTCTTTACAAGATGGAAACAAACCATCGAGTTACTCCGGCGGGGATGTCTGTACATTTCAAGCGATTTTTCTCTCCAAAAGAAAACCGCTCACTACCATCAACGAACTGTTATTGAAGATCAATGTACTTCGAGTTATGGGACCAAAAACATATTCACTTTATTCCGAAAATTTTCTTTCTTTTCACTCTTTATTCTGAGATCAGGAAAAAACATAAGGAAAAATACTGGGAAGGAAGGATGAAGAGTGAAAGAAACGATGTGTCTGAGGCTTTGAAATTTAGATGCAAGATACAAAATAAATATTCTTTATCTACAATAGCTATTATCATAACGTTAAGCCTAATACGTCTTTTAGACGTTAAAAAAACTCATTGCTATTACCATCTATTCTTGCATGCAGACGTGGGATAAGGAAATGGCACTGAAAGTTAGGAGACGTCGATAAATTTAAGGTTATGCTGTGTAGATGTGTTCATAAGTGAGAAAATATATTCCTTCTTGGGAAGTAATTTATATTTCAAGTGCTATTTCCTCTTATTCTGTTTGACTGTAATTGAAATAGAAATGTATAGATATCGATATTGACTAAATGAAGAAAAATATGACATTTTACATAATGGAATGCATTAGCAATAGAAAGATGAACTATATTTGCACTTATGTTTCATTTTTATTGTTCCAGATGTTATTTATTAGTCCTAGTTCTATCAGATTTTAAGGAAATTATTCGAATCGTTGAAAATATATTTAAAAATTTTTTTGCTCTCTTGAGAACCGAGTTATTATCTTTTAGTGTATATCCAGCTATCTATGTAGTACTATTTTATAGGATTTTTGTATTCAGTACCTTTATTCCTTCTGAACGTAATCCAAAACATTACATTATTTCTAGGAAATATAAAGAAGTATTTATTATAAATAAATCGCATTCATCCTGAGAAATTTGAGATATTTTTTTTTCACATTATTCTCCAAGAATTTTTTTATATGGAATATATTAACTTGAAGTGGTGATTCTTCGAATAGTAATAAAATCTTTATTAAAATCAAACTGACACGCGTGTCTTCAGAATGAAAAGATTATCTCGGCAGTTTTATAACGTTAGGTCAAAATTAATGTATAATAATAGAAGTTATTATTTATATGCACAAAGAATCAGATAATTCAAAACTGTGTGATCTCTTTAACATGATAATATTTTGAGGCTGCCATTTTTCTGTAAATTCTGTGATGTAAAAATCATTACGCACAGAATGTAACGACTGATGAAGTCATGCCAGACAAAGACAAGCCAATTACTACCACGACACCCCCTCTGACTCTAAAGACATTAGTCTTCGATTTACAATTTGGATGGGTGGACGAAGACAAGACAGACGAATCAAGCCCAAAACATTATCATTCTGCGATCTTTTTGACAAGAGGATCTAATCGCCTTTAATATTCGTTTCCAAATTTATTAAAACAACCATGATAATATTTTGAGGCTGCCATTTTTTCTGTAAATTTTATGATGTAAAAATCGTCAAGTACAGAATGTAACGACCAGATCAACTTCCACTAGAAGCCAAATTTGTATTTTTGAGACGTTATTGACTCAATGATTGATTTATTTATTTAAATTATTATTGTTGTTGCTTAGTTTCCTTCTTTAGAAAAATACGCCAATGTTTTCAAAATGGACTCACATTAGAACAAAAACCAAATTGACAACAAATTTCCATTAGAGAGTCACAGATGCGCTGCTTCCATTTCGGGGTAAAATGCGATTCTCTTTCACAACTATTTTCAATTCTCCTAACAATAAGTTATGACAAGTATTTTCACACCTCTTAAATGATATTATCATCAAGGTAATTACAAAAGTAATTTGTAGAATCAAAGAGGATTTTTAAGCAAATGAAAGAGAAAGACACATCAGCCCAATTTGTCATTCCCTATAAATTTCTTAGTTGGAAAAAGATGTTTACTACCTGCTAATAAAAATAAATTCCCAACTCTACATATGGCTGGTCACAGGTTTGTGGTCCAAAACTGAATATTATGGTTCCGACGGTTTCTCTAACTTCATTAGACTAAGTAATAAAAAAAATTCTTCCCTACAGCGGATTAGAAAGTAGATATCCGTTCGTGAAAAAACAAAACAAGTAATGAAAATTGCGCCCGCTAGGAAATAAGAAAGTCAGTGGTCCAACAATTACGATATGAGAATTTCGACTGTTGTTATACGTTGAAAATCTGCTTTTTTTTATGGAATTGTCAAAATTGGCATGAAACTGACATAACTTTAACTCTTTAATCACGAGGCGACATTTTTGATCTAGCCCCTTTAAAACCGGGAGTTTATTGGCAGGAAGCGACATGAATTGGACTCACCCAACCTGGGTGATCATTTACCCCACCACCCCATCTTCTGCTATAACCTTCCCTTAAGTTGCACGGAAATGGGCAAGGATAATTTTTGGCAAGGATAATTGGATCTCCTATAGCGTTTATCTCCTAAGCCATCTCAGAACCTCACCTCCCCTCGAAAGACGCCAACCGCCTCAGACCGGCCTTCGTCGCTGTTAAGGGAAATTTTTAGACCGCTCGGGAGAGGGTTAAACACGCTTTTCTCGTTTATTACATTTTACCTACTTCCCCTTTTCTACCCTGCTTGTCGCACATGATTAAAAATGTAATAAGTAAGAGAATCGCAAATATTTCAATATTTTCTCTCCTTATGTTGCTCAAAATTATAATTTAAATATTAGATTAGCTAAGCACAGTTGCTTTTTATATTCTTATAATTCTCATCTTTAAAAACATCTGGTTTCTATTTTGAAAACTTACGTTTTCTGTTAGACAAGACTGCAAAATATTCTGACATTCTATTAATATTTTAGTTTATTTGCTCTAGAAGCAACAGAAGGGATTTCTTCTGTTTTACTTTTATAATTTTTGGATCTGATTCCGTGTGTGCCCAGGAGAGAGCCTCTATTTTTCATTTACATAAATGTATGTATTAGTGTGAGAAGAAAAATCCTCACATTTTTTTCAGCAAAGTTTAATTTCAAAACAGCAATATTTTCTTTACGTCAGATTTAATTTGAAAGTTCTTTGGTAGGCCTTTATGTAAAGCAGACCATACACTTGTCTTCCAAAACGGAAGGGAAAAGCAATCTTCAAGGTCGAAAACCTACGAGATTTGGAACAAATAATTTGAAAGGATGGAATTCAAACGAACTCAAATTTCTGAACTTCATTCGCTGATTCCAATTTGAGACCCCGGATGCGAGGCTAGCGGCTCATCAAAGGATCTGACTAGATTGAGACCTCGCGGCGAGGCTAGAAAATCGGAAATCCGCCGAGTGGGGAGGAGGAATAGGGAGATCGAAGAGCACTTTGGAGCCTACCTTAACGACTTGTGTAATTTTTCGATTAAAATGGGTGGGAAAAAACGGGCTTACAAATGGCATAGCTAGCCTTCAAGTGAATGCCCAGCTTAAGGCCCTAGATGTTTAGTCTATTACGCTTTGTTCTTGTTTTTATTCTATGAAAGTTAAATATTGCAAATAAAATTTCCTTACATATTAATCGCATTGGAAAAAATAGATAAAATCCATTTTTCTCAGTGAAATATAGTGAGAAATTCAAGTTTGACAACACTGCCACTAAAGATCTAAGATTTTAGAATAGGGGAAAACACAAGTTCTTCAAATTTTGGGATGTCGGAAGATGTATGGAAATAACAGTTGGCAAGACAAACTGTTAAGTCTGCTGCCATGGGTAAAACCTCCTGAAGCTTATGTTCCGCGTATACTTGGAAAGTGTGTTCAGGTGTTGTACTCCACTGTACGGTTCAAAGAGTCAAACAATAGTCCACACGTAGCTTAAATACGGGAAATTAATTTGAAAACCTGCCAATCGAAACTGAAGCAATTTAAGATCATAGGTAGAAACTTGCAACTGCATCATCATCGTTAGACAGCATTCTAAAGGAGAAACATTACTTAGTGCCCTTGCCAATTGCTTATAGGTAAATATTAATGTCATAAAATTACCCTCAAGGATGAAAAGATTATGGTTAAGTTTGTTTTCTTAAGACGTTCGGTGCCACGACTGATGTCTGAGATTCGAACCGTATATTGAATAATATGACTCCTTCTCTGCTATCTTTAATTATAGTAGAGAAGGGGTCATCTGATTAGATAGTAGGTGTGAATCGTATTTGATTCATACGGCGATCAACATGCTGATTGGACAATTTTAGCCGAGGGACACTTTATTTACTGTTAATAAATATGAATTCCACTTTTCTAGAAATTAATATCAATTTTATTTTAATTTAAGAGGAGTTGAAATACCAGCTTAACTGTTTTGGTATTACAACTTTCATATTTAGAATTCATTATATATTTATTTTACCATTTACTACTAACAGGTATTTAAAAAGTTAATAAAGTGAAACCAATTTACTGCGCCCACTCTTCACTCCCAGAGGAGTAGTCACTCTAAAGGGGTTCCAAATTTAGAACTATAAGCCCCAGTTCGTTACTTCTGATAAAATTAATTTTAAGAATAATCTAAAGTAAAGATTACTTAGAAAATTTTTAAATACCTTTGGATAAAGATAAACACTTGGCTTTTCACTTTCTGGAGAGGTAACTTCTTTAGAATTTTTTTAATCAGAAAACAATATCCCTAATCGTTTCGTGGGTAGTGTTTGCGAATGAGCAATGACGTCATATATATTTCCCTAATGTCTGTTTGAGCTGAAGATTTAATTTCCTGATGATCTCAACCCATATTAGCAGCTTCTTCTTTAAAGTCCTAAACAGCTCCTGAAAAGCACATATGAAGTTTTTATGCGAATATAATTTTCGATCTGATTTCCGTTGTTGTTTGAAAGTATGGATTTTTTGTTCTTTCTTTTCTCCCCTTTTCAGTTAATAAAATATCCAAGAACAGAAAGACGAATAGAATGTACTTCATTTGAGTTTCAAGGTCGACAAACCTGGCCACTAAAAGGGGTCTGAGTGGCAGTTTCTATGGGTTATATCAATATTATATCTATGCGTCAAAAATTGCTTGCCAAACGAAAGTGCCGTTGATAGTTGTGACCGCTTGGAAAAATTTAACGGTACTACTTTAACGAGAAATCAATAACTTTAATTTACCCCAAATATCTATAGTTTTATCATTATTTCCATTTTTTACCATTATTTAGTTTTTCCAAATTTGAATTTGACAGAAATGTTACTTTATTTTTTAGCTTTCTTCCTTTCTCAGATGCTTTTTGACTGTTAATTCGTATACGATATATAGGGAAAGAAATATATGCATCTTATTTGCTATTTTTCATAAGTCCATTAAAACTTATTCTTCTTAAATAATTGAATTCTAAAAAAAGCGAAATAAAATGTATTTGCTTTACTAAGATTTTTTGTTGTTTTAATAATTTCTAAGGAAAAACTAATTAAATTGCGTTCTATTAAATTGGGTAAACTTATATTTTTCTTCTTAGCTCAAAATAAACTAAATATCTCCTACATTATTCCAAGTAAATCCGATATTAAATTGAAATTTATACCCGTTTCCAATTTGCTTTTTGCTTAGTGCATTGGTTTTATTCTCTGTGATCAAATATTCATTGAAATAGAAAATACTGGAAGTGGTATAAAAGTTGACAAAAATCATCTTTTAAGCACTATGGGTCTATAAGATTAAAAATAAACAAATATGACTTTCAGAGTGAAGAAAAAAATTTAAAATATCAATATTTTTTGTACATCAAAAATCGATATTTTTAATCTTCTCTGCATTTCCTGGATAAGTGACACGGAATGTCATTCATCTTGAATAAAATAACTTCCTTGTGATATCTCCTTTTTTTCCCACCTCAGAATTGGAAAATCAACGAAGATTGAAAACTTGAAAATCGCTTTTTCCTCTTCCCATTTCCACCTTCTTTGTGTAATACACCTTCATTTCTTTCGTTTTTTTATTCTAACATATAAATGAATGAGAAAAAAATTCCCATTCTTGTTTGATATTGTGAATGAAAACAATCAAAGTTTTTTACAAACATTTTCATTCATAATTTGTATCTATTTATCGCTTGAAGAAAATTTGTATCCATCTCAGTTTCCCCTCCATCTTTTACTAAATGTATTCAAATTCTTCGTTATTCGATAAACGTGTCTTCAGAACAAGAATTATTGATCTCAGAATTCAAGTCCAATTGGTTTTAATTGTTTCATTTTTACAAAAAATTATTTCATTTGACTTTTTCAATGTTTTAAAGGATGAAATTTTTTAATCACTTTTTCACTCACTTCCGGATGTGTTAGAGTTTTGAAAGTTTGCACACTTGCGTGTTCTCGATGACAATGCATTATTTTATCATTTTTAGAAGATAAATATTAATTAATCGATTAAATAATCTATTTTTTTTATTAGAGTTACGCTAATTAGTTAAGACTTGAGGAAAGAAAGATTGCAATATTTGATAATATTTATAATGATTAATTATATATTGAAATTTAAAAAGTAAAAAATAATTGAGAAAAAAATTATTTTTTTAGTAAACTAAGAAAAATGTGTTTTTAAAAACAGCTTTTATTAAATTAATTAATGATGAAATGAAAATGTGACCAGATATTTCACTTTAGCATGGTCTTTTCTTCTTCGCATGTTTAAGTACGGTAAATGTTGTCCACTAGACTTTTCTACTCTGTATATTTGCTTGTACAATGATGCTTTGTCATTAATCTGCTACCATTTGATTTCCGCTAAAGGTCTAATCTATATCGCCTGAAATCACACTATCAATATGATAATTTTCCTCTCATAATTATAGGCTAATATCTCAGGTCTTTTTCCGAAGAGATGAAATTAAATTAAATGGAAAATTATTAGTTGTTCATTTATGACCGAATCAAAACCTTCAGGGTAATTGTTGCACTAAATCAGTAGGTTTATTTCGGTTCAGATTAAACATTTTTAGTATGTATGTAGTGTATTAATTTTATTTTTTTAATATTATTTGCTTCTTTTTTTATAAACTCTGATGTACAGACAGACACTTTAGGATCAGTCAATGCTTTATGCTTTCATTTGAAAAAAAAGGATATATCAACTGCTGCTAAAAGAACCACAGATATTACATTCCAATCATTTGAAAAGGGGAGCAAGACCTATATATTCTTCTATTATTGTATGGCACTCTTCGGGAAACGTGTTACAGTACATCAGATAGTCCGTGACGGTCAAATTACTTTGTAAATGTTTTCATAATATTCGCTTCTTTATTATACAAGTTAACGTACAGACAATTTCAGGACAGAATTTCAAGGATGAGCAACTGTAATCTCAGTTTTAAGTATATTTTTACATTTCACTATGGAAAAGGTCATATGGTTGTGGAATTGTAAACTTGTGTACTAGCGATTTTTAATACAACTACGCTTCAAACCGAAAATTTCGTATTTTCTTCATTTCGATATGTGTAGGCATAGTGACAACTGAAGATGACCGTATGTCGAAAAGTAGGAGCAACCACAACATATGTAAACCAAGGAAAACTTGTTACCACTTATCTTTATGTTAATAGAAAGATCTGAAGGAAATTAAACAACTGTCATTTTAAATCTAGAGTTTTATAATAAAATAAAATTTATTACGTATTTTAATACTTAAGCACAGACACCCATTTTTTTTGGAACATTAACACATTAGAGGTGTCATTTTGCCCCTAAATTTTTAGACTATCATTGTTCGTTTGGTTTTCCAACAAAAATATAAGTTGCTCTTCATATATTAAGACTTATTTTTATACGATATAACTTGATTCGATTTCTCCAATATTTTAATTGTCTTCATTCCTTTTTCATACTCTCCATTAATATAAAACTTATATAAAAGAGGTAAACTTTTCTGCATAAAAATATTTAAATTATGCAAAAATCAGTATTAGCCAATGAATTTCTTTTCAGAATCTTTATAAAAAGTACAAAGTAAATCTGATCCAAACACCGGGAAAAAATAACCATCCGTTTTGCTATAGCTGCTTATCTAAACATTTCCTTCTAATACCACCCATGTAGTAGCTGTAGGATGTAATAACAGCGACATTTGAGAAAAATCTAAGAATATACATCAACAAAAAAAATAATATGGTGATCTCAAACACACCCTTTGCGTTGGCTTGCAGGTTAAAATCTAAAATCTATCTCAACGTATCATTTATTTTAGATGCATTAGGATCATAGAAGAGAGGAAAGATATACAGCGTTATATCGTCTCTCTGACAATGTGAGACGTCACTTGTTATACCCTGTCCCAAAAATATACACACAATCGTAAAACGTTATCCGCAAAATGCTAGGAATAAAATTATTATAATATGTTATGTGTTCGATTTTAAACTCTATCGAAAATATCATTTAGGGTTAATTTATTGAGAAATTCAAATAATGCATTATTTATTTCAATAAATGTCAAAATAGGTTTTCCAATAATTACAGATGTTACCGTCAATGTACGAAAACTGGCATTCCATAGTATAATAAGGCATTTCATATAATAGAATATTATTAAAAACTGACCGGAAATGTCTGAAACGATTAACATTTCACACATTTCCTAGACATTCTATAGAATGCCAAATGACAAACCGGAAAAGTATAAGTTAATAAGTGAAATGGAAGTGAAATGCATAGTCGATTAGATTTTATAGGAAATAAAATTAAGTGCAATAAAAAATAAAATTATATCCTTTCTCAAAGCAACAAGTAGGTTCATATTTTATTTTGTGTTCTTTAATAAGAAAGGAATAAATATTGTTTTATACAACTTTAATTTTTCTTTACGTATTTTTAATAAAAGTTTTTTAATGGAACTCTTTCATTATTTTTCTAAATAACATTTGTATGCTTGAGGAATGCACTTCTTTTAAACAATAGCCTTATCATGACGTTTTTTCATACTTTGCCTAAAAAGTATTTGTCATTCTATAGAATGCCTAGGTATTATATACAATGTCTAGCACAAGTATATAGTGATTCTCATATTTCATACTTCGCCTGAAAACGCCCGGCATTCTATAAAATGCCTAGGTGTTCTTTAGAATGCCCGCATTTCATACATTGCCGGTAACATAGGTCATTAAAATCTTTTATGCATGGATTTTAAAGTTTAACAAAACACTTAAAATACTAATACTTAATACTGTTTCAATTACATTTTTCTATTCAAATACCCAACTATCCATCAATTCTGGGCTCTGGCGATACCATACTTGCTAAATTAGTGTTCTACGATGCTTCTTCGAAAATAAGATTGGCTTCCATTTTTATACATATTCCGTTCTAGACTTTTCCACATATATTCTGTGGCAGCAGCATGACCCGGATAAGTGCAGGATAGACCATAACATTGATAGTATTCTGGACAAATCACATTTCTTTCGATTTTGAAACATAGCTCAATGTTCCGTCTTGTTGAAAAATACAAGTGGTTTCTTCAGCAAGTTCAGTATTGGAATGAAATGATGATTTAATATTTGCTGACCGTCCTTATAGTTCAATTTTTTATTGCAAATGATCAAGAACATCTGGCTATTAAATCCAAAATTTACTGATCCTATAAATTGTCGACTACAAGAAAAAACTTTTAGTTCACTTCTTAAATCAAGCCGGTAAAATTTATATTCATTGGGTCCATCTAAATACCCTTTTTTCTCATCCTTGAATATGGTCGACAGTCGTTTATTACATAAATACCATTTTCTTAGTCTAGTTCTGCTGTGCCATTTTTTGGTGTGCTTTCAAATTTAGCCTCTCCAAAATTTTCTTGAAAATCATTCTTTTAGATTGCCTTATTCCTCTGTAAGTCGTGCTTTTAAATACTCCAGTTTTTCAATTCAATTGGTCACAATGTCATATTTGTCCTGAATGCCATACTTACAACACACAAACATGCTTTCTTTTGTCTGTCAGACCTTCTATTATTATAAGCAAATAAAATATTAATATTAAACGTGAAAGCATAAATCATTAAGGATAAAATTAAAATAAGATACAACCAAAACTTCTGGAGCGCTAAAAATTCAGCAAGCAACCAAGAAAACATTGAAGAAGAAGAAAAAATCAAGAAATACTGAAAATAATATGTCCTTATATATATGGACAAATAAATATGTCCTTACTGCCAATTAGTAGAAGTAAGAAAGACAAAAAAAACTTACATTCTACCACCAGTAGATGCAACAACTTGCACACTCGCTTTGAAAATGGTTCTGATAAGACCTAAAAGGACGCTATCAAAAGGAAGATGTAAAAGAGTCTAGCTCCATCTATTGAAAAATATGTAAATAAATCCTCCAAAATTTATAAATAAAATATCTTTGGCCGCAGAAATTGTCAAAAAAATTGTTAAGTTGTAAGTTTTTAAACAAACTATCATCCTCTTTTTTAAAAGATAATTTATTATTTCAGATTTTTTTAATTCGGAAAGAGTCTGTGAAAAAAATCATATTTTTTAATATTTTTATATTGATATTTGAATCGAAATTTGATAGTGCAATAAAATTGAATTTAAAATTTTAGCTTTTGTCATAGATCCCAACTGATAAATATCCATCTATAATTTTAATTTCCAAATTTAAAAAATTACAATTACTTGAGTTATTATTAGTTTTTATTAATTTTAATTCCCTGGGATAGCAATTAATCGAGAAATAAAAGTTATTTGAATTAAATTATATAAAATCATCAATGTATCGGAAGCCGAAAAAAATGTTATCCTTAATAAGATTTCTTTCAAATGTATGACGAAAAACATTAGCCAAAGCACTTGAAAATGAGCTACCCATAGGAATATCAGAAGCCTGCCTGTAAAAGTTAATGCCATTATGAAGGTAATTTTTACAAATATTGAATTTGCAGAGTTCAAACGATTTAGTTTTTCTAATAATTTCATAGTTAATGCACAAATCGCACAAAGTTTTGCATACATCACAGGCAATCTTTCCTGAAGCAGACTAGTAAAAAGATTTTCGAAATCAAAGGTTTGTATACATTGAATTTTATTATATTTTAAAAAATTCAGTGTTACTGTCGATAATAAAATTTTACTCATCTTTAATTTTAGATAAAATAATTTGGAGAAATTTAAAGAAGAATTTTCCTATATGATAGCTATATCTTCCGGTGCCACATGTAACATACCTGAATTTTAATGACTATTCACGGAATTTGACAGTCAGGAATAAGTAGGAATAATTTCAGGAACAAACTTTTTTATTGATATTTTCAGCGTAGGAAAGCATTATTTTATCTTTATTAATAATATTATCATATCTTTATTATTATATCTTATATGCATTATTATAGCCTTATCATCTTCTATTATAATATCTTAATCACTTTTAATCTATTATACCTTATAATCACCTCTTTACCAAATTCTATAATTATTCCCCAAAGATCGCTTTAAAATCTCAAAATTGATTTCTGGATGTTTTCATTTAACTTTTAAATCTAAATTTTATCATCCTTATCCTTTTAAATATCTTTATGACCCTTGAATTTCCACGAAATTATTAAAACAAATAAAAAGACAAACATTTGATGCTAACTACTTAAAAGAACTGTTACTAGCCACTAATAAAATATAATGATTTTAAAAAGCAAATATTAATTGCAAATATTATTTCTATTTAAATTCTGACGATGTCTATATTTATGGTACAGAACACCGCCTCCCTCATCTCCCTGTCCCATAAATATAGACATCGTCTGATTTCAAACAGAAGTAATATTTGTAATTAATAGAAATATTTTTTTCAATGTTTCAAGTTTCTGATTTTTTATGCCATTTTTAATTATTTTTCTTTTATTTCTATAAATTCGAATAAATTTTCAATGAATGAAAATAAACAGGATCATTTCTAAGAGTACATGAATCACACTTTAGGTTATAATGCCAATTTCTATCTGTGTCTATATTTCTAGAATAGTGTATATAATTCTTTTTATATCATTCATTTAATGTAACTAAGCTGATTGAGAAATATTTCTAGAATAATAGGAATTCGCATAACTTAAGAATTTGATTATTTCCTGTGCATTGAGTCTGGTTAGAAAACAAATACTCTTTTCGCAAAGTAAACTCTGAAGAGATTCCAAATTTGTTTTATTTGACAAGAGAGGTTTATTTTAAGATGAAAGGCAGTTCATATCAAGATAGTAAACAGCAGAACTCGAACAAAATGTTACTCGAAAGCTTTCTCCAGTAGATATTGCAAAATATAAGAACTGTTTCTTCCATTGATATTTCACGTTCAATGGATTCAAATGCGGAAGAAATGCTCTTCAGAACGGCATCGCTGCCTTATCGAATCACAGTTCATAATCTGGAAAAAAGGAGAAATAAAGTATGTCTCATCCATTTCTGTTTTCCGTTCAAAATCTTTTCACCAAAAACTGTTGTTCGAATGCCAGTATTTCTTTTTTATTTCTTTTATATCATGCTTATTTTCATGCGAATATTCAATTCGAAATTCTTTTACAAAAAATTAAAAAAGATAGCTATATTAACAACGCTATCATTAAAAAAAAATGTGGATAAATTTTACTTTTGCAAATTCACGAAAAGAATAAAAAAAATAATTAGTTTCCTTAAATTATTTATTCTGGGATTTATTTTTTAATTAAGAATTTTTATAAGAAAGCCAAATTATAAAATGTGTTTGCTCACAGAATTTTAACGTTATAAAGATAACTCAAATATTTTAGCGGCATTAATTTATTTCATTTAATTATCTCCAAATTTGTTTAAAATTAGGAATGTCAAAGAGAAGATTTATGCTGAGATTAGGAAAGAAATGATTAGGTGGAAATTGAGAAATAATAATCATGTTCTTCTGGTCAGAGGAATGACCAATGAACTCAGATATGGATCCAGAAACTTAATGCAGTTTAGCATCTGGGAGGTTATAGCCCAGGTTAGAGACATTTTTCGCATTTATTTCCGCATCTGTAATATTTGTTTCGTATACAGATATTTTTGAATAAAGAGGAAAAGTTTTCTTTATGTAATAATCATTATTTCGTCTATTTTATAGTTCGAATATGATTCTATTCAGTACCTTAACTAAAATAAATCGATGCTCATAATCAGTTAAAAGAAAGCTATGAAATTAAT
>BGPR01000201.1:523544-637676 GCA_013235015.1 Araneus ventricosus
ATTTATCAATGAAAATATTTGCTGTCAAATAATATTACAAATTGCATTGTTAGAGGATCAATGGATAAATTAAAAATCCAGGCAACTAACAGATTACTACGCTTCTAGTGAAATTGTTGAATTCACCATGGAAGCCTTTTTCTGCATGATAATGATATATACTTACGATAGATATTACAATAGTAAAACATTATATTCACTTGAATATATATTGGGAATATATATTCAATTGAATATATATTTCCGATTCTTGAATTTCATTGTAAAGTCTTATAATAATATGGAGTTTAATTGTAAAGTATTATAGTTTAGTAAAAAAACATACGCATATCTAAGAATGATTAATTTTGTAACCAATCAACGAGTATGCAAAGCCATGCGCTACATTTTATAATTTAATCTAAAGCATCAAAATATATGAATCTACGTATTTCGGAAGAAAATCCAAACAACCATCAAGTTTGTTCAGTAATTAAAAAAAAATAATTAACAGAGCATGCTATATTACATATTTGATATCTCTCATTACAAACATAGCATCACAATGCAGACATTACCTTTATTTAAAACCAAGAAATCAAAACCAAAATTAGAAATGCCTGAAACACTTAAATTGTAGACATTATTGTTATTAGGAAAAAAAATTCTATAAAATTCCTTTGAGCGATTTTAAACACATTGAAATGGTGAGAAATGTTGAACAAATCAGTCCATAGACACCTGCACTATCATCTATACTTTTCATGCTGTTTCAACTGGAGGGAAACCGCAGGTTAGCCTTTGAATACTATGAGTCATGAACATCCTTACAACCCCGGCGGAAGATAAATAAAATTTTCTATATCTTGAAACACATGAATAATTGAATGATCTAAATCAGGAAATCGAAATTTGAAACAGAAATGACACATAAAACTTAAATGGCAGACATTATTTGTCAATATGATAAAAATGCTACACATGTATACTTGGAACAATTTTTAAATGCATTCAAAATTGCAATGTTAAACATTCAATCGCTAAGGTACCTGCACATGGAACTCCAACTGCCTAAAACTGTTTTAACTGGAGAATACGCACTTTTCATCTTTTGACTCCAAAAATCCTGAATTTCCTTGATCTCTGAAGTTCTGACGGTTCGAAATAAAATTCTTTATATTTCGAAGCACCTGAATCATGAAGGATCTGAACCAGATAATCAAAACTGCTGTCAGAAATGCCACAAAACATTAAGTGTCATACATTATTTGTCAATGTGGTAAAAATGCTATAAAGTTATTCGGCACAAATTTTAAACACATTGAAATGATATACAACGTTAAGCAATCAATCGTTAAGATACCTGCACATGAAAACCCACTTGCCAAAAGTGCTTTAACTGGACAGTAGGAACTTCTTCATCTTTTGACTCTACGAATCCTGAATTTCCTTAATACTTTCAGCCCCAATGGCGCCGAAATGAAATTTTCTATATGTCGAAACACCTGAATTATTGAATGATTTGAACCAGGAATGATTGAACTAAGAAATGCCATATAACACTTAAATGTCGAAAATTCTTCAAAATTTCTTGGTACAATTGTTAAACACATTGAAATGATATGCAATGCTGAGCAATCAATCTTAAGATACCTTCTTATGAAAGTCCAGCCGCCTACTGTTGTTTTAACTGGAAAGTGGGCACTTTTTCTGTCTTTTGACTCTACGAGTCCTGAACCACCTTAATCCCTTCAGCCCGGACGGCGCCGAAATAAAGTTTTCTATATCTAGAAACACCTGAATCATTGAACAGAGGCCATCAAGATCGATGAGAGTTCTTATTTCGCGCATAAACCTAAGTAATCCTGTCCCCGGTCGTTACCTCTTCCCTTAACTGCTCGCTTTGGCGAAGGCCCATGAAAAATTCAGAGGCCCTTGTTTATTGATAGCTGAGAGTGTCCGCGACGTTTATAGGGTGATGAAACCAGAACGAAGCCGTCGCAGGAAATGGGGCTATAAAAGTACGGTTCTAAAATTATTTCATGGCAAATCGTTCAATTTTTCATCGGTTTCCGATAAAGTAGAGCGCGGTTTTTCCGACTGGATCTAATGCGGCGTTAAATGTATTGCGATGCCCGTCCTGGGTTTTAAGTGTTATAGTAGGGTGTGAACGGTTACCACTCGATGAAATATCAATTACTTCAGAGGTGGATCAGTTTCTGACTTTGAGAATAATTTTATTGGTTTAATCATCTGTTTGGTTACGTTGCGTCGGAAATGCCAATAAAATTTTGATTATTAGATTCTTTAATCTTGTTGTAAAAATTGATTTTTGAAAAGCAGCAGTTATAAAGAGTGCTAGTAAATACGTTTTATTAATATTTTTATAGCTTTTTTAAAAATAAGCAACGTCCATCATTGTTATCTATATGTACGAAAATATTTCACCTAACATCTATTGAAGCCAATTTGAAAACGGCAATATTAAGAATCGTGCGACATTAATTTTCACACTTTGAAATATTTTACTCAACAGAGCAAGAATACATTTTGAATTTAAAAAAAAATGCCGAAGTAAAAATGCAAATCTTTCCTCTTAAATTTTAGTTGAAATTAAAATAATTATAAATTTCTGTAGAATATTAATTAAACTTTAAAATCAGAGAGTATTAATTATGAATGATATAAGGGTTAGGGCAATAATAAAAGTAATGGCCACTTGATCTGAACATTACTTATAATTTAACAGAAAGTCAAATTTCAAATAATGTTAAAAATAACTAAATTATTTAAAAAATTTCATGATTTAAAAAGTAGTTCAGCTTTTTAATTTTGACATTAAAGCATTCAACATTTGCCATTCGTTAAATTCGGGCATAATTGAAATGAAAGTTCTTATTTTTCTTCCTAAAATTGTGAGGAAAGAGAAAGAGAAAAATCGTTGTTTATAAAGACACAAATGTATTTAATAAATATTATTGGTTGTTATGCTTTATCTGGCCTCAGGAATTTAAAAATTGCCTGAATATATTATAAAAATTATTGTAATCTGAAACATGGAATGATAATTATAACTAAAGCAGACACCTTCAGCAAATCTAAAGCTAAAGCATAATTTTTAAAAAATTATTTAGTTTACTTGAATAAAACCCTATTTTTAAAAGTTTTCTCGCAGACAGAGACAGAGAGAGAGCCCAGAGCTATTTTCATAAAATGTGCAATACTTTTACTCAATTATTTTCTGGATATGCTTGTCACAAAATTAAAAAAAAACGAAATCAATGCTTACAAGCGATGAATAAAAGCAGGTTTCTGAAGAAGGACTTCTGAATACTAAAATAATTAATTCAGTATTGTAGGTAACGTTTTGCATATAGTGATAAAATTTTACATTCATATTACTTACATCAACATCGAAAATTTCATACATAAACTCATTGGTACATCTTAGTTGATGACGAGGATAAGAAGTCAAAACAGAGTGTTCCAAAAACATAGTTTGCATAGCTATTGCATAAAAAATAATAAAATAGGGGGATGCGGAGACATTGATACACATTTTTTTGGAAAGCTAAAAAATGATTTTACCAACGGAAATAATTAGAACTAATACGCTATATTTATACATTTGTTAACCTAATATAGGATTTCAGTCGAATTTTGGTCATAATAAAATATTTATTACACTTTATTTCCTAAAAATGAATTTGTATAAATCTGCCTAACACCAGAAGTACATTGATACGCATGGAACTATCGAAAATAATGATGATTATTAGTTGTGAGATAAAAGAGATTAGTTTTATGAAAACATTTTGCATTCCAAATTAATGTTTGAAAGTTTAACAAAGTAACAAACTTTCATTTTAATCAAAATTCAACATCTTTAATGAGATTGGAAAAATGAAACAATGCTGCCTAAAAAAATAATTTATCTCTACAAATCATAAAGGAAAATGGGTGTGTGTGAGTTTAAAAATACTTTGGAGGGTGGGAATGTGTACCTCGGAGACGTTTTCGAAAATTTTAATTAATTAAGAATTAAGGGAAATTTTCGCTTTCATCCTCGATGACTTTCGAAAATAATATAGCAGAAAAATAATTTGACATCATCTGGAAATGCAACACATTATCCTTTCAATGATATTAATTAAATTTCATTACAATTTTTCTCCAATTTTTATAAATTCGTAAAAAAATGCTTTAAACTTAATTTACAACAATACTTTTCATTTCTGCAATGGAATGCAAACCGTTTTCATTGTTTAAACAAATACTTAATTTCGTGTTCGATTTTGCAAAGTAGTTGCTCTTGAGGTACATTGATACACATAGAAGAAGCGAGTAATTGTGCCCCATAGTCAATTGTATCAATCTGCCCCACGAGCCGTTTTTAATTAAAACAAGTGGTTAATCAAAGAAATGCTTAAAACCCTCAAAACTTAATATAGTTCAGAAAAATAAATGTTTCTTCCTTTAGAGTAGATTCTCTGGCAGAAAACGTAAGTAGTCAAAAAAATCACACAACACGTACTTAGAGTAAAAATTACTTAAACGATATGATTAGCAGTTTCATTCATTTGTAAATTAACTTTTGACTCAACATGGTCGAAAAATATACCCTGTGCTAAGGGTTGCAGTGAGGGATATGAACATCTTGAGCCATTACAATCATCAAAATATATGGACTGTAACAATGTTCCCGCGTATCACTCCATCCCAACTCCCCCTACAACCAAATTTCATGGAGTAAAACTGCATTATACAAATGTAAAATTTGGTCAGGTACTGACGCGTTTGAATCCTTCATCCAAGCGGCTGGCAAAATAACTAACTGATGAAATTGCAAACGGGAAATAATCCGTGAATTGACATTTCGGCACATTCTCATGAAATGTATGCAACTGCAGCTGGATTTGAAGTATAAACATTATGTGTTCCATCAAAAGAGAAATAATCGGAGGAGATGCACTGAATGCCAAAGGAGATCTACCTCTTCGCCAGAACTATGTGTCCATCAGGAAGCCATCAAGATAGGCCTTCATGTTATTATAGTGTATCCTACTCAAAGCACCATCCTTCCTTCTTAAGCATGCCTTAGATGCTTGGCATAACACATTCCTTCTGTAAGTGCAGATGAATACCTCCAATCTGTAAGAAAAACGGAAGAAAGAGCCAGTTAATCACATGCCATAAAATTACCTTAAACATTTAGCAACGGATAAATTCAGATGGTGTTCCGTCGCCAAACAAGTCTTAACAGTTGCCAAATAGTTGTAATTACGAAGATTGATTGAGCATTTCTTTATGAAAAATTATAGTCTTCTGTAACAAATTGTAATTTTCAGTTTAGTTGTATTAACGCTCCGTGTTGAAGCAACAGAAACTCTATTTCGTGAACTGGAGTCAGATGACGAGGACGACACCTGAGCTGACACCTCCATCTTCAAACTTTGGCATCATACCAGTGGGAGGACTTTTGCCCCAAGAGGTTAGATTTTCCTGGCGAAAGGACCTACACACGGACAGTGGAATTGAGTTTTGAACCTCTAATCCTCCGGCTTTCGAAACTGATGTCTTACTACTAGGCGACCGTGACGCAAATTGTAATTTTAAGAAATGTAAAGTCATTATTAATTAATTAGAAACTTTAAATTTCCAATAGATTTTTTACTTATATTTATTAATTAGACCTACGGAATTTTGAAGGATTTTATTAATTTTTTTATATAATAAATGTTCACAGCATATATACGTTACTCAAAATAGCATGAA
Organism: Araneus ventricosus; assembly: GCA_013235015.1. Classification (NCBI taxonomy): domain Eukaryota; kingdom Metazoa; phylum Arthropoda; class Arachnida; order Araneae; family Araneidae; genus Araneus; species Araneus ventricosus. Next base: position 529,299 of record BGPR01000201.1, read on the forward strand.
TTAATAATTTCTGAGTAAGTATAATATTTGATTACATCCAATATCATTTTATTTTTAGCTTCTTAAGTTTTTGTTACCGGGAATTACCGGGAAATTTGTATTGCGGGACATAGAGTCGTTTCTTTCTGTTCATTAATAATCCCAATGTAAAATACTTTTTTCTTTACGCTCTTCGCTATCATGCAAGTAATTCATTTGATGAAGTACATACAATTTTGTTTGCTTTTAGTTAAATTTTAATTATGTTCTTTATAATTTTCATAACTTAGTTTGCTTGCCTTCGTTATTAATAGAGCTTTTCTTAAACACATACCTTTTAAATTATTAATGCATCTTTGTTATGAATTCATCCAAAATGCTAATATTTAATTTTACTTTGAACAAGAAACAAAATATACTCATGAAATTTATTTTTAAATGATTCTAAAAACCAAATCTTAATTATCTTGAAAGCTTTTATCTTAAATATTTATACAAAAGACATTACATACATTTTAGTCTTAACTACATTAAAGATTCCGGAACATTTCCTGTGGCTGAAACTAAATGATATATAGGAAATTCTTTAAGAATAATTCAAGAATTTTATTTTTTAAATATTTGTGCACACAAGAAAGATTTCCACAGTTTTTCACTCTTTGGTTCATAAAATTTTCATTTATTTAAGAGCTTTATATAGCATGCGCGTAACTAAAGACAAAGGTTAGAATTAACATTTTAGTAAGTACAAATTCTGGCTAAAAATATTCGTTAAATAAAGTATAAAATACGAAATTATAAAAAATAAGGATGGAATTTTAATTTTCGTCTTACATAATTAATCATTTATATTCCATCTTTTAAAACATTTACAATGAATTTTAAGCCATTGCAATAATTTTGTTTTCAATTTTTTCAGTTGTGAAATCTTTTTTAATGTGTTGAAACATTTAATTTCATGTGCAAATTGTATTTTGTATTTGAACTGAATATTATCTCGGAATCCTTATAGTTGTTTCTCTGAATAAATTTTTCTGAAACGCTCTAAAAAATATTTCTGCATGGTACTTTCTTTCTTATAATTGAATTTCAAGTATTTCATAACGCTTTATCTTTTTTTAAAAAAATATAAAATATATAGAAAAAAATATAGTAAGAAGGACTCAATATCTTATCATTGTAAAAATATATGTTTATATATAGCTTGCGTATCAATGTATTTCGCTTAGAAGCAGCAAGAGGCTTTCTGAAAAATGATTACAATTTCAGTTTAAAATTCCTTTTATTTAATATAATGCTTTTGTGTGTCTTTTTGCAAAGAAAAATTTAGCCAAAGAATGTATCTTAAATTTTTTATTCAAAATACACAAAAAGCTTTATCTCAGCACGGTATATTTACAGAACGCCAGCAAGATTTATTTTGTTACTCTGCAAAAGACAGACTGAATTTTTCTCCGGAAATATATCAATCTATTGAAATCTTCGTGAATAGAAAGCGATATTTTAGTTTCATTGTAACAGAATCCTGAAAGAGTGATTACATTTCAACTTGAGTGTTGATTTAATTTTTATAAATTTATTTCTATTGCGCTTGATAATATAGTATTGATAGTTTGAAGTATCAATTTATGCTATGTCGTATTTTTTATTTGTATCATATTACTATAATTTTAAGCCTTTTTAGAAAGTTGGTGATTATAAGGGAAGCTGACAGGGTAATCACGTTTAGTTTGGCTTTTGAATAGTTAGAATAATGTTTCTCTTTGAAGCAGCACGAGAGAAATTTCGGAACGAAAGTTTTAATTTTGAACCGCAAGACAGAACGCCGCCCCACGCCCCCCATGCCTGATGCCTTTACGGCAACCGAACCGGTTGAGTGGACATGGAACCAAAGCGGCTCAATCGCATGATACCACTTTTACGCAAGTCGAATCTGATTGGCTAATCGGACCATGTCATCGGTCACATGGATTTCTCGCCAATATTCCAGTAACTTTTTTGATTTTGAATGTGCGCGGTTTTTTCAATTACAAGCTTATGATGCTTTACGTTCTCAATGACAAAGCGAAGCTACGATGTTCCCACTTTGCTGAAAGCGAAGCCGCAGATGTTTTTTAAAGTTAAAAAAATTTGCCCGGTACCCACTTCAGATGCCGAAGGCATCGCGTGAGCTTGCGCAATCAGAAGGTCATGTGAGATGACAAACCAATCAGATTCGACTTTCGTAAGGTGGTATCATGGGATTGAGGCGCCTGTCATGGAACCGCAAGACAAGGGAGCAGCACTTTTTCTCCAAATTTGGAGGCCGCACTAGCGGGAATATTAGGCCCTTGTCTTCAGATTTCACATACAGCAGTCCCCCATGCGCGATGTATCTTTAGTGGAGTTGTTCTTCGAGTTTGGATCCCTCTGACTCCCAAGGGGATAACTTACCAACAGTAAGGCATTAGAATCTCGATACAGTGTTCAAAGTCAGCAGATTTCTCAGGTTATTTGCCGTGTACATAGATATGGTGCCCATTAAATCTGTCGTTGCACTTACGCTGATGTGGTGTAAAACTTATAGAAAGAAAGTTGCCGGTCAAAGTTTTATTCTTGTAATTTGACAATTGTTCAAAATGATGGTCGTTTTCCATGTACCCTATACAGCTTCAAAATGAAACGTTGATCTAAAGAACTGACCACTTCTGCAGGACAACAAAACTCTATAAAACTATGCCTTAATCTGACACAAAAGATTTCTTGTGAATATGGATCTGGTATGTTATATCTCCCATCGGGGTCAAAAGGTTTCGTTGCGGTATAATGTAGAATTTTGAAAATGTGGGTAATAACTCAGTTGTCAGTATCACGGTCTAATAATAATACAAATTTTGAATTTTCTTATTAAATTACCTCTCTTTTACTTTTAAAATAGGAAAAATACTAAAAAAACAGCAGGAGTGTTTTTTATTCGACTTTCACAATATGGTACTAACCTAATGTTGAAATTTTGTGTTTGAGTTCATTGTATTATGAAGAGAATAAAGAACACGTTCCAAACATTTTATCTTTGACTATATGAACCCAAATTTCAATGCAGTCTACATTTCTGGTGTCAAGACCACATACCAAATTCCACTTATATATAATCACTTCCATTTTTGAGATACAGCGTTAACATTCAAACGATTATAGATAGTGGAAGACAGTAAACGCCTTGACAAATTTGGTCCAAAATATGGACCAAATGGATATGGATCTACAATTATGGTGATAAAACCATACATCAACTTTCAACCGTTTTGTACTATTTTTCATTTATTCTATTTACATGTGTTCTCGCAGTTTTCTCTTTGATGCACTTACAAAATATCACTTTCTGAGATATTCTGTACACAGGCAGAGCGACATAATTTCGAAGAAAAAAATGATACTCATATAAATTTAAAACATGATGAACAAACTTCCGAGTCAGAATTTTGTCCCTTTGTATACGTTGTACACAAGAACGTAAAAATACGTATAGATGCAAAATAAATGAAAGGAAAGCCGTATAGGAGTTTTTTCAAGTGATCCTTTTATTTCTTCACAAAATATACCCCAAATAAGAAACAAAAAACTCATCCAGGCCGTATACACATAATAACAGTCCTTTTCTATAGAAGATAGAAGTGAAAAATATGGAAACAACGCTTAGAGGAAGTATTTATCAAAAGGGGTTGTTGTAGCAATAACTTATGAATTTTGAAATGAAAGGAATGTAGTTTTTCACATATATTTCGTAAATATTTACAGTATATACAAAATATGTACAATGACGAGTCATATTATTTGCATTAATTTTAAACTAAATTTAACAAACTAAATTAAAACACATATCTTGCACTATTTCATGTATTAACTTCTCTCGCCAAACAAACTCAGACTTTTAACTATTATGACTTGTTTCATGTTAATAAAGATAAGATTTTTTTTGTAATCGAATTTTCACTCGATTCCTTTTGTTCTAGAGTTTTGATATTGTTCACTTGTGTATTCTCGATGGAAATACATTATTTTTATATTTTCAGTAAATAATCTATTTATTGATTAGTTTATATAAATGTTTCATCATCCCGTAAGAGGTTGCCACATGCTAGTTAAATTGAGAAAAAATTGATTGCAAGATTCCAAATAATTACTAATATAATAGACCAGATCTGTCTCTGTAACGCCCTGACGTCACCAACAATAAAATTCGCGCCATAACGCTGCGAGACGTTAAACAGCATTATTTCATTGTTAGAGAACCTATTGAGTAATTTGAGTAATTTTAAATTTAAAAGAGAAATTGTCGTTCTAATTTCAAATTCAGAAGATCTAAAATAGTGAAATAAAATCTCTATCGATTGATATAAAATTTATCTCGCGATGACAAATAGTTCCCGATAAATTTTAAATTATATTAATCGTATATTTCAAATTAATTTCCGTTTTTTAATAGAAAGTAGTACATCACGTCAGTGGTATATCATGCGCGTGATATAGTTTGGACGCCATTATGCATCTAATTATTTATTGCAATCGTGATGATATAATTTTATAATATTTTTTGAAAACATTTGAGAAGCAGAGAAGTGCTTTGTTTTTATTAGAATTTTGAAAAATAATTCCTTTGAAATTTTAACTTTTGACTTACGTTTGACAAGTTGAGAATTTCATGGTTATTGAATTATAATAAAATTGTTAGACAACGAAAAAAACTTAACATGGAATGTTGTTTACCAAGTCGTTGTTTGAATAAAGGAATATGTAAATAAAAAAATATTTGCTGTCATAAAACATAAGTTTATTTTATTTGTTTTCAATCAATGTTAAACATTTCTCTCGGATATATATGTATTTAAACACGTCAAATTTGACGGGAAATCTCTCGAATGAAGAGGCAATTTGCACCCGTCGTACCATGACTGGTGATTTTCTAGAGTTAAAATAATGAACTATAAATTAAATACTTAAAATGTAAAAAATAATTGAAATAAAAATAATTTACTTTGCAGCACACTAATAAAAGTTTTTTTCAAAAGTTTTATTAGTTTCGATTTGTCTTTACTTGCTTTATTTTTATCTTTCCGACATATGTCGATGTCATTTCTCTATACGCAACTTCTATTGCCCTTTCGTCTACTCCCTAGGAAAGGCAGAGAAACAAAAAATACTCTATAACGATCTCTAACGCTATACCGGTTGCAGGATAATCTTCAGATTTACATGGCAGTTTTATCTACGGCCAGAAAGGACTTGAAATTGCGAACATGAATGGATCAAAAATAAACGTTGAAATTACTCCACAAAAATATGCATCACCCGATTTCACTTCTATACGTTTAATACAATTTATTATATTGACAGCTAATTTAATATTGAATATTCAGAAAATTAAAAAAATGTCAGAGAGTTCGTATCTGCACGCTGTGATAAATCTTCACCAACTGATAATGCATAATATCTCATCATATGGCGTCAAATAAATTCATTACAGTAATTCTTTCTAACCCCAACGCAGCAGTTTTTCAATTACTAATTGATTCATTTTTTTCTTCAAATAATACAGAATCGAAATTTTAAAAAACTGACGTTTAAACAGAACTTATGTTATATTTTCATACATTAAAGAACCTCTAAGTTGGAAATTTATGAATTAAAGATTCCCAAGCTTTTAGTTTACTACTAATACTAATAGTATGCTATTGAAGCGGATTTTTGTTTAGATTTTATCTTACCAGCTTCCATTCCAATTTCAACGGGGATGACATAAATAATTTTTTTATAGATTTCGTATGCGCGTGATTCTTACAAGCTACATTATAATTTCGATTAAACAAGATAATTAAAATAAAATTGGTGAAAATGAACATTCTTGAAAGATTTTGAGTAAATTATTTGACCTAAATATTTAAAATTTTCACTTATTGTGTTAAATATTCATTACTGGGGAAAACTATATGTAAAATGGTTAGTACGATAGGTAGAATTAAAGTATAAAGGGAGTATAATAATATATAATGAAGATATAAGTTTTGTATATTTATGGCATCTATTAGTATTAATTGTACTGCTTGCAATTCGTATTCAGCATGAATTACGACTGTAATTGAATTATTATACGAAGTAGAATGAATAAACTTTTGTTAAAAGCTGTTAGCCTACTTTTCTTTAATGTACCTTTTTGTAATTATTTTGTAACATTTTCTGCAATAACATATTGTAATAATTTTGTACCAAACATTCATCTGCTTTTTGAAAGTCTAATAAAAACATTTGACATTTCAGACTTTTTTGTTATGTTGACATAAATAAAGATACTTTAATTTTATCTAGAGTTATTGAAAAATACAATAACATAAATGTTAGAGAAACTATTAGCTATCAATATCGCGGCTTGTGGATCTTTCCAATCGCTATGGAATCATTCAACATTTCTGCAAATTCATGCAAGATAATGGTATATTATTCCAATTCATGCTATGCAGTGGAGAGGAATCATTCACTACGCTTCGAAATTAACTCAGGAGTAATTATTTAACTATGCATAGAGTATGCCAGGATACTGCACCTTCTTAGTGCAATGGCTGCTTCACGATTATATTTCTTATCTTTTGACCAGTCTGCCATCAAGTTAGTTCAGTATATGATAACTCGAAGAGATTTAGTAAAGTTTGCCCTTCTCCGCTAACAGTGCATTAATTGATATTGTAAATTATCGATTTTCTTATCAGTTTTAATTGCATATAAAACCACCTCTCAACAGAAAAAAAGTATTTCATAAAATGGTGCAAAATAGCAATCTATCACTTCGTTTACACATAACACGATTCAAATAATTTAGACATTCCTCTTAAAATATGAATTTTCCCATCAAACGTTCTGGATTAAGCTTAAGGTTTTCCTCTTGATTATCAAAGTTTCGATGCAACGCTGAGCGAATTAATAATGTTATACGACGGTTGAATGATTTACTATAGAGCTCATAAGTAAGGAATTCGTTATTACCATTTGTAAATGTAAACAATTAAGTCAAATTTAAAAAATCTAAGCATTCTATTGTTTTTGTAATAATATTTCCTAAATAACTTATTTCTGTTGTTGATTTAAAGGGATGCTAAAAATTTTCAAAAATTTTAAGAATTTATATCAAACCTTAAATGTAATTGTATTTAATAGGAAAGACTGTCAACAGTGAATATTACGGCATACAGGATATTAAAAATGTTCAATTAATATGATTTTAATAGTCTTAAACTGCGCACAATATTGAATCGGAAATATAATTTTTTATAAGTTTATTTCAATTAATCGGCATAAAAGTATAAGAAATCATTTTCATAAAGGACTCGGATGTCTTTTGTTTCTGCTTCCCTAGCTTATTTAAGTGTACGAGATTAGGCTTAAAAATATAAAAAAAATCCTCGGATACATTTTTGTCCAACTGCGCATTTATGAGGTTCACATTTTGATTCAACAATGGTCGGAAGAAAGATTTAGAGAATATTTTATAATTGAAAAATAAACAAATTAATTTTCTTGCGCACAAATTATTGTTCCAAAGCTGATGATTGGTATATCCATTAAAGTTATGCTCATTTTTTACATCAGTTCCAGTTTGCCTTTTTACCTAAATGCTTAATATGTACATAAGAGAGAAAGATAATTGTTAGGTAGTTCATTATTCTTTCCTGCATCCCTTTATTTGTTCAGAATACAAGGTGATGAACATACGAGGTATTTTTTAAAATTTCAGTGGATGATTAGAAATAAAGAAATTATAAATAAAGAAGACTAATTTTATATTTGGCATAAAAATCCTATTTAGAAATTATTTAAAAAATTCGATCAATTTATGTCTAAAGGCTTTAAATATATTTACTTATTGGCCCTTTAATTACCGACTTTAAAAAACTTTTGGCATTTAAAGTATGTAAATTAAAAAAAATATATATTATACTTTTAAAAAATATATTATACTTAAAATATAAAAGTATTAAATTTCTTTCTACATAGTAGAAAAGGAAATTATTTATTGCTTGGAAACCTAATTCGTATGCTCAAGATACCCATATAAAAAAATGATTTTTTTTTTCGAATGTCCTGTTAAGTTCATTATAAAATCAATCTCTTTACCCTACGCTGCGCAATTCTCTTTCTTTATTTTTATCACCTTCTGTGTATATAAAAGACTAAAAGGACATATAAAAAGAAGCAAAGGCACTTTTAAATTTCAGTTATTTATTCAATAAGCCTAATGAAAAACGATTAATTTATTAAAGTTTCTTAATCAAAATAATTCTTACTTCGGTTCAAAACGTGATAAATAAATTATTTAATCAATTCTCTGTAAGATTATCGACATGCGAGTTTAAGAAAAAAGCATACAATACGCATTACCGCGCATTGTAAAGCATTGCAAATCTAAAATGAATTATAAAAAAACTATGTTTCAAAATGAACTTTTATGAAATTTGTTCACTTGAGCTAAACTTGAATTCTTATTAAATGCAATCGCTCAGGACATTTCTGTTGTAGTTTTAGCAATACTTTTTGTTCACTTGAATGACTTATTGATTATTTTTTATTAATTTGTATATCTGTTTTGAATCAAGATGGCAAAAGATTTTTGAACTTTAAATAAAGGAACTTTAAAATTGAATACTTTTTTTCCATCGCGGCAGTTAAGTTTTCATAAATTTCTTTGCAATTATAGATATATTCCATCAGAATCAATAACAAGAAATTTAAGCAACAGGAACCAAGGAGCATGAAACTCGATAATTCAAAACTAGCTTTGTCTGAAGTTATTCTATTGATAAGAACTTCGAAATAACTCTGTGAATAATAAAATAAACCGAAATATCGATATTTAACAAAACACCATCCATATGTACAGGTCTTTTTTATACGTTGTTACCATATTTCACAATAATCGAAATCTGGCTGTTCTAATACTCAGTGTATGGAGTATTCCATCCATTTTGTCTGCTTGCAACATGCAAGAGAGCAAGAATCAACTCAAGTATGAAGAAAAAGGCCAATGTAAAGCCACGAGATTCCCCATTCTACTCGAAGAACACTCAAGAACTCAAACTACCAGAACCCCCTCTCATAAACCTAAGTTCACCTTTAAAGCTCGATTCGAGAACATTTTTTTTTTCCTCATTTTATTTTTTCGAACGGGGTAACGTAACCACCGCCTTCCTTCTTTGTTAACAATTGACATCTCGAGAGTTTTCGAATCTAAGGTGGGGATTGGGGGGTTGTCGAAGCTGTGGAACTCTTCAACGGCAAGGCGTCACGTCGATTGAAAATGGGATGGTAAACTAAGAATAAAAAAAAGATAATACAAAATAAGAAAGTAAAAAAGGAAGCTCTCCTATAAGAAAATATAGAGGAAATTTTGCCGCTCAAAATAGATGCATGCTGTTGATGCGAATTGGAAATCTTTGGTAAATAGTCTCCGCGTTTGATTGTAGTCGTTTCAAATACTCCGTGCCATCAAATTTCGTTTCATAGCGAGCGTGGAAAGTGAATTCTAGTTTCCTTTTGGACTTGTCGAGAACGAGGCGCTAGCCTTTGAAAGTAATTTTAGAAGTCAGGTGATTTTTTCTGCTTTTTTCCCTTTGCTTCTGTAGTAACTGGGCTTTCGCTAAAGCAAAATCCATCGCAGGGTGCTTGAAATGCCTTTGCCTTTGAAACTCAAAACAAATGATTTCGGAAAACCTTGCGGGATTTCGGTTGTTTTTGCTGTTGAATTTTCTCTTGGTTTCGTAATGTGCATGCAAAAGTAGGACCGGATTAATATGTTTTCTAGAATTTCAGTCCCTGTATTCATTTGAATGCAAACATGTTTCGTAGAATGAGGATGTTTTCTGTGATGGTTTAGAATTTTGACGCCATCATTTGATGGTGCATTATGTTGCCATTCTATAAGTGTTTTTTTAAAAAAATGGTCTTACCAGCCAAATAACTATTTCAGACTCATTTATTTTTTCTTGCGGTGTTGACGAGTCTTGAGTTTTCGTTTTCGTGTCTGATAAGAACTATTCGAAATATAAATTATCTGAAGGACATGTTTTTTTTATAATTTAAAATTTTGATTTGGTTATTTATTAGCTTACACTTGTGATCGTAATTAAGTAAAAGCCTTGGCAACGTATACGTTTGACGTTTTAATAGTTCATAGCACCACTTTTTTGCTGTAAATACAATATTATTATATATCATTGGAAGGATAGGCTAATCAGTAATTTTTTTGTTTAAAATTTATTGCAAGACGTTTTTGTCAGGACAAAAGTTCTAAAGAACAGTATAACAGAATGCTGGTATATCAAGAAATTACCACTTCTTAGTTAATGCTTATTTGGGTAATATTTAACGTTAATCGCTTGGCGAGAGTTCCAATGAATAATAGTGTGAATTGAAATAATTTACTTGAAATAATTTATGCTTTTTATTCATGTATTTCCCTTTTAGCACAATACATTTTACTACATCTCCCTGACGCTGCTACGATACTCCGAATGCCGCACAACATCGTAAAGATATCGTATGAATATTGTACAGAATTTTGTGTTTATGATTTTAGTGTTGAGTTGCTTCCAGATAACAAGTTCTTCAGTAGAATTCATGGATTTTTGAATAGTTAAGGTGCGGCAATTTTCCACTCTGGAATGCATTCCAGCTCTAGGATATAATTTATATCTACTAAAACCTCTTTTTACTCACTTTGTCGTATATGAAGCTCAGTCCTACCCAAATATGGATATCCCATGCTCTCGGAAAATATAACCTGCGAAAGGTTTCAGCATGGGTTCTAGTATTTAATTTAAGAATTGTGGACATTTATATTTCAATTAATCTTGTAAAATTTGCCAATATTTTTTAATGTCTTACAACCCCATTATAACATAAACTGGCTTTTCGGTGATACTTAAGTGTATCAACTGGCAGGCAAATGGACCCCACATTTTTCCATTATAAATTTTTTTACGAAGTATTTTCCCAATTTTCGCCAATAGCTTATTGTAAAATTGGTTTCTTCTTTGAATATCTTTCATATGTATTAATAAATTATGCTTCTAATGTTATGGTTTAAAAAAATTAAAAATCAATAAAAAACACTAAATAATATTTTAGAAATTGTTGTCAAAAGGTATTCAATTCCGTTAAAGGGTTAAGACGTGGAAATACTTCGGCCATTCAAAATTCGTTTCCAAATTCTTCAACTGAAGTTCAAGTCATTATTTGAACTATATTATTAGGTCATAGTAGATTTTATTGCATAACAAATATCTTTTATAATAATCAGCATTAACTACTGACTTCATTTAACAATCCGGAATGCAAAATATTAACTCATAATTAATGAAAAATATGCTTAATTTCTGACAATAATTTAATATTTGCTGTTTCGTACTATGATGTGTTTACACTATAAATCAGTTTGTATTATATATTGATAGTTGGATATAAAGAAAGCAAATAAAAAGAAAAGAACCTTAATAAAATATAAAGAAACCTCTCAAAAAATGAAATTCTTGCAATTCAATACATAAAAAATGGCTGTTCATTAATTATTTAATTAGTGCTTTAATTTTCTGGTAAACTTTTTAACTATTCTTATAGGGAAATCCTAGGATTTCTCTTTCCAATTATTTTTTGTAATATTATTAATTATCAAATACTAAGCAAATACGAATAGAGACAGCGAAATGAAAACAGATTGCAAAATAATATTTAATTGTATGGAAACTTTCCCTTTCTATATAGCTAATTTGATTAAATATAGCGTTTCATTACAATATAATATTACATTAATTTATTCAATTATAGCAATCCTGCATTCATATGAAACATATCATTGTGCAATTAAATGAATTTTAAATCAAATTACTATTTAGTATATGGTAGTTAACAACCTTTTCTGAAATATCTATAAAATGAAATATTTTGTCAATTATGACTAAGTAAATTTCACATGAAATAGTTTTACGTTATTTATGTTTAATATGTACTTCCAAGGAAATATAATTGAGATCAATTAATTTCAAGAATTAATGATTGTTTTTTAACTAAATTTGAGATGACTGAAAAGTAAAAGTTCTTGAATTTTAGGAATCATAATCATTTTCATTATTATGTCAACAGTACAAATCTATAATTAATTATGTTTAATAAATGTTATTTATTAAGTGAACTTAATATTATCATGTAATTTCTGTCTACCAACACTTTCGAACACTTCTTGACAAAACAATTAGAAAATAGTTGAGCTGAAATGAAGCGAGATTGTGTTTCAGTTCAGAGTGTAAGAAAAAAAATATATATTGTTTTAATTTCTCGATAGATAGATAGATGAACTCCGTTGACATTTAGACTAACTGTCTTAATAAACTTTAATACTATATGTAGATCAGAACACTTCATGTTTCGAGAATCCATTTCACTCTGCTATACGCCTATTTTTAATAACGGTTACGCTTTCAGTCATTTGATTTTCATCTTATCATTATACGTTGAAGCAAATTGTATAATTATATTCAAAAATAAAGTGTATATGTTATGGTGTTTCTTTAAATTATTTTACACAAGATGTTTGCAGCGATTTAAATAGCTAATGTCAGTAGCTGACTATGATCCAATTTTGCTACAACTTTATTTCCGAATTCTTAAATATTTAACAATATATTTTCATTTTAATAATCTCTCCGAAATTTAAGAAGTAGTAGAATAGTTGAATTTGTCTTAGAGTAAAAAGTTGTGTTTTTTTTTCAGATAGTATTCTTTTTTGTTTATGAATTCTTTTTAACTTACTGTGAGTTCTTCATTTTTGTATATGGATTCATGCTTGCTGAATATTGGACTATAATACATTCAAAAATTTTGCACACTTTATTGAAAGAAAGCTGAATTATCTTGGTGAAATAGAATGACATTTTATCGAAAATATTATTATGTTGATAAATATTTTCAACAAGATACTTCTTATTTAAGGCATCTTTTACAACATAAATTTAGCAATATTGCGCATCATAAGAGAAATAGCAGAATTTATCTTGGCAAAAAGGTTCCTTTGATTTCTCAAAATATTGTCTATTGTTAATATTATTACCAAATTCCTTTTCATTAGCATTTTAACAACATTTTCTTTGTAATCTTACACAATGAAAAAAGAAAAAGAAAAATTCAGTCATTTCAAAGCTTCATTTGGTGTCGGCGAAAAATTACTTAAAAAAAGTTATGCTCTTTCAAAATGGTTTTCATATAATTCTTATTTGCGAAATGAAATTTGATTTGAATTCGTTCCTAAGTATTTATTAAAAATAAAGAAGTAAATTTTATCGTTACAAAGCCTTTACTTGCTCCTACAATATTTTGTTCTTTGTAAATGGTGTCGACTTAATATTATTCCTATTTTCAGAATATTTAGAAATATTGAACTTTATTTAGGTAATACGCATTTTATAGAGAAAAATAACTGTCAAGTATATTTTGGCATATAGTCGCCATGGTTTTGCAATATTCTGTTCTTCAAAAAATTATTGTTTGCTAAGTATTTAACAGCAATAAATTTAATACTCTTAAAAATTTCACAGAGAAAAATCGGTAGAATTTATCTTGGTCAAAAGCTACTGGAAACTAAAAGCGACAACTCAAAACTTCTGGCTGATAAGTATGGCAAAATGGAAGGAAGAAAGAAAACAAAGAAATGGTCTACCACAATATTTAACCGCTTGGAAGGGAAAGTTGTGTCGAAGAGCAAAAAAGATTTCTTTTCTCGAAACTCTTGATCCGATCTTTATGTACTATTTCTGGATCTGTAACTAAATGTTTTGGAAATAAGTAGAGGAAAAGACACTCACTTTTTTTCTATTTTACTGCTTTGGGCGCAGTTTCGTGTGTCTTCTCTGTAATTTTAAAGTCAGTAATTTATTGCTATAGAAAAAGAGGTTTTCAAAGTAAAGTTACAAAGAGAGTCTTCCCATTTTAACTGGACTTTTCTCCAAATTATTTTTAAGATCACATTACAAAAAATGGAAATAGAAATTCTTCGTAAAAAAATAACATAAAGGTTTAAGATATCAATGTAAAAATACTTTGTTGTTCTTATTCTGTAACTGATTATTGTTTTTTAAGAAATCTTAACGATACTGTGAAACTTAACCAATGATAATTCAAAGATAGTAAAAATCAGGAAATAAACTCTGATAGAATCGAATTAAACAGACAAGGAATCCATTCTAGTCCACTTTTGCAAGGGCTATAGACTAAATTCGAAATGGATTCAAATAAATTGGAAATTGTTCTGTAAGAGGCTTGACTTAAGTTTAATGAAAGCTTTTCATAGCCCGAAATTTCACAAATCACAAGACAAACAAGATAAGTAAACAACAAAAGAATTTTCAGAAAGAAAAACAAACATAATAACGTTAACTAGATTGATTTAAAAATTATTAGCCTTCTGGCAAAAATACCTTCATAAAAATATCAGTAAAAAAGAAAAAAATCAAACTTACTCCATTCTGGCAAAGAATTAAAATGTCCAAATTCAGCTCACAGACAAAGAATAAAGTGAAACTTAACCACATTTTAATTAAATGAGATTTGTGTTCTTCTGAAGGAAAAGTAGAAATTTAAGTTTGAGGCGCAAAAATAAAAACTTACTATCACCTGAAATATCATTTTTATGGTATATCATCGATAGATAGAGATTTGACTCCATTTTTCAAAAGGAAATCTTGTTCATTGCATTAATGTTCCGGAGCTGATGAAACATTTCGTAATTGAATTCAGTACCGATGAGTGGCACTTATTTGTTGATTCCTCAAAAACTAGCTTCAAGACTGTGCTGCATTCCTGTTATTACTCAGAAACTAAATTCGCTGCATTTCCTGTTGTACTCTCAGTACATCTTAAAGAAAATATTTAAAAAATAGCTCTAATTCTACAAAAATGTGCGTTGGAAGTTTTGAGCAGATTTTAAACTTTATGATGGCAATTGGGCTACCAATCAAGCTACACTTTTTCTCCATACTGTCTTTGCTTGAGTGACAGTTGAGAACAATTCCATTGAGAGGAAACTCATACGAAACTTCGTGATACACTAAACCAAAACACGGTATGAATATGGAAGAAAATGATGTTAATAAAATCCTTTGAGAAAATTTATGCCATCACCACTGAACATAAAATTAAAGCTCAAGAAATAGTTAAAATCTTTGCGAAAAGATGGAAAATTCTCCAGATACCTTTGTTTCAAGTTTCCCAAAACTGTCAGAGTCTAAATAAAAAAGGAAATAATTATGGTACAAAATACCTTTGCTTGACGTTTCATGTACAGAGACTATGACTGAAACTGAAAAAGAAGCATGGGACTGATTCAAGGATACAGTGCGCAGGGATATGGGATATGCCTAGGATTTGGATTATAAAAATGTACGTAGCAATACGGGTGTTAGTAGTATACGAGGCAAAAGGCTGCAAGATGAACTTAAAATTTCATTTTCTGAGTATTTTCTTAGAAATTCTTAGGCCTTTAGCGAGGAATAAAGAAACACATTCTACCAAGATTTAAACGACGTGCGGAAACGTTACCAAAGAATGGAGATTACTATGATGACAAACTACTTCACGGTGCTTAAACGCGACGCCTATGAAGGTACACAGATATGAAAACGTACTTGAAGAAGTATGAAAGAGAAGAAAAAGTGTCCTACAGCCAAAATCAGAAAATATTGATTTCTAGTTGAACTTATGATTTAAAATGCAACCAGAGAGTTACAACCAACGCTCCACTCCCCAACCCTCAAGAATCACGTTGCGATTCTTTTAGGGATCATTTCTGGGATAGCAGCTCGCTTGGCTCGCTCGCCATACAATTCTACATTTCTGATAGTAATAGGAAATTATAAAGACATTATTTACTAAAAGAAATTTTTTATCGTGGAAACATTTTGTGTATTTTCTATTTGAATTTACTTTATTTTTCAAGAAATGTGCCAGGTAAAAACAGACCTGTGACAGACCTACAACTATGCTCCTGTAGTTCGGGAACTTTTCTCTGTACACAAAAAAACTTAACATCTCTGTTTCTTTCATTCCGACTGTATCTTCTCATGAATGATTCTTCACTATTTTCAGTTGCCCTAACTTCTCGCTTTCGACGATTTCGATTTATAATCGAAAATTGCACGCCTGAAATTCTTTCTGTTCAGACTGCTTAACTGAGAAAAAAATTTCGTTTTCTCATACTTACCGTCGATTAAAACATATAAACAATCCAAACCTGCGAGCTTTTGCTAAACGGCTTCTGCAAATTCTGCCTGATATTGCGTACACAAAAGCGTTTTATACATATTGGGATGCTATAAATTTTGCATTTTTTAATTTCCTATTAAAATAAAATTATCCTATCTTATTCATCTGTTCATTATTTAAGGAAAATCTAAACAATATCTAGAAGAAAACTTTAGGAATTGGAAGAAAAATGATATCAATTTTGAATTTAACCCACCAAAAATCATCAATATCCCACCAAACACCCTATACAGCTGAAAAAATGCTGATCTGTGTAATTAGCTACTTCAAGAGAGATTGTTCTCCCACTCTAAAATGCTTTGAATACATCCATTTGTAATTCAAACGTAGATAGATAAAAGCCGGCCAAAAATTATTCCAAAATCTATAAACATCGCCCCGAACAGCACAATTCTTTTTTCAATTAACCTAGGAAAACTCGCATCAAAATTTACGAATGGAGACTTTTTTTAGTTGCTCACACACACACACACACAAGAGGAAGTTTAAACTTCTCATTCTGAAAGATAATAAACACAAATTTATTCAGCCCTAAATGGAACAAATAAGAATAAAGAAAGAAAAGATCAGACTGGGCGCAGACATTTTTCTCAATGTAAGGTGGAATCGCCTCCTCTATTCTTCACCGTGTTCTCTCATATGATCCTTTTACTGCTGCAATGTGGTGGAGAGATAAAATAATTCATTATCGGCGTTCCGTGCGACGAGGGACGGGGAATTTCAATAAAAATGTCAAAAGCTTTTTATACTAAATGGAAGACGGAAAAAAAGTAAAGAAAGTAAAAGAGAAAATACTCTCTTCTTTTTGTACTGCATACAAAGTGATCTAAATACGCGAACCAGGGCCTTATTTGTTGCAGGGTTGTGCTCTTTAGCTAAGCACGATGAATAAAAAACGGTCCTAGCCAGGGCCCTTGGGGGAAGGAGTTACAAAAGAAAACCATGATAAGAGGGTTCCCACCACTTGCAATATTTTTTTACTGCGGGGGTAGGGAAGAGAAGTGAAGCGTTACGGTCAGGACTTAATCATTCAAGAACAGGCCGAGCGTTCCTGGAGTGAAAAAGACGGTGGTTTTGTGAAAGAAAAATAGTTTCCATCTTCTTCTCTCTCACCTTCAGGGCATTTTCCTCGAACCTATGTCATGTTTTATTTGCAAACCGTTTATCATCCGAAGGTGCTTTGGAAGAAGAGAGGGAAACGTACACATAGATTTTTTTTCTTTTCTTTGGAGAATTCGAGATTTTTCATCTTTCTTTCTATTGTTTTTGTTTCTTTTAAAAATCAGTTCTTAAATAAAGATCCTTCAAATATGGCTACACAAGAGATAATTAATGACGGCTAAATGTATTTTATTACTAACTTTAAACTACATAATTTTAAGTCATTTTTATTAGAGTGCTGTACATTATTCTTTAGTTATTTGCTTTATATGAATTGTTAACCCTCTGACTGTTTATCCCGCGATTTCCGAGGGGTTGGAAGTAAGTCTATTTTCTGCTGCATCCTGCGATTTTCGCAAGCTAATGCGTCTACTTAGCACTTTTAAAATCTTTAATCATAATATACTAATAATGTATTGCATGGAAATAACAATTCGCTTGGTTCAACTCTATTTCAACATGTTTCCAAACGTTGCATCTAAATAGGAATTTTCAAAAATTCGGCAGTTAAAGAGTTAATAGCTGTCTAATGAGCAAGATCCAGTCTTAATAATAAGTAGATTATCAATTCGGTTCCATCTTGTGTGTCAATTCCTTATTAATAAGATATAATCATGAATCATTACATTATAAATACGATATATCACTTATAACTGTAAATATATTTATTCTTTAATATTTACGTTACAGAAATCGAAAGAGAAGTGGTATTTCTTTCGCTTACAAGTAAATATAATTTGCAATAATTATTATGCATATAAAAAATATTTTACCGTGTTTTCTTTACGTGTGTTGCAGATATTTTACTTGCAGAATTCTAGCCATTGCTTATGGGTTGGTATATCTGCTGTACCAATAATCGATTAGAGTTACAGTACATCTTTTGAACTAATTTGTATAGGAACATAAATTGTTATAGGAACATTGATTGGTAAAGAAGTTAGACAAGAATAGAAATTTCATGTCTTGTTCCAGGGATACAACAAAACAATAATTTAATTGCTTGGAACGAGCAGAAAGCATAAGCTTATTCATTTAAATCCACGCGGTAAGTGTATGTTTTAGCAATTGTTTAGCTTGTTTTCTAAGAATTAATAAATTATCAAATAATTTTTCTCCAATTATTCAACATTTTAAGCTCTCTTCTAAGCTACATTCTTAAAATGTACGAATTTTTTATTCGTTCCACCAACAATTAAAATTCTTTCCAGATGATTTCGTCGTTAAACGTTTACACTGAATTCACTAATGCAAATTACATTGAAAAAAAATTACGGGAGGCTGTCTTTTACAAACAGCCGCTGATGTTAAAGGCGTAGGACTACGTATCTCGCGTGACGCTTTTGTTTCTAGAAGTTTCTCGGTTTCTCTTTGTTACTCGCGATTCTCTTTCGTTCCTCGAAGCTTCTAGGATTCTCTTTGTTACTCGCGATACTCTTTTGTTTCTCGAAGTTAATCGCGATAATCTTGTTTCTCGAAATTACTCTGAATTCTCTTTTGTTTCTCGAAGTTACTTTCAATTCTCTTTTGTCCTCAACTCAATTTTCTCAATTTTCAACTCAATCTCGAAATCTCGCTCACGAAAACTTGGCAAGCGATAGGGTCGGCCAATTGTGTACGCGCGCATCTCATGCATGTGACATCACCAATTCATGCGTATTTTTGCGCAACTTTGCGACTCAGTAGTAGAACTACAATTCCGGTTTTCAAATTTTTTTGTAACTTCTCTTGTTACCCTTTATCTCTAAAATAAGACATTAGTTATGTTCTTAACATATGTAGTCACCGAGATATAGAAGATCTCCCATACAACTTTTTTTTGTCGCGCTTTGGCGTGTGAATCAAATTCCTTCCTGAGACCCCAATGGGAGGAACGTAGTCCTATTTTAAAATCCGAACTTCAATTTAATGATAAAATAACAGGGTATTCATTCGAACCGTGGCCCAATAGCTAATTTCTAAGCCGTTACATCCAACTGGAAAAAAAGGATTAAATGACGTAAAGAAATATATTTTATGGTGTTTGAGTTAATAGTTATGATGTTGAAAAATTACGATGCCCAAATTTTTATACTGTCCCTCTGTCCTATGATTCATATTTATTAAAATTTTCTTCACAGCCTAACACTTGAAACAAAAAAAAAATACCCACTCTTTTGCGACTAAAACTTACCGAATTATATAATATTTTTTAATATTACTAATTTAGATAATTTCAATGGGCTCCTCGCGAAAGATCTGCCAATCAATGCGCGAAGATTGTTCGATAGGACGGTTGATTGGCTTAAAATAAGGAAATTCGAAGCTTAATAACTCAGTCAGTTTCAGCTACTAAAGAGTGGAACTTTCCCATTTGCTTAAAATGTTAGTGTGTCCAGAATTGTTTACTAAATATCACTAACAGGATCTGTGAACTGTATAAAAATTTAGACTTCATAATTTCTATTCATGATTTATTGACTCATACAGAACGCCGCCCCATGTCCCCGTGCATGATGCTATTAATTGACTCATACAACATAAAATATAAATTATTGCGTCTTTTATTTAGCCTTTTACTAATTGGAAGTATATGCTATTAGTCTATGATTAGAGAGGAAACCCTCTATAAATGGATATTCTGGTCTGATAATTCACTTCTAATGAAGTCCATCCTTAGTTCAGTTTTAAAACTGAATTGACTCATAATGAATACAATCTAATATTTAATATTTTAAAAAAGAAGGATCTTGTGTTTGGGTCCTGCACCTGCTAATAAAATGCCATGGGAATGACCGTTCTGTTTAAATTAATATTTCTTTGTAGTAACTTTAAATATGGGAGAAACAGAAAAATCTCACAAAGTAACATTAAGTTTTATAATATCAAGTTTAAAAACAAGCTTAAAGTTTGCAGTTGATCTTACAGTTATTTTCACTTATAGAATTTTAATGTAATTAAGTGATATGTGTTTAATACTGTTAGAAGGAATATTTTATAAATTCGAAGAATCAAAAGTAGGGATGAAAATTTAAAAAAAATCACTTTATTTTTAGTTATTGTATCTGCTAATTATGATAAATTCTATATAGTTCGCCTGCAAAATAGGTCTGTTGAAACTAATGTATTCGACATAGAGCTTGTCAAATTTTATTAAAATGTTCATTGTTTATCGGAGTACAATATATCTTCCAGGAAAAGTCATAGTTTTATTACTTTTTTAAAAATGATATTTTTTATAAAAAAAGTCGTGTCACTCAGTTTTACCTCACAAGTGTGGTAAAACCGGAAACACATGTTAACTTTACGGGAAATTAGGAAAACTCGATTTTCTGTTGCAAAAGTAGCAGGCATTTTTCTTTTAAATGATAATTTAAGAATATTAGTTACAAAATTCACATGCAAATCAGTCTCAACTTCAAATCAACTTCTTCCTCCTTGCCACTGCGGCTTTCGTGGGCCCAGGTAAGAGAGTTTCTACATTGGATTAACTCTTCTCATTTATTTAAATTAAAAATTACATCATTAAAATTTAAAGAATCAACGTCTGATATGTTTTTATCGTCTTCATCGGGGGAATTATCAATACTGACTGTTCAGGACTTACCCGCTTAGAGTACCCGGTTTTACCCGATTGCAGAAGTTATAGGAAACAAAATAAAACAGCGCCACGATTCAACTAAATCCCTATTGTTTGATAGAGTATAAATCCTTAGTAAACGCATAATAAGCTGGACTAAATATAGTTTTTATAATTATAATGATCATTAAGTAAGGATAGTTTAAAATGAAACGAACATTAGAGGTTGACGTCTTAAAACAAATAATCCTTCACAGACACAGACAATTCAACAGCTGCAACACGCCGCTATGACTGTTACTTTTTCTTGACTAGTAGAGTAGACAGTGTCTGTAGGCTAGAAATAATAAATAATGGGGCCAGAATCACGGGTACCCGGTTTTACCCCACTCTCCTCTATTCAGTGTTTCCTCAGATGATTTCATGAATTCAATTAAAACTTCTTTAAAAGTATTATACTGAATTCAAATTTTAATTTAATTAATAATTACAACTTTAACGGGCATACTTTAGAATTTCCTAAGTAATAATTTGTTTCATTTGAATAATTCAATAAGTTTGCAAGATATGAATAATCAACACAAGTATATATTGACATGACACTGCTGATTTTTTTTACATAAATAGTAAGCAATTTTTCCCTCCTAAAAATAATATATAAATTAATACAGGTAGAGTTATGAACGTAAAATTCAATGAGAGTTGTTTTGTTATCTTCTGATGCTTATATATTAAAGATATATATCATACACATAGAATATGTATTATATAGTGAAACATTTCTTTAAGGCAATCTATATATTTAGAATAATTTGGTAAAAACCTTCACAGAGTTCCCCAGCCTCAAATATCCAACCGATTTCGACAATTTTTATTTCATATGAAAGCTTGTGACGTGTAGATAGTTCATAAAGTGTCGTCTTCCTCACACCACCATCCATTTTGGAATGAAATCGAAAAAAATACTTTTCCACTGTACATTCTTTACGGGGAAAACCTTCAGACAGTTCGTCAGCCACAACCACACGACCGATTTCCACAATTTTTATTTCATATGAAAGCTTATGACGTCCAGAAATATCATCCAGAGTCTCCTGCCCCCACCCCACCCCCAGGGTCGAAATAAATCGAAAAAACACCTCTCCACAGTATATTCTTTATGGGGAAAAACATTCAGACAGTTCGCCTGCCGCAACTGCCAGATAGATTTCAATAATTTTTATTTCATATAAAAGATTATGACGTCTAGATAAGTCATCCAGGGTCTTCTGCCGCCATCACCCATAATTTTCGAGATATATTGCAACAAAAACGGAATATATTAACGGAAAAAAAGCAGATTTAGCGCAAAATATTAGTGAGTTCCTGAGCCTCAATACTGGACTGATTTCGCCAATTTATTACGTCATTTCTATGGATGCTTGATTATGTAAAGGTATGCATCCATAATATTCATGAAATTAGAGCAACAACTTTAGGTATAAAAATTAACAACATTTATTAAAACATTAAGAAAGTGCCAGTTAGATATTAATAGAACACCAAAACAGATGAAATTCAGTTATCTGGCGCATGAACTTCTAGTCCGCTGCCTCGTGCACCGCTCGTGAATTGCGCAGCTAAGTAAGTAGTTTCAAGAGTGACGTTATCGGAAGGAATTCATGATCGCCACAGTACTCCCCCCTTTAGTAGTGCAGCAGGCACTGGAGTTAGAGGTAACGAGGGTTAAAGTGTACCCGACGGCCAGATCTCGTCACATAAGGTGGTGGAGAGGAATTTGGTGATGAGGCCGGACTCGATGGAGAAGGTTCAGTACTGACTGCATTGAAGATGGAGCTGTCACAGGTGGTGACGCTGTGGTTGGTGCAGATGACTGATGGGAGTTCTCGAAGAACGCAGGCTTTACACGATCAATGTTGATTGTAAACTCTTTGCCGTTCTTCTCGATTGTGAACGTTTTATCAGTTCGTCTGAGTACGCAGTAAGGAACATCGTACGGTGCTTGTAGTGGTTTTTTTAACTGCGTCGTGGCGCACGAACACATGTGTGTAAGTCCCTAAAGCTGGATGCACGAACACTTTTTGTCTGTCATGAGATGCAGTTGAAACAGGTTTAAGTTGATCCATCACGTTTCGTAATTTTTTTAAGAACTGATGAGGTTCGACGTTAAGTGAAGGGGTTTCAAAAAATTCCTCTGGTAGTTTCAGGGTTGAACCATGAAGTAGTTAGGCTGATGTGCACTGTAGATCCTCCTTTAATGCCGTTCTGAGTCCGAGCAAAACCAGTGGAATTGATTCGGTCCATTTCGTGGATGCGTGACATCTGAGGCTTTGCTTTAAAGATCGATGAAAACGCTCGACAATTCCATTGCTGGATGGGTGGTAAGGGGTCGTCCTGATCTTTTGGACGCCCAAAAGTTTGCTTAGCAAGGAAAACAAGTTGCTTTCGAATTGTCGTCCCTGATCCGTTGTGATGATTGAAGGTAAGCCGAAGCGTGAGATCCACTGACTAATGAATGCACGAGCAACGGTTTCGGCGGAAATGTCGGAGCTGGGGACTGCCTCAGGCCATCGTGTGAAACGGTCTATACAGGTGAGTAGGTATTCACAGTTGTCTGAAGGCGGAAGAGGTGCTACAAGATCCAAGTGAACATGATCGAATCTCGCTGAAGGTAGGTGGAAAGACTGAAGAGGACTGTTGGTGTGTCTGATTACCTTGGATCTTTGGCAATCCAGACATGAACGAGTCCAGTCGGAAATGTCTTTTTGCATAGATGGCCCTACGAATCTCTGCCCAATCTGACGTTTAGTGGCACGGATAACTGGATGAGAGAGGTTGTGCAAAGATTGGAAGACTGTCTTTCTGAAACTCGCTGGTACGTAAGGTCTGACTATGTCATTCCTGATATCACAGTAGAGTTTCGATGAAGTGGGGTCAGTAGAGAGAGGTTTCAAAAGAAGTGACAGTTCATTCTTTGATAAAAGAGCTTGAAGTTCTTCATCAGAAGCCTGTGCATTCGCCATGGCAGAAAGTCTACTTTTGGTAAATGCACGTCGCTAATACGAGATAAAGTGTCGGCGACAACGTTTTTTGAACCCGTTATGTGCCTTATATCCGTGCTGAACTGAGAAATGAAGTCAAGGTATCTTAGTTGTCTCGGAGAAGAAGAATCAGATTTTTTGGTAAAAGCAAACGTTAGAAGTCGGTGGTCTGTGAATATTATGAAATTTTGACCTTCCAATAAGTGTCGGAAATGTTTTATGGTTGCATATATCGCCAGAAGTTCCCTATCATACGTACTATATTTACGTTCTGAAGGTGAAAGTTTTCGCGAATAGAATGCAAGTGGCTTATGACCAAGGGATGTAGTAGTGTGAAGGACGGCTCCTATAGCCAAGTCAGAAGCATAGACCATGATAGATAATTGCTGATTAGGTGCGTGAAAAGTCAGAGTAGCTGCATTAATAAGGTCAGCTTTGCATTTTTCGAAAGCTGCCAGAGTGACGTCTGTCCAGGGAACGGGTCGCTTATCGTTCTTTTTTGAATTTTTTAAAAATTCATGTAAACTAGCTTGGGTATCTGCGGCATTAGGCAGAAAACGACGGTAAAAATTAAGCATAGCCAAGAAGCGCTTAAGTTAAGCAATATTTTGAGGTTTAGGGTGGAAAAAATAGTTTTATTGAAAAAAATTTGAGTGCAATCTTGGATATGAGGTACTGGGTACCTATCAGGAATGGTAATTGCATTCAAACGACGGTAGTCGCCACACGGTCTCCATTCCCCATTAGACTTTTTCACCATGTGTAGAGGACTTGCCCATGGGCTGCTAGAAGGACGCACTATACCCTGAGACATTAAAAATTCAAATTCCTGACGCACTATCTTAAGCAACTCGGGAGATAAGCGACGAGGCCTCGAAAATACTGGTTGACCAGTTGTTTCGATAAAGTGATGGAATTTAGTTGGCTTGTTGTTTCTCGTTGGTTGAGATGGATTGGTTAGTTCCGGGAACTGCGATAAAATCCCATAGAATTCTGAATCACCAAGCAAACTAGATATACCAGAAGTTAGCGAATCAGTGTTCGTGTATTTGCCTTGAGTGGTTAATTTAGTTATTCCATCAATCAAACAGCCACTCTTAACGTCCACCAAAAGGTTAAAGTGTTTCAAAAAATCGACACCAATGATTGGTTGGTTAACATTCGCTATTATGAAAGGCCAAGTAAAGGTTCGACGCAAATTCAAGTCTAGAGTCAGGCGCTTTCGACCAAAAGTCGATATTTTGGTGCCATTAGCAGCCAAGAGGAGTAACTCATTCTAGGAATCAGCTTTTGGAGCATAATATTTTGGCAGAACTGATACGTCTGCTCCGGTATCCACCAAAAATCTCAGTTTACTAATCCTATCGGCCAACATAATTCGATTAACTTGGCGATCGTTGCCAAGGCCAGTGGACGATCGCCGATTTAGTTTTCTGGAGAATTGAAAGAACAAGGAGAATTGCATTTCCTTGCGTTTTTACCAAAATTAGTATGATAAAACAAATTCCACTCGAGGATTCTTTATATTTCCTAAAGCGGTCTCGGGAGCGACTATGTCCGTAGTTAAATTGTCTATCTCTACTTCGAGAACGTGTTTGGCGTATGGTTGAAGAAAGCTCGCCAACTAATGTAGTCAATTGAGTGACTTGTTGTTCAAGTTGGGTTACCCTAGCATCAGAAGTTGAAGGTGTAACGTGAACTGCATTAATATTGGAATGATTAGTCAAATCACTAATTTTGTCTGCAACAGTTGCCAGACCAGCCAGATCCTCACTCAAAGCAGCCAATATTGTTTGGGTGCTATTTGGAAGTCTACCCATCCAGAGAGATTTTAGTAATGGTTCCCCAACAGTATCACCAGCCAAAGCTCTCATGCGTGTTAACAACTGAGATGGCCTCTGGTCGCCAAGTTCTAATCCTTGCAAGAGTGTACGAATTTTAGAAGCTTCACTCTCTGAATGCAACTCAATCAAACGCTTTTTCAACGTTGCATATTTATCAATATCGGGAGGTCTCAAAATTATATCACTGACATAATTCAAAATTTCAGAATCGACTGCAGAAATAACATGATTAAATTTTGTATCATCAACAGTAATTCCGGCCAAAGCAAATTGCGCCTCAATCTGTGCAAACCACAACGCCGGATTTGCTTTCCAAAAAGGCGGTAGTTTGACACCAACACGAGCAATTGTGGCGTCGTCACTGACGGAATCCTGATTATTTCCAGGCATGTTTGAGCCAAGCAATCAAAATCACAATACAAAAAATAACTTCAGCAATTGCCTTGAGATAGCTAATTACAATGAAATATTATATTGAAACTCAAAGTAATCAGTACGAAAATGTAAAACCAAATTATCTAACATAAGTTAAGATGAAAATTATCCAGACAGTTAACTTCATGCACCAAAATCAATAATTCAACTTCAAAATACCGAATACATACACCAATAGTACAATTGATTAAAAATAAACTCACTGATCACAGGAACGCCGTATTAGTCCTTCTCGAAAGTCAATTAATATTGTCCAGTATTGTCAATTAGGCTTGTTAAAGAGAACTTGAAAATCTAATTAATCTTGTACATTACGCTGACCGCCATTTGAATAAATTTCCGATGGATTAATTTTAAATTGTACGGCAGCACAGGAAACGAGGTTCATTCACTTGTAGGGTCACCAATATGGATGCTTGATTATGTAAAGATATGCATCCATAATGTTCATGAAATTAGAGCAACAACTTTAGGTATAAAAATTAACAACATTTATTAAAACATTAAGAAAGTGCCAGTTAGATATTAATAGAACACCAAAACAGATGAAATTCAGTTATCTGGCGCATGAACTTCTAGTCCGCTGCCTCGTGCACAGCTCGTGTATTGAGCAGCTAAGTAAGTAGTTTCAAGAGTGACGTCATCGGAAGGAATAACACATTCAAATAACTAACGAATCAGAATGCCCCGCTTTATTTTCGTAAGTTTAAAATAGTATTTTTCATTTGAATGCAGTTCTGTTTCATGTCATTGCAATTTAATTTAGCTTTAATAGCAGAATATTTTGTTAAGACATCTCTAAAAATATTATTATCTTTGTTTTAGTTAATATTTCATTTAGAATCATTAGCAGACGATATTGTTTCAATTCTAAATTCATGTTTTTACATTGGCAACAAGAAAATTAGTTGTTGTTAAAAAGTTATATGGAATGCAGCGTTGTTAAATGAGAGAATGAAGTTCTTTTTGGAATAAACATTTTAATTTTGAAATGGATTTTTGTTCTCATCAATAATCCCTACAGTTCCATCAAAGTGGCGTGTCAAAAATATTGTAAAACACCTATTGTAGATGATATAAACAGTTTATTTAGGGCGATATTATTCTGTATTTATGGATCTGAAGACTTTCATGCCGAAATTCGTCATAAAGTTATACTAAACATTACAATGAGAAGGAGTTTCTTGAAAGAATTCGCAATTTAAAGGAATCCGTTGTCTACTAAGAATATGAAATCTACTATGGTTTTATAGCCTGTTCCATTGATCTTCATGCAGTATTTAAAACTGAAAAAGGTAGTGGCTGAAGCCTCAAAGCAGGGAGATGTCAGAGGCATTGCTGAGCAAGGTGGATGCTGGCCGCGAACCCGCTCGTAAGGTGGCTAGTTAAAGTTGCTAAGTCAGTTAACGGAAACACGGAATAAATTAATAAAAATGGAATTCTTTTTTTGTTCTCAGTAATTAGCAAGTATTTTTTTGAATATATGTAATATACATAACAGCGGTAAGGCCTGTATTCTTGATCCGTACAATGCTTTCAATAATGTTGAATTTCAAAAAGAAAGAAAATGAAAAATAAAATACAATTGCCACATTTCACACAATGCTGATTTGAGGAACTTATCTACCAATATATACATTTGAAATGAAATACTTTTAGCTAAACACATATTCTTAAAATTTCTTAATAAATCTTCTTTATGGAAACGTAAATTTTAAAAAGTTCATCTGTGTATTCTTGGTTCAAAGAAACTGTTTAATCTGAATTGAAAGGTAATGTTGTTATTTTTAATCCCGTTATAGAATTTTCCGTGCATTGGAATAATACTAGTAATATTTGCCCTTTAAACAAAATAAAATATAATTAAATATGTATTCAAACTCATATTTACCTAATACTATCTGTTGCTTTAGTTGAAATATTGTCAATTATGATTCTTCGTTTTTTCTTAAGAACTTAGAATTGAAATTGGTACAATTTTTTAAAAAAATTATTTTTTGATGCTAAATTGAAATTAATCTGCACAGTTTTCTTTATTTTAGATTTTGTTCAACTTTAAACCGAAGTATCGTAATCAATTTCGATTTTCACATTCTATTCGTTTTCTAAGAACGCCTCATACATTGAATAAAAATAATTGTGAAGGGCTCTTTATAAAATGATATTAGTTTTCTTGTCACAAGTTTTCAAAGTCAAAAATATGTCTTTAAAATATTTAAGGATTTCGGGAAGGTTTGAACCGATGTGAAGAAAAAGAGAATAGTAAACTTAAATTCTGATAGACGCTGAGATTTAATTCAGATTTTAAGATTTTTAACTTGGATTTCATTTTAAAAAATTGTGTTTCACAGTATTTTTAAAAAAAATTCGTTCGAAAAAAATTCAATAGCACAAGCAACAACTGAAGTATTGAATTAAACTAAACCTGCTGAAATGCTTTCGAATGTTCATAGTTTATTCCGTTTTCTGTACAAGATTATTCTAAGAGAATGCAATAAACTGTAAATTTAACTGGCATGAACTTTACTTGCATCATATTGGAGAGCCATGAGTTTTATAGCATTTCTCTTTGAATTTAGGCTACAAAAGCGGAAATGCAAATTAAACATCTTTCGTCTTTGGGATCTATAACATTCTATTGAAATGCATATACGATTAAAAATATTCTGAATAAATAGCTATTTCCAATATAATTGTTTTAATTTTCTTGTTTCACCTTTTAATGGTCTCCAGAGTAAAATTTGATAAATAATAATATTTTTTGTACTAACTATTTACTAGTAAAGGAAATTTAGCATGAAAATAATTATCATAATTTCAATAGGAAATTAATTCTTATGATTGTCAGCAAAACATTAAAAAATAAAAATAATAATGGGAAAATCCCTATAAAATCAACCGTAAAAGAAGAGTTAATTTTGCAGCTGGTTCAGAAAAGAAATTCCATACAAAATACAAACTTTATGAAAATCTGCGTAATTGAAAATTGTTAAAGTTTATAAAATGTCAAATCTTATATTGCAGCTCAATATTATATTATCAAATAATACTTTCTTCACTGAGAAATTAGCAGTTGCGTAATGGTATACTTCGAATGCATATTCTCTTGCCATAATGAATTCATTATGTTATAAGTAAAAATAATATTTTAAAAAAAAAAAAGATGTCTAATTATATTCTTACTTCTCTATCAATTGTGCAAATAGTAATTTCATCACGACTTGCCCAATCCAAAACTTAATGGAACGTCATGATACGCAAAAATATTTCTTTTGTAGAGATATGAGTTAAACAAAATGTAATCGCTTAATAACGGCTGCAATTTCATTTAAACTCATCTCCTATTAACCCTTTGAACGGCAAAAATATTTCAGCTGAATGCTTTGAAAACGGCCTCTCTGTAGCTAAATGGTGAACGCGAATGTTTCGGAGCCGGTTATCGGGTAATAAAACAGAGAGCAACTTTCTACGCCGGAGCCGGTTTAAGAGAAATAATCGAAGAACGACTTTCGTCGACGGAACCGGTTTTAGAATAGTTATCAGAGAGCGACTTTCTACGTTCCAGCCGGTTGAAGAGTTAAATTTCTAAATTATCTTATACATATAGTCGAGTATATTGTGGTATTTGTTAACATATTTACAATTGCTAATTATTGAAGTATGTTTGATTTTAATCTGTGAACATTTTATTAATATATTTTCTTTTCCATTTCTCTTTAAACTTTTCTTAAGTGGGTGATGAATTAAAATTCATTTACTAAGAAACAATTGTATCTATTAATGATTATCGATTAAAACGTTTAAGAGCAAATATATACAAATATGGATCTCGCTCCATAGAAAGCCAATATCCCTATCGAATCTTATCTGAAGAAGTTTTTTAGTCTATTTGTATATAAATCTATTTGTTTTCTTTTAGCGATGGAATATGTGCTCTTACATTTTCCGAATTTGATATTTCTTTACATTGAGGTATAAAATTAGTCGATCAACAAAATTCCAAATTGCGAAATATTGCACATCGGTACATTCAATACACGATCTTACGTTTTATTATAATTCAACAAATCTTTTTTTACCAAAGAAATAAAAATAACGTTTACGAATACCATCGAAAATTCTGCATAGAATTTGAAGTCTGAAGCTAAGAAATAACAAACAATTAGATTCAAGGAATAAAGTACGGAAATCTAGCATTAAATTCAAAATTCAGGACATTAATTCTAAATATCGTCCATGCCTTTTTGCCTAGGCTAAGCAAACCTGATTTCATCGGTCTGATTTTGAAACTTTTGATATCTACCTTTGTTGCATAATGCTAATTCTTTGGAATTATTCGATTTACTAGAGAAGCACGATTTAGTAAAATTATAAAAAATTCTATTTTGAATTCCATTTTGCAGGCACAAAATTCTTTGAAGAAACAAATGAAGTGGAAGGAAAATAAATCTTAGCTAAAGTCGAGTTGCAGAAATATACTGATGATCTGAATTTGAATGTGTCTAAAAATTTTGATAGTAAAGATAATAAACTAAATAATAACGCCACATGGATATTTTTCTTCTAAGGAAACTGCTCCAAATATAAACATTTTTAGATATAGCGTTTTTGCAAAACGATACAAAAATGTATCTAATTTTTCGAAATTTCATAATTGCATAATATGCATTCTGTTTAGATAGAAGATAGATAATAGATCGTTAGATTCAATAGACAGAAGATAGTGAAATATTTGCTTGGAAAACACGCCTGTTGCATAAATATGTCAAGTTGCAGCGTCAGGATGACTCCAGTTAATATAACAATTTTTATAGAAAAAATAACAATGGACCTTGAATTTACGAGTTTTAACATTACAACTGCTGCTTCGTTAATAAAAGTAAAGTTATTTCCCTATCATTCATTTCAGGAGTTAAGAAAATACTAATTATCTTAAAATTTCAAAAGCCTAAAACGAAAAAAAAATATTATACATCAACAAAGACATCGAAGCCTTTTTCTTTCCAAATTTGCTTTTCATCTGAATATTCGAAAATAACACAAATGCTCCTTATAATTACCTTGTCAAAATCTCTTAGGTAAATATCAATTCTAGCGTATTTAGGGAGACTGTTACAGCTTAGTACCAGCTTAACTTCGCATTAGAGCTGAGATAGGTCTGAATTTAAGGATTAGAACCTAAGAGAGGTGTATCTCTAGAAAACTGTTTTAATTCTCCTTGTAAACTCACGGGAAACATGACTCGTGTGAAAGTAAGTTCTTTCGCCATCGTCAACCCTCTCTCTAAGAAAACAAGAGCATTGTGTTAATGGGTCCTCCGGGAAAGTAACTTTAAATGAGACCCAATAAACAGCAGTAATGCATGTGTTTTCGGAATGAACTTAGGAAACGGAACCGACATAACAGACATGTCGATTTTAATCTCTTAATGAAGGAAAGTTTACTTTTATGCCACATTAGTGTAGTGTGCTGAAACAAATCTGCTTGAGATCAAAACAGACAACATTGATTATTAAAGAAGATAAAATCTTCTAAGTATGGTTAAGGAGAAAGTTTATCTTCCTGTTTAAAGAAATGGGAATTTAGTTTTTTCAATGATTTGAAAAGTAATAAATGCATCGGAAAAGCATTTCGGATTTTTAAAAATGTGCAATAACATACAAAATTTAATGGTGGATACCATTTAGCTACATAGTTCATGAAATTGTGAAAGTTGTATGTAGAAACTAGAAAAACAAACTTCATTTTGGTAGGAAGATGGCTCATGTGTGAATTTCTGTAACAGAATATGAAATATCACCCGCAATCGCTTTATCTGAATCGAATCAAATTAAGTTTAGTAAGCATGGTGTTGTGTAAAATATACTTGAAGGATCGTATTAAAGACATTCCCCGCCAGTCAAAGTTAATTTAAAGTACAATTATGATTAGAAGAATCCATATCAATGACTTTAATGGAGGAAGAGTAATTGTTATATTGAAGGGCAAGTGTGTAATAGTGTTGCGGAAGTTTGATGGTGAAGAAAGAAGAGATAGAGCCTCCGACAGCATGATTATCAGTGAATGTGATGAGCACTGATATAGGGTGAGAATGTTTCCAGATGGTCATCTAAGATAATGAATTCCAACAGATGACCCTTATAATATTTTGAAATCAAAAAAGATTGTTGCCAGTCCGCAGAGAGCATTGCTGATCAGTTACATTAGGTAACGGGGCGTCAATTCTCGCTGCTAACTGCAGTCAAAAGTCTTCATAAAGGTGGGCCCACCGAAATATTATCAGCCGCCAATCGGAGCCGTCTTAAACAATGGTGTAGTGAAAATAAAGTTTGAGCGGAACATCAATAGGTCAGTATCAAGTCAGAGGAATCTTAACAAAATAATTTTCAAAAAATATATAGCTTTTCTAGATTACTCACCTTCTTATTTAAGTATAATTGAATGTCCCCAGTATGTGCTTAAAAACAATCAACTAAAAAATTAGATTAAAATTTAAAATATAATCTTAACTTAAACTTTAAACAAGAACAACAAAACTTTTTATTTATAAACAATACAATTTAGAGGGTAAAATTTATAAAATAAAATTAAATAAAATATACACAATGTTTAAGTAGCGCGCAATTGCAGCAGCAAAACAAAAAACAGAGAACAATGGAAATCAAGATCATACGAAGATAGCCAAAAAACAAAATAAGAAAAGCTATGTTTGGCGTAATGCTAGCTTCTTACAGAAAAATTTCCCAATTATTATTTTGAATCCATTTCGAATAAAGCCCATGATAAATAGAACTAGAATGCATTCCTTGCTCGCTTTTTGTTTTATTAGATTACCTGTGAGTTTATTTTGTTTTTTGTCTTTATTTGTATTACATTGATTCCAAAGTATGTGCTTATATCACCTTGACTAAGTCCCATCCAGCGCTTTCGAAAAGAGTGAAAATATTATATAAATCACGTTGGAGAGAGAGTCAATTTTATCATTTATCCCTCAATTTTGATGGACGACATCAGAGTGAATTCAGTTAATTAACTCGTCATATAGAGGATCGGGTATGAACTAATGAAACATAAAAGGCACCCAGACGCAAAATTTGCATAATTAAGTCTTCCGACAATTTGCTGACATGCAAGTTAAAGCTGTATCGCTGATTTATTTTTGCATGGCGTTTGCTTTCACTTATTCACGTAGTATGAATTCCTGTTTTTTAATGATAAAATTAATATACACTATTTATTATTTATTTTATTTCCTGTATTTTCATAGATTTTTCTGTAAATGCGAGAATAGTAATTAAGTGAAAGGCTCTGTCATAGGTCAATTTGAGACGTGGCGGTGTTTTCTAAACTTCATTTGTGATTGAGATGCAGAATCTGTTAGTATGAAAAGCGACACGCTAGGTGAAATAGGAGTGAATTACATTTTCGTTAGTTTTTTTTAAATATTCGTTAAATGAAATATTTATGAATTTTCATTTTTATAGAGAATTTATGTTTTGCGTTTTTCTTTTCTTTGAAATCCTTTTTTTGTGAGTGAAATTTTCTAGGTTTTATTGGGTTGTGAAAAATGGTATGGGATATTATGCTGTAGAAGATATTGTTTACATTTTATGAATATAAAGAGTTTAAGAAAGAAAATTTTGTAATGAAGTAAATATTTATATTTTAAACTAAATATTTTTGGCGGATATTTTGTAATATTTTTAAATTTCTTTTTTCCCATCTAACATATTCTACTAACTTTTTTTTCTAAAATCACCGCAATTGTAGACATTTATTCAACATGAATAAACTAACTCCATCAAAATGAAGAAATACATTGAATCATTCTTCTGGATTGGAGAATAAACTCCGCTTGCGTTCCGCTCATATTAAATATTATTTTTACAAACATGTTTTACTTAAAGTTTGCTTCTCTGTACATGGGTGAGAAGTCTCCGGATAAGTACGCGGATTCCTGCTTCTCCTGGGGTATATTAACGGACATATGTTTGTGTTGGCCACATTCCACGATGCATACCTCCTATGGGAGAGGTTTATGCTGTAGCCAGTGATGTATGCCATGTGACATGTCATATTTTCTGCGTTATTATAAAGGGGCCCAGGTGAGTCAGTTACCCTGATGTCATTGTATATATGATAATTGTAATAACTGTGTACTCCAACCTTCAATAAATTCACTTTTTTTCACACTAGTTTATAAATTCTACTATATACGGTTAAATAGGAGATATATGCTTATGTACAATTACGATTCACTTTTAAGATTACTCATAATTACTAACTCAGAGTTCACCGCGAGAACTCCTACAAGAACGCGCACACTCTATGCAGAGACCCAATACCATTAATGGTGTCTACCAACTCGCTCGCATGCAACTGTTCTTCTACTCTTCACTTTACCTCCTTTGGCTGAGAGGCGGAACAGTTACGTGGAGGTCAGTGGCATGACAGTTTAGCTACCTCATTTCCTATTCCTCGATGATTTTCGCACGATACTTTGATTTACCAAATAGAATCAAAATTATCTTACATAACAGCTCGTGACGTCACTGTAAGGAAGTAGAGATTCCCAGAGAAACTAGGTGCGCATTTGGGAACCATTGAATATTGTTTCCCAACATTTCAAAGCAGATACGACAACTCAATATTAAGCAAGCAGAAAATAATTTTTTAACCTAGCATTCAGTTGTGGCATAAAATATTTCGAAAGAACAATAAATTTGCTATAAAATTTACCAACATAGCTTTCTAAATTCGAACTAATCATATTCTGAACTGACTATTAGCTGTAATTATTGCACTTTATCAGACAGAGAGCTTAATAAAATGTCATGATAGGAAGGGAGATTTCTATCGGACAGAAAAGGCGTCACACAATTACTAAGCAAATGTGAGCGGAATTTGAACTAAAATTGTCTTCTACTGAACTTTTAAATTACATTAAATAAGTTCCATCATAGAACACTATTTCATAACCATTTGCCGCTTCCTAATTATGAGAAAGAAAATCTACTTAGTATTGGGTTTTTCAGAAGAAACTTTTTTCCAGAATGGAATGCATTCATTGATTGATATTGATATTATTATTATTATTTTCGATGTCTAGAAAGCCACTGATGATTTGTAATTTGATATATGTTAACTGCATTAATAATCATAACCATGTTTATCAGAATATCACTTAGAGCTTCAAAATTCTTCAGAGTGAATATAAAAACCATTTAGTACTTAAATGTAATGAATGATACTTTTTATAAAATTCCTCTATTTTTGGGATTAAGTATTCTAAATTTCATTTTACTACAGTTCATTTAGTAACAAAATAAAATCAGACATATTAATTCATTTAAGAAACTGGATGTCTATTTGTCGACGTGTTTGTGCTAGTACAGTACGTGATAAAGTATCTGGTTTTGGCAACTAACACTCGGTATCACGATGCTTTGCGATCTGTTTTGATGTTAGATCCTTTTATCTCCTTCAGGATGCGGTAGTTTTGACGTATCGGATGGTTATAAAATGACACTATTGATATTATTTCGAAACGCCAATGGCTAAACCAAGAAAAAAATGTAACCTTGAACAAAAGCATAGAATTCTTCTAAAACCTATATCTGATATCTTGAAACTGCTAACTTTCGTTGTAATTAACTTGTCAAAAACGCCTTGGAAATTATTAATTGGAAAGAATCTGAGAAATCTACTGAGGCTTAATACCTGCTTAACATCGCATTAGAGCTGAGATTAAACTGGATTTAAGGATTGGAGACGAGGAGCGCAATATCGCCAGAACAACGCCTTAATTCACTTTGTAAACTCACGGGAAACATGAGTAGTGTCAAAACAAATTCTTTTACAATCACTGAAAACTGTAGTACTCTGTAATGAGTCCTTCGGGAAAGCAGCGTTAAATCAGACTCACAAAACAGCACTAATGCGTGTGTTTTCGAAATGAACTTCGGAAACGGAACACACATGTCGATTTTAATCTCAGAATAAGGTGAAAAATTTAGTTTTGCTTTAAATTCTTATTACGTGCAGAAATAAATTTGTCTGAGAAAACGCAGCAGGCAAGATTGCTTGTTTGGGAAGATTGAGCCTTAAAGTATAGTTAAGATGTTTATTCAGCTCTCGAAGCGAGGAAAACTTAGTTATTTAATGGGAAGAATAAAAAATGAATATATGAAGATATTTTGTTGGTTAGAAAATTATGCAAGGCTGAATAAAAATCAAAATAATAATTATTTATTTGGAGATAAAACGAAAACTCTGGCAATACATCTCCGAATAGAATTAGCTGTTAGCTGAAAAGAGATTTTTAATAGTTAATTTTTTTCCCTTAATTAAATCTAGTTGAGTAGTTTCTCCAAATAATTGCATACTATACATTTATAATGTCAGTCGAACTTTACACGCATAAATAACAGTATATAAATATTTAGGCATATAAAGATGACAGTTAAGAATACGCGCATGCAAAACATATGATGATATAATATTTTATCAAAAAATCTTTAGCAGTGCTACAGCACTGTTTGGAAAATTTGAGTTAATTATATTTTTAATAGCAGACACAACAAACTGTATTGCATTTCAAACTAATCCTATGTCGAAATCTATTAACAAATAATTAATTTGCATTATTTGAATTTGAAATAAAACTTAAAATCATACAAAAAAATTTAAAGTCTTTGGAATGTAATTCAGATTATTAGATTGATGGCGAATTAATGAACTGAAGGAAATTATAATGATTCATTTTATTTATTATACTCTGGTCTTTCAACATAAATTAATTTGCTAATAATCGTGAATAGGACATAAACCACGGATAAAAATTCGTATTTTTGTCATAACCAATATCTTTGCAAATTACACAACTCTATGATTAGAATAATGGAAAATTTTCAATTAAATTTATCACTCTTTTTAAAGAAGTAATATGATTACATATAACTTTTGAATAATATTTATTTAAATAATAAGTTGCATTTTATTTCTGTTTCTTTCATTCTGAATAATTTCCTTCTGCAGGAGAAATTTAATTTATATCAAAAGTAAAATATTCACTAATTAAAATTAGGATATTATTTTCTTCATTTTTAATTAAAAATTGTAAAATTATTATTTGTATTTTACGCCGGGATAACTGACAAAAGTCATTAAATGTCCTCTTGGTGATTTCAAACAACTTCGTAAAATGTTTTTCTAGTAAAATTAAAAGATACCATCAGTTCTACGATTACTTAAAAGAAAAAAACGATTGCTTTTTGACTATAATGAATTTGATTTAAAAGGTCATATTACAAATACACTGTTTATACGCCACTGGAAGTAAATACGCACACAAATTGAAAAATCAATGAGATGTCTCTCTCTCCTCTACCTTTCATTACTTTTGTTTTGAAAAATAAACATATTTTCTAGCATACTGACATGCTTAGTGCAGCAAAGTAAATAGAATGGAAACAAAGACGTGAACATATTCAATTTAATCGAATATCGCATCATCCCTTTCGAAAAGTGACCTTTTTTCTGTTCTCTTTCTGCCTTCGCTGATAACAGAGCGAGGAAATTTCATATGCGTCAGTTCTTCATTGGGCCGGCGTGTTTGAAAATAAAACCAACAGAAAGTAAAACAGAATAAAGAAAGAACGTAGGGAATAAAACAAAGGAAAAAATAGCCTAATATCCATAACGGCATCCACTCCATCTAACTCATTCCTTATGTATAAAATACAGAATCAAAACGATTTACGGCCCAATATTTTAATAGGATGCGCATAGACAAATAACACGAGGAATGCATAAGTTATTCTACTACGAACAGATGTCCGTACCGATTCAAACTAAAAATAATATCTAAAACAATGAAAAATGCATTCAAACCCGGAGCATGCATACGCAGTAGAAGTGTTCGGAAGGTAGTCTGTCCGTGTGTTGTCTTAAATAAGAATATCCTATGTTCTTTTTATCCATTCTTTTAGAGCTGACAACTTTCAGAAGTAAAATTTTCCAAGATCAGGAATTATGACTAAGGAAAAGGAATTTCGAAATTGGATAGGCAATGAAAATAATATTTCTAATCAATTCTCCTTATGTATACTTATGTGCTCATATTATATATATACTTAGTGAACTTAAGATATTAAACACATTACAGCATGTATAACAATTCAAAGAAATCAATTAATTTTTTATATTCCAAGAAGGAACAAAAAAACACAATTGCCTTGGTTATATGCTTAATTTTTAATGCCAACAAAATGTGCTTTTTCATAATACTCTTAACATCCTGTAAGTGCTGTTAATCGTATAAAAATACCTACAAAGTGTACCACTGTATATGAACTTATGTATCTATTATTACATAGCTAAACCATTTAGCTAATTTGGGAGATTTCTCTTCATCCTGTAGAGTGTTAATTCTACTTTCCTCCTAGACAACCTTATATCTGATGTCTTGTGAAATAACTGTGTACTCCAGCCTTCAAGAAATTCACTTTTTTCACACTAGTTTATTAGTACTATTAATTTTCTTAAATTTTTTTTTGGAATTGCAGCTGCCTAAAATTATTCATCAGAGTAAAGAATATTTCCCAGTTAATGATATTTCTGTAATTTCAACAGCATTTAAATTCTCAAGGACCCTTAAAAACAAATCTGCAACTATAATTCCTATTCTAAAAATGTTAATGAGATTAATAGCTCACACTACTATTGTAATGAAGAAGAAAATAGTAATTTTAATAATAAAGATAGGGGACATGCCATTACGGGTAATTTAAAAATTGTTGAATCTAACTCTCTTCGGAAAATTAAGGAAAAGGGAACAAAATTCAGATTAAGAAATAAAGTGAGCCTTGAAATAGTGATTGGTTCGATTAATCGAGACTTGGATATATTTATTGCAAAAATAGCTAAAAAATATCATTGGCCTACTGAAGGTTTTGGAGAGTGGAAACGACGCATTTTGATGGAGACCAGGAATAGGATTAACAAAAATAGAAGAAAAAATATAAATAGAGGTATTTTCTTCAATAAAAATATTAAAAAATAAATTGATAATTTAAAGTAAATTTATTTTTACTACCGTTGATAAAGGGGAAAATAATTTTTGCATTATGTGTAAATTCCAATTTAAAAATATATTGCTAATGGATATAATTCAAACAAAACATATGAACTAATTAATTTCAGCAAAAAAGAATTGGATAAAAGAATGTTAGCCCTAGCTAGAAATATTAAAAGTAAGACCAGTAATTTAATATATCCTTACCTTTTCTATTAAATTTCACAAAAATCCATTAAAATTCGGGTATGTTACCTGTCGCACTGGCAGATACAATTTTTTATTTTGGAAAATTTTTCTTTAAAATTCTTAAAGTTATTTTTAAAAAAAATTAAAGAGGAAGATAACTTCATTATTAATAGTAACATTGAAATTTTGAACTTTCTTAAAGGAAATAAAATTCATGACATTAACATATTTGATTTTGAGAACCTATTCACCAGCCTCCCACATGAAAATTTAATTGAAGCCTGACTAAATTTATATGACTTATACCTTAATTCTGATATCATAGATGAAAATAAATGGTTAGGAAATTGCAATATTAACACCCGTGAAAATTATCTCTTCAATGGAATTAGCTACTACAGGCAATCTTGTGACATTCCGATGGGTAGTTGCTTTCACAGTGCATTGTCTAATGTCTTTCTTCACACTTTGAAAGAGAATTTATTAAAGATAGGCTCTCATTTCTGGTTTTCTTTATATTGATGGCTTGATTGTTTTTAATTTTAATGACTTTGAATCTCTGGTTAATAGCTATCCGGAAGAGCCTAAATTAAACAAAACCAAAAATTAATACTAATAAATTCAATTTTTTGGATTTGGTAATTTAAATTTTAGATTCGGGAGTTTCTTTAGGCGTTAATGATAAAAGAAATGACTTTAATTTCAGAGCTATTTCACTATGTGATTTTAACACTAA
Source organism: Araneus ventricosus (assembly GCA_013235015.1). Classification (NCBI taxonomy): domain Eukaryota; kingdom Metazoa; phylum Arthropoda; class Arachnida; order Araneae; family Araneidae; genus Araneus; species Araneus ventricosus. The sequence goes on from BGPR01000201.1 coordinate 569,650, forward strand.
TCTAAACCTAAAAGTTTTAAAAAATACTATCCATGCTCAAATTAACAGAATCAAAATTATTTGCAAGAACCATTCTGCTTATGTCACAGCTATTGATAATTTAAATAATAATTTAAAATTAAACAGTTGCCCTGGGAATTTCTTTAATGGTAAAATTTAATTAAATAAAAGGAATGAAGAAATTCTTAATTTATTTCGTTTCTAATTTAATTCGTGTTTCTCTCAATAGATGGAGCTAGGTTCTTTGGCTTCTATACTAGCTACTTTGTTATAGATATGTTAGTTGGCGTCTTGTTTGCTAATATGGTAGAAGTTAATGTTTTAAGCCTTTTTATTTTCCTGGCTTTGTTAAAAAAGACTTTTTTAAATTTTTTCTTTGAGGAAGGTTTTTTCCTGCTTTTGTTTTAAATCTCTGGGATAAATTCTCCCACAAGAGAGAACTTTAATTTGACCTTAAAGTCGTTTCCTCGACAGAAAATTTATCCCCATTTTCTATTTAGAATACAAATGGCCTCTGAAAACTTTCTCCATTTGTATTATTATTCTTCTTTTCTTTCAATCTTATTTCTTTAATTTTATTGTGTTAAATTTTTTTACAGTTTGGTGTTCTGTCAATTAATTTTGTATCTTTGTCACTGCAATTTTCCTAGATGCTGCAGCGTATGCGCGCCACAGATAAATTGTTTTTATCATCGTTTTTTATGTGTGTCTTTTGTTCATTAATTTTTTTGTACATATTCTAGTATTAAATAGGAGCTATATGCATATGTACAATTACGATTCACGTTTAAGATTACTCATAATTACTCTCTCGGAGTTCACCTCGAGAACACCAACAAAGACTTGCACACTCTGTCCTGAGACCCAATACCATTAATGGCGTCTACCACCTCGTCTCCAGCTCAACTGCTTCTTCCACTCTTCATTTCTCATCTTTCAGCTGAGAGCCGGAGCAGTTACGTGGAGGTTGGTAGCATGGGATCTTGACTCAATGGTAAGAAGGTAAAATAAGCTAAGGTATTCTCACGGATATTGAAAGGGACCACCTATATCTCTAGGATTCGGAAAGTAATGGGGGAAGTACTTTCTTATTCTTTGCTAAAATCCCCACATTAAAAGTACATTTGAGATTTTCGTTTAGAGTGGTTTAATGGCTAAATAAATACTTGACTATATTTAATTGCTGTAGACATGTTTGTTGAGAAATATTAACCAAGTTTCAGAGAAAGAGCAACAAAAATAAATCGAAAATTATGTTTCACGAGACGCACTGAGCTGAAAAAGTTTCGTTTTATTTCTGTTTAACCATTTTAAATTACTGGTAAAATATCTGAGAAATAAAGATAAAACAGATGATGAAACCGTATGTGTTTAGGAGTATTTAATATGTCATGTGGTAGGATCCGAATATAGAGACTATGCAGTAACCTGAACCACGTTTATTAACCCTTTAAAGGGCCATTTGTTTTCGGTAGATGCATAATAAAATAACTTTGGGTGTGAGATTAATTTGGAAAATAATGTCATTTAGCTCATTGGATGACATTATTGTTTTGTTAATAATTTTACTAACTAACAATTAATTACCACGTCAAGACATTTCGTTATGGTTTGAGATACAAAATTGGAACATCTAGGCTTTTGCTTTTTCATCAAAAAATTTGGCGAGGACTTACGTCGTTAAAATCCATGAATTTAGTCGCAATTATACTTTTCACGGCCTTAGGAAGGGTTAAATCACAACAGAAGATAAGAGCGAGCTTGCTCTGTACAGACAGCCCTTATATACAAGACGGCGTATGAGCACAGAACACGATCCTTTCTTACGAACAAAGAAAATTTTTAACAGTTTTTCATACAAAATTAATTATAATTGAACACAGCTATGTTAGTGTGAATTATACTTAAAACATTAACATTAAGACATTAAAGCTACGCAACATAACGACTAGGTGATTTTTAACTCTGACGTATCTGGTTCGATACGGGCTCTTTTTCTGGACTTCTGGAACTAAACTCGAGTCTAATCCGGGAATTTGATGCAGATTCTGTAATTTGTTTCTGAGAGCTTACTACAGGTGGTGAGCTATTTTCCTTAACTGTAGATTATGGAAGAGTATCTCTGGTATAGACCTCGTAACCTGTAAAATCCTTAAAATGCGCCGAGTCAGAATATTTATTTGGTCTCAGATGTATTCGATTTCTATTTCGTTTTTCTCCATTATAACTTTGAATACGATATGACCTGGGAATTTCGTTTTGAGTAAAACTTCTGCAGGTTCCCACTGACGAATTCTATTTTGTACAAACATAGAACTTCTTAGTTGTAATTTAGTCAAAGTCCTTTGGTGAGATTTAAGCACAGCGCGCCTATCTCTCTGTTTTTACAGATAGTTGCAATAACTCGCATTTTTGTTCCTTGGTTAAAGTAAAATCTTCAAACATTCGCTTGAACAATGATAGAGGCCTGTTGCCTAAATTGTCACTAAGCACATATTACATAGGATAATGCCATATGTGAAATTTTACAGTGTACAATAATTCCAGTGTTAGCAGTTCAAGCAAATTTTCAGATTCTTCAATTTTTGAATGAATGGGTTTTGTTAAATGGAAATAATTTCTTTCATTTTTGGTTTATATTCGATTGTCTATTGATGCTGTCTTGATGAATGGATTGAATTCATGACTTAATCTTTTGTTTCATTTCCATATTCATTCCTTTTCTCGGAACGGAAATGAATAAGCATTTTCTTGATTTTGTTCGTTTGTTACGCCGAAAGAAATTTAATGAATATTCATTTTAATAGAAAGCTTTGTATTGTGTTTTTCCTTTTATTTGCCTCTCTTTCTTGTTGTGTGTGCATCATTCTTGTGCGTATTAATGGCTTGAATATATGTTACGGGCTATTTTGCTGGCGAATTTGCATATTTCAGATAGAAAGAGCCTCTTAGGAGAATTTTGAGACAGCTTAATTATTGATTTACAAAGGCAAATATTTTGTACACTTCCAAAACTCTCTAATTCTTCCTCATATTTCTAAACCTTTCTTTTAATTCTCACACATTTGTAACTCTGTTTCCAAAAGGTGTAATTGATAACGAAGTTTTCATATGAAAAAATTTAAGAATAGAATGTAGAATGTGAAAAAATATATTGTGTCCAGAATTAAAGGTACTATTGTTCAAGTTGCTTACATTTATAGAAAATATTTTTTTTTTATAAATGATAAATTTTATGCCTAATAGGAATTCTCTGTAGTGACGTTACACGCTTTCCTGTCCGATGTTTACTGGCTTGGCTATCGCCATATTATACCTGCTGAAACAATTCGAATATTTTTGTGGCTGATATTTGAAAACGAATACAAAATTTCAAAGCTGCAGAACGGTTCTACTTTTAATTACCGAATGATAACTAATCATTATTTGTTGGCTATGTTTTCCCAAATGAATGAATAGAGCTTTTGTAAAACTTTTATGGCCGATAAAAGAAGCCTTTGCAGCAAAATGTATTTTCCATTATATTTCAGCCGCGTGCTAAGAAACAGATGTATTTACTATATTTCTTTTATTTGCTTAAGTATCAATAAAAGCGTTTAACTCTCTTTTTCAAAATCTTTATCTAAGCATTTAGACAAATACTCCCCTAATTTTGTGGAAATCGATTACGTAAGTATTAGTTGCAAGGAATTTAGGGGGTCTACTGCAGATTAATACCTGCCTGACGTATTATAAGTGAGATTGATCAGGATTTAAGGATTAAAACTCTGGATAGCTGTATCGCTCGAACACAGTTTTAATGTCCCTTGTAAACTCACGGGAAACATGACCCGTATGGAAGCAAATTCTTTATCGCCGCCGATGTTCTCTTTCAGGAAAGCAGCGTTCTCTAATGATTTATCCGGGTAAAGTAATGTTAAAACAGACAAAAAAAACAGAACTTCGTCTATTTTCTAAATGAACATAGAAAAGTGAATAGACTTGCCGATTTTAATCTATAAATAAGGAAGAAGGTTAAGGTAACCATCAGATTTGTATTCAACAGTGAAATAAATTTGCTTGAGTATACCGCAGATAATGGCGAATCATTGAAATTTTGTGTCGTTCTGATGTCTCCAAATTTTACTAGAGTGAACGAAGGTGTTTTCTGAATCTATTATTACAAATTCTCAATTCTCATAAACTCATATAGCAGGTGCTTAAGCAAACTGAAAAAATTCTAAGTGATATTTTAAAGACCTGACGATGGTGATATCGAAAATATTATCAAATTTTGTTCATTATTAAATGCCATAACAAAATATATTGGCATTAAAATGAACAAGTTAGAAAATGGCATCGAATTCTAAGGTAATATTCATATGAACGAAAATTTTCGAGCCTGTCAAACCAGTTCTAGGGGGCTGCAGCCCCATAGCACCCCCCTGGATTCGCACTGACCGCAGGCAAGTTTGGTTATCAAGAACGATCAATTCTTTAAGAATAATTAAGTGATAAATTCATCTTCCGAAATAAGGAGAATTCAGTTATTCCAAAAATTGGGAAAGATAACGACTCACTATCTGTTGGCTGAACAGAAATCATTATTAATCGTTCTTTATATTCTGTGATCAAACATTTCAACAAGTTGTGTAGTTTCTTAAGTAAATTTCTTGCAAAATTGTTATTGGTAACGTCGAGCAAGAATATATAGAAACATATGAATGACTTTCGCAATATGTAAATGCATAACTGATTAAGATACTAAAATCATTAAAATAGTCAATTTTAGGAAATGATTCTTAGTTATAAAATCTTAGCCAAATGTATTTCTACGAAAATTTTAGTTACCTATTTTTAATAGTACATATGACAAACAAACTTCTACTGTAAGTTAATTATTATCAATAACATTATATTTTTTAATGATATAATTTTAATTTGAAGTAAACAAAAAAATTTTAAAAAAGAATTGAAATCTCACTTAAATTATTTTATGACATTGAAGATTAATATAAAGAAAGATACATAAATAACTACCATTTAAACAAAAAATAGTAGAAACTGGAGAAAATATTTATCTATTTATTAAAAAATATATATCTATATATTTAAAATAATTTGGTAAAAAACCTTCACAGAGTCCGCCAGCCTCAAACACTCAACCGATTTCGATTTTTTTTTTCATTTGAAAGGTTATGACGTCTAGATATGTCATGAAGTGTCGCCTTCCCCCATTACCCATTCAAAAATGGGGGTGTCGGGGGAAGGCGACCCTTACTGACTTTTTTTTTTTTTTTAACCTTTCAAATGAACAAAAAAGTAGCGAAATCGGTCGAGTGGTTGAGACTGGGAGATTTCTACAAGGTTTTCCCCCCCATAGACAATGTATAGAGGAAAATTTCTTTTTCGTTCGAAAATGGAGGGTGGTGGGGGTAGGCGACCCTTGACGACATATCTAGACGTCATAACCTTTCAAATGAAGAAAATGTCAAAATTGGTATGGTGGTGGGCTTGCAAACTGTCTGAAGGTTTGTCCATATTATTTTAAATACATAGATCCCAACAGTTCCATCACAATAGCGTGACAAATATATTATAAAATACCTGTTGTAGGTGAGGGAAACTGTTTAGTTAGGGCGATTTCATTCTGTATTTATGGATATGAGTACTTTTATGCCGAAATTCGCAAAAAAGTTATTCTAAACATTACAACTAGATGAGGTTTATCGAAAGATTTAACAATTTTAAAGAAATCTGTTGTCTACAAAGAATATGAAATCTACTATGGTTTTACGGTCTGTTCCACTGATCTTCATGCAGTATTTAAGACTGAAAAAAGTAGTTGCTAAGAACCTCGTAGCAGTGATGTGGCAGGAACAGCACTGAGCAAAGTGGGTGTTGGCCGCGAACCCGACCGGGGGGGGCGGAGAGAGCGGCTAGTATTAATATATATAAAAGAGTTCATTGTTCAACTGTTATACTATGCATATAGAATATAACGAATAAAGAAATGTTATGAATATAAATCTTTTTCATTTTCTAGCTGTTTTTTTCCTAAATATATATGTAAGAAAAATCATGAATTTCGAATTTTTATCTAGTGATGTAAAACCTAACAGTAAATTTTAAAGACACACCAAAGATAGTTAGAAAGAAATTGACTTATTAACGTTTGAAATCAAAACTTGGATAAAGAAAAGTTTTAACAGTGTGACCTATTTTTTATGTTTGCCTATATTGAAACATACCCTTAATGGTTAGTCTTGTTCACCTCTGATTATTGTGAAGTGATTTACTTCAAATTTTATATCGGGAGATTTTTTTATTATGTACAATCTTTTAAAATATGAGAAGTCGGAGGTTTCCGTTGGAAAATTTAGAGATATTACAAATATGTAAATATGAAGACGGACCCTTATACAAATGCAGTTCACATATTTTTATAGGGTACCTACTACCGATATGAACGACACATTTTTCTTCAATTTAATTTTTATAGAATACGAAAAATGAGAAGTGTTCGGATACTTTTTTGACGGACTGTACACAAAAGTGTCCAGAAAAACGTAAATACATTGTACAGTTTTCAAATGGACTGCTAAAATGAATGAGAAGTGTGTATCCGTCACTTAGTGGCTCACCAAGCGGTAGGTTTTATGATTCGGAACACTTTGATTCAATTTATCTCAGCAACTATTAAACTAGAATAAAAGTAAAACCATCTATTTGTTGGGAATTGTACGTTCTTTGAATTCATGTATAACATATTATTTGAAAATTGAATAGTTTCCGAGATACTGATGAAAAATTATAAAAGGGGAGGGATGAAATCCTAGATGTAGGTACGAGCTCACCCCCTAGCAACGGGAAATTTTAGTATGTTCAACAGGAGCCCTCATGAAGATGTGTACTAATTTTCAAAACTATATGATTTATTGTTTTGACCCTTTGTTGACTGGACTATTGGGGAAGCAGTAAGAAAGATCTTTTCTCTCTTTCTAGTCGATGGAAAATGCTTTTTGTGGATTTTTGGTCCAATTCGAATACCTGTACTTTATTTCCATCTTTATTTATATAAAAAGCATCACACACGGGACTAAATAACAGCACACGATGATAAATCTATTTAAAGGCTGATTATAAATCTCACAGGTTAGCCAAGAAAGGGATGTAAAGCTAATGGTTTCGAGGTACAACACCTACACTGGCCAATACATAGTAGAAATTGTTGCAATTGCATATCTTACGTAAGGAGGACGTTTACCATATGATTATAGTATTCTGCTAGTTAAACAGCTAAATATATTAGCATGTAAAGTTCAAAAACTCAAAGAATATAAATGAAAATTAAAAAAAATATTGAAAAAAAATTGTCGAAATATCTTTATTTCCATACTTTAGTATACTGATTTAAGGAAAAATTGATAAAATTTATTGCTTTCGACGTCAAAATCCTTTATAACAAACTAGGTAACATCCATTCCCTTTCCTTAGTCGTAATCTCTGATCATACAAAATTTTGCTTCTGAAAGACGCTCCGTCCTTATTTCTAAGAGAATGAATAACTACGGTCGAGAATATTCTTATTTAAAAGAACATGAGAACAGACTGTTTCGAAACACGTCAACAGCCTACGCACGCCCCGACATGGAATGCATTTTTCATTATTTTGAGATATTCTTAGTTTGAATCGGTACGGACATCTGTTTGCAGTAGAATAACTTATGCATTCCTCGTGTTATTGTCTATGCGCATTCTATTAAAATATTGAGCCGTAAATCGTTTTGATTCTGTATTTTATACATAAGGAATGAGTCAGATGGAGTGGATGCCGTTATGGATATTAGGCTATTTTTTGTTTTATTCCCTGCGTTCTTTCTTTATTCTGTTTCACTTTCCTTCAGTTTTATTTTCAGTCATGCCGCCCTACGAAGAACTGGCGAATAGGACATTTCCTCGCACTGCTTGTAGGAATGAAAACGCGAAAAAAGCATCCATTTTTGCATGCGATGATGCGATATTCGATTAAATTGAATTTGTTCATTCCTTTATTTTCATTCTATTTTCTGTGTTGTGCTAACAGTTTGCTGTCTGACGGAATGCCAGAAAATAAGTTTATTTATCACATTTTATGTATTTTATTATTTTCTTATTGATTTTCCGTTCGGGTTTTTACATTTTTACTGTCACGTATCCACGAATATGTTTGCTGTTTATATTTTTGACGTAAGTGCACTAATAACAAGAAAGCAATTATTTCTCTGACAAATCCTTAGGAATTTTTCACTCTCATTAATTAAATTCAACTCAGTTTAACATAGTGGTTTGAAATCAGGGAGTTGATAATTAATAACTTCTGCGAAGTGGCTTAAAATAAATGAAAACTAATAATATTATTATTTTTAAGTTATAGAATAATTCAGAAAATAATATCCAATTTAGTATGTAAGTGTTTTATTTTATTGTATAATTTATATATCACAGAATAAAAGGAAATTATGTTAAGATGAACAAAATAACGGAATGTGCAACAAACAATTTGTTTAATTATAATTCAGCACATATATCGAATTACGATAACGTATTTTTTAAAAGAAGAGAATGAATTTCATTCACAACTTTCCCTCCCTGCTAACAGCTTTATGCAATTTACGAAGAACATAGTAATAAATGAAATACGAATTTCAAATCTTCCATAGGATATCTCGTACTTATCGGCCTGTAGTACTTTTATCAAACAAGACTACAGTATGATGAATGCAACGAAGCATAAGTAAACACCATTTCATCAAGCAAACACGTGCGATTAATTATAAAATTTGGAGATGAATTGGTAAAGTTTCAATTCAATCCCAAAAAAATAAGAACAATTTTAGTTTTATGCCAATCTTACAAAACTGACATATTTCTTCTATATATTTATTTCATTTTTCACTTTTGAAAACAACTAAATTCCTCTTACTTAGAAAGATGAATTTTCCACCTTAGTCATATTTAAGGGTTTAATCTTCCCTAATAAGCAATCTGGAAGCGGCGTTCTCAAACAAATTTGTTTCAGCACGTAATACGAATTTGACGCAAAACTAAACTTTCCTTCCTATTTAGAGATTAAAATCGACATATCTGTTCCGTTTCCAAAGTTCCCTTCGAAAACACACGTATTAAAGTTGTTTTCTCGGTCTGTTTTACCGGTGTTTTCCTGGTAGACTCATTACAGAATTGTGCTGTTTTCTTAAAGAGAACTTTGGAGATGCTAAAAGAATTTGTTTTCACGAGAGTCATGTTTCCCGTGCGTTAACAAGGTGAATTAAAACAGTGTTTTGACGATAGAGTGCTCCTAGTTTCTAATCTTTAAATCCTGTTCAATCTTATCTCTAATGCGAAAGTAAGCTGGTATTAAATCTCAACAAACTCGTCTAATTCCCTGCTATTAATATTATCTAAAGCGATTTTGACAATTAATTACAAAATGTATTTATAGTATTTTAAGGAGTTTTATCAAGATTTTGTAAGCAAAATTTGTTGCTGCCTTTATTGATTATTTTTTTCCTTTATATAAATGTTTTCTTCCGATTTCTTAAGAGAATAAATATAAGTATTGCTGCTCTTATTATAAAAACTACATTAACTGAATGAATTAAAACATTGCAACTCAAGTCAAAAGTACCGTTTTGTATTAGTTGATGTACCAATTTTACAGATTTTTTAAGGTTATTCTTATTCTTCTTTCTTTGTTTTAAATAATTCTACATTAAGGAATTGATTTAAAAGTAGATTTTTCCCTGTTATGTTTTAAAAAAAGGGCATCTATAACTATACAATACTCCAGATTTTATAGACGAGTTTTCTGGTTTGTTTGCATGCCTGTAGTACGTATTTCCGGTGTAATGCTAAGTCAATGGGTCTTCAAAGCGGAAGTCCAACATTCAAGCAGATAAAGTCAAGGTTTTTACTGTAAGTAAACAAACCAGAAAACTCTCCATAAAACAGAAAATACTTCAGGTAAAAATATGTGAGTGAGAGAAGGAAATAAAACTTTTCCGATTAAGTGGCTTCAATTTGAAACTGCCTTTTAATTAGTTTTTTTCATGTGATCTTTGTGACTTATTATTTCAGAAGAATAGTAACATTTTCCCGCTCATTTCATTTTTTGGTGTCCAATGGGTTAAATAAATCCAACGAAATGACAAAAGTCAATAAATATTAATAATCATTAAGCGTCAGTTAGTAAAGAAATAGCGCCATATATGATGACTCTAATATGAGATCATTTAGAAATTCAATGATCAGTAAGTGTAAATGATGTACCAGCTTTTATAAAGCAAAAGCCATTTTGTTTGAATATCACATGTGAGTTTGTCCATCCAACAGATGTCTTGCTACAAAATCATGACGCGCCATTAAACTCTGTATTGGACAGAGAAAATCAAGTGTCTGATGTTTGCGCAGCACATAGACAAATCAAAATATTACTTAGATATTGAGTAAAGTCTATTATTTCTTGCTAATCTTGATACAATAAATTCAGTACTGTAAGTTAATGCTTCTTTCATATACAATTATGCTATTTCCGAGTCCTTAGAGAAGAAGCTACCATTGTATTAGTTAATACTGGGCTGTCGTTTGATTAAATCTTACATTTTGAAACACAGTAATCTGTATCAATCTGAAATTTTGGAATTGTGCAGTATAATTGTAGCAGTTTTTGCCAAGCGAAACTGGACTCGAGGCATGTTAAACTTTTGAATTTATATTTGATTTAAATGTTTTTTCTGTAAATATAGATGGATTGTAAATATGATGCTTTAATATGATGGTTTTCCAAGAAGAATTAAAAGAATATTTCAATCACGTTTTTGACTGTTAGATTGTTAAATCATCTGACAATCACAGAATGGTCCAACTGAATTACAATCATATGTAGCCAACTGAATAAATCATTAACGTTAGGTATAAAACAGCTGTGCTGCAAAATTACATTAATTTATTCAGACAAAGTGAAATTTACGGCAAAAAGTAATAATTTAATGAACTTTTTCTGAATTTATAAATTCATATTCATAGTCGTTCATTTTTGGAATTTCTTCTAAAAATTTAAAGCATTCAAAGCATTGAACAAACATTTTAAAACTTAAAATATGCATTATGTCTACTCAGCAGCTGTTTTAAAACAACACATTCTTAACTATATATCATATGAGTTTTATCTTTAAAAACACCAATACTTTGAGCATACTTTCAACAAGAATGCAATCATTAGACATTTTAAACATTCAAAATTGAAATTTTAAAATCGAATTATGAATTATATTGCTATCGTTTGGAACAATACAATATTGCACGAGAATTCCAAAATTTGAATCTAGTTACTAAGAAAATGTTCCATACTCATTATTTTCTGGAAACATAAGAGTTTCTATAAAATTGGCAAATGCAACTCAAAGCTGCAGATGCTGTTTTCTTCAATCCCTCTGCATATGTTTTGCTTATACTAATCGTTTGGAAATTCAATAATCTGTATGTCATATTTTCGATATGTTTATTCATTTTTCAATGCACTTTGACATTTTTTTTATCCATGTTTCGTTGCATTTTCATTCCTTTTTTAAAATAAAGAAAAATATATACCTTTATCATAAGAAGTATTTTTAATATCATATAATATTTGAAAACGTTTTATGATTAATTTATGCTGAAAGTATACAAAGTTAAATTAATAAGGATTTTAAAAAGTTTATGTGAAAGTCATGATATATTAGAACGGAACGAAACAAACACCGTTTTGATTGAACAAGATATTCAGTTTCTTTATCTATTAAAATTTGAATAAAATTTAAGTCAAACTTACTAAAGCAAACTAAAAATATTTCCCATATTTTTCATTTTTACGCAGTTTCTAAAATCAGTTGTAATTCAATACGATAGATACATTGGATGCTCCAAAACTAATCTTCTTAAATTTAACCTTAACAAATATTTATTCTACGAATGAAAAAGATAACATTCCTTAATTGGAAAATACCACATTTTTTCCCATTTATAAATACAGTCTATATATATAATCTGTTATTTGTCGTAAAAATAAAATATATTCTCTTATTTTTACGTACGAGATTTCAATACATTAAAATTAGTTGACCATTTCGATAGGGATCTTTCAATAATTTAATAATTATTTTGTCTAAGAGTAGTGAGTCTCAAACCACTGGAAAAGAAGCATTCACAATTTAAATATCCATTCTGTTTGCAGACGTCTTACATTTCTGATCAGTTATGTCCTGTTTTATGATTAAGGTGATATAGAGAAGATATTGTAACTTTCTTGAAATCGTTTCTACAGTCAGTTATTCTTAATAAATGAATCCAAGGTAATAGCATTGAAGTAATTGTTAATTTTTGAAAGATATTCTTTTATATTTTAAAAAGTAATCACTAATTATACAACTACCAGAAGAATGTATATATTCAAATGTACATGAATACCATCGGAACTCGATATCAAAATTATTCACAATGTATTGAATGAATGCATTTATGGGTACTGAATCCATGCAAAGTGTTTCAAAATACTTTATTCTATTCTGAGTACTCCAATACTTTACTTGCATTGTTACGACAATATAATGCTTACTGTATTTAAAAAGCTGTTAGATGCCGCTGGGACCATGTTGTATAGATTCAAATCTACAAGATGTTCACAGATCCATGTTTCGGAATATCTATGGACCTGATATAAAAGAGGGATGTTAACGGTCTTTAAGAAGGTCTGTGTAGTGTAAAATGAAGAAAGAGGATGTTGTGTTGAATAAGCTCGGATCTAGAATCAGATGTTCTCAGGTCCAAACCTTAGAGCAACTGTCGATATGATATGTGAGAACGCCAATGTGCAACGTAATGAAGACCTGTAGGAGGTATAAACAAGGTAAAGGATGTCGTATAGAAGTCCTTAATCTGAATCTTAATTCAAATTTCGGCCACTTTGTTTCACCATGGTTCATATTATAGCGGTCTATTTCGAACATTCAGAACTGGCAAGATACTCATAGTTATGCATCATATATTTCTTAAATTTCGAGATTTTAACTTCTATATAAGTTTATTGACTTGTTTGGTTTGTACATACCGTTTTAGAGCAATGCGAGGACTCTTTGGGGAAGTTCGTGGTAGTTCTGAATCGTAGTCAGATGACAATGGCGACACCAGAGTCTGCATCACCTCTCTAAAATTCCACTCTACACTAGAGGAATGACGTACTCGATCTCAGATTTGCCTTCCAACAGGGCTGTAAACAGCAGGTGGATATTTAGAGGAATCGGTTTTGGAGCCTTGAAACCTCCGTCGCAAAGTGTATTAATAATGGATGTTCCCTTTCCTTTGTTAGAAATCCATTAAAGTAAACTCGGATCTCTCTGAAAAAATATATACCAAATATAAAAGATTAAATGAAGAGGAGTCAATTTGACAATTTCCTTTTCATCGAACATTCAACATTATTGAAACTTCGTAAGGTTCACCTTACAACTATTTTACTCCTTAGAAGTAATAGCAAAAAAAGCAGAGATGTGTATTATACACATTTACGACAGAAAGATTGTATACAAATTTTGTGAGATGCTGATAGGAGAAATATGCTCGTGTTGACTTGTTTTATTGTGGCTAACTTCTAAATAATTTCCTTAAAGTGATACTATATAAAACGATTAATATGAACGCAACGAGTTTAGGGAGATATTTTATTATACGTGTAAATAAAATGCCTATTAAACAAAATATTGTCCACGTTAAATGATTTGAAATGCCATCGAGTATTTTATTACGAAATTATATACACATGAAATATCTTATGTATGATCCAATTTCATAGAATATGTTATAATATTTTTAAAAAATTCCGTATAAACAAAGCAGGTATTTTTAAATTAAATTAAATTTTTTATTTTACAATATTTTCATCAACTAAACTCTTCGTAGATACATATTAAAATAATGTATGGTATTGAAATAGAAGTTCAAAAATATACCAAGGTAACCATTTTGAAACTAAGCAAAGATGTGGCATTGAATATCAATATTTCCATTGTTACTAATGCTTTCTACTGAGAATATGATAAATTCTTCATAAAAATGCCCCTTACCAATTTTCACCAATCATTATCACATACTAAGATTGAAACCACAATGTAGTTACTCCGCCGAACCGAGGAATCAAGAAAAGACATGAATGGCCGACCGCCATGACATATAATACGGGCACTTGGGCCTCCACATTATAACCCCAATTACGTGCAGCACATATTGCGACCTCTGAGACATAAGCACAAACCTTCATCAGTAGGAAATAACTCGACCCCACATCATTATTGTATCCCACCGGGAAGCGAGACTGTTTAGTTACACGTTAGGTTCTCATCCACATATTTGGCGTTTTCCCTTAAGAATGACACACAAAAACAAAATAGAGAAGCGAAAAAGAAAAAAAAATATACGGTACACAAATTCTGAATTAAAATAAATTATTATTATAATTCATTTCATCGTAACAACAAAAAAATAGCTAAATACTTATTTATTATTATTTGGCCTCTCGTATCGTTTCTCATAGTAATAGATGATCTCAGCGAAGTTTATAAAACACCTCCACGTCTCCAACTCGATTTACGACGTATCAAATAGTTTTCCTTAATTACTATACTCTCATTTAAAAATTAAGAAAAGGCAAGGAATGAAATAAGGAATAGTATATTTTAACTTTAAATTAATTAAAAACAATAAGGAGACAATGCATGTGCATAAAATAAAAGCTGTGAAAAATAAGCAACGCTGAGAGTTTACTTGTGCGTCAGCAGATTGTCGTAGATTTAATTACGAATGTTTTGCGTCTAGACACCTTTTATTAATTCCATGTCTGTACTTGATAATTCCTCTATATAGCAAGTTAATTATTTCTTTTCACTCTGTTATATTATTGAGATTTGAAGAATAGTCAAAGAAAATTTACTCACTTTACTATAAACTACATATATAATGCATTCACTCTTTTCTATAAGCCGGACGAACATATGCATATTGATTTAAGAGCAACTCGGGAACTTTAAATAAAACTTGAAAATATTGTGGTTGCTTGTTGCTGAAAATAAAAATATTTCCAATTAATTTCACAATGTAGACCGATTAGTACAGCAGAAATGACTAAAAAGAGTATAGTGCTGAAATTGGTTCTCGCATGTAATATATATCTGTGTTAAGGAATGGATATTTAGAATGTGCTTGAGTGTTAACAAAGACAGATCAGGTTAAAATCTATATGTTAAGTCTATGAATGGAAAATTCGTCTTCGCCCAACATACGTATTGTGATAAAACAGTTATAAACGACTTTTATATTAGGTTCATATAAAGAAATCGAAAATAATTTTTCAGATTAAAAGTGCTTAACAATTTGATAATTAATTTAAAAAATATTTCTCTAATTACAAATGCTAGCGAGGACGTTATTCAGAAGTGACAGTTTGGAGAATGAACCAAGTTCTCAATACTTGAAACAAATCTGTCATCTGAACAGTAGGATGGCTTTGGCATCATTTACAGTTGAATAGCTCCGTGTCCATAGTGACGCTTTGCTGAAATTTCGATTCTAGACTTCAAAGAGGCGACAAACCAATGGAATCGATACCAACAATGGAAAGTGTTCCAAAATACATTTTGGTTAAAATTCAACAAATTTCATTGAAGTGAAATCTTACATTGCATCAAATCAAATATTGGAAATTTTCACCCCAAATATAGTGCAAGATATCAAAATAAAACGAACCTTGCATTTGCTGGGCATATGGCAACATACTCTGTAATGTATATGGCAACGGCATTCGTAAATGGTGGAACAACTTCAGTCGAGAGACTACTTCTTTTTTTTCTCTTTTTGCTTTTACAAGCTCGATAACACTCCGCTAGTACGACGATCAGCTGGTGGAATCAGCGTTTGTTCAAGATGGTGTTAACTTTGTGAAAGTTTTAGTTTAGTTAAGTTTAGTTTAGTTTAGTTTAGTTTACTGAAAGCCTGAATACATTAATGTTCGTTGTAACGGTTCTTCATTTTATTACTACATCATCATCTAAACATTAATTGATGTTATTAAGAGGAATGCTATTTAGTTGAGCTAAGAGAAGTCGAAATCTGCTAACAGTTGACCAAACAGCAGCTGTTTTCGAAGCAAATAATGGTGTGATGACATCAGACGGTATATTATTTATTGTTAGGCTATGAAAATGGTGAAATGGAGATATTGCCAGTTGCTACTTTACTTTGTGATCCATTTGTTTATCCATTTCTATTGTATAGCAACGAATCCTGAAACCCTCCGCTCTTTTGCGCAGGCGCCCGGCGGAATTATTTTCATCAAAATAGAGGGAAAGCAAGGAATGGAAGGGTGATGTTTACATTTCACTGAGCGTGGTCTAACAAAGAACTCCGGAAATGTGCTCATATGACCCATTGTCTGACACACCTTTCCGGTGTAAAATCGTCCAAAAGAGGTAGTATCGGAATCCGTGGTCAGACTGTTGTGATGTTTCCTCCCCGAGAGCACCGTTCCCACGGGAAAGAGAGTCCAGTTTCTTTCATGTCAGCCGCAAACCGCAGGACAGCTGCACCTGGTGGTCGTTAACGAGATGTGCGCAAAAGTAATAGCTTCATACAGAGAGCCGCCACAAAGCACAGGAATCAATATCTGTCAGAGAGCGCATTAGCGGTACCCTTTCGTGTCACCCCTGTATAGCCGGTAATGGCAAAACCCAAGAACCTTCCCCGTGGTTGGAATTTGACCACTGGGAACAGGGGAAGTTAGTCGTTGGTCACCCGGGAGTACGATGAGCCAGTGGAGTATAAGGAAGGCGGAGCTCCACCCCTTGAAGTAGGGGATAAAGACAGAATGCTGGATGGAGAAGAAAGGAGGGCGATGAAGAACCGTTAGGAGGCTCGAACTTGGTTTCAGACTCCGGAAGCGCCGACAGAGAGCTGTGTGATCAGCTCGGATTTAAAGTCCCGAATCAATTCGGACTTTGGTAAGCAACCCCGAGGAATCGGCAATTTCCCGAACTCTCGGCTCTTCAACTTGAGAGCACTCCTGGTAGTCCCGTGGTTAGGTTTCCCGTTGATAGGTGGAACCTATCCATCCATTATTATTATTCTTTGCGGACTAATTTTCCAATGAACTTTGACGTCTTAGAACTATGATCTTATTGACTGAACTTTGTAAATAATTATATTTAATCCAGATTTCTCTGCGAGAAGTGTTCTCTTAATTATTTCTGTAAATAAAAGTACTTAGGTCAACCTAAGCTTGCATTTATTTGGTCACACCTAGGCCAAGACACCACACTATACTTACTTATGGGAACCACGTGTGGGCAAGGAGGAGAACGTATAGTAGTCGTCAATTTATAGTAGTTTCAAGAGAGCAGACATTTTCTGCACTACTTCATCTCGGCCAATAACACTTGGTGATCTGTGAAGCCTTCAGCATTCAGCATGCAAGTAAATCAACAACAGTTAATGATTTTTTTTTCTTAAAGTTGAACAATATATGTTAAATTTTAAATATTCGCAAACTTTTTTGTTTATTTTATGTTTACCTAGTAAACATCGGATAATGCGTTATTACAAATTCAGCTAATCTGATATCGTAGTTTCTAAATATATAAAAACAATTAAGTAGAATTATTCAGCATAAGAGTAGTATATATACAACCCACACACACAATACGTTTCACTGTTTACTAAATATGGCCCTAGGAATTTATCGATTCTACAGAACTTCAAGATTTATCTATCAAAGTATGAAAGAGGAAGGAAAAATAACGTCTAGAAAAGAAAAAAGAAAACAGTAGAAGGTGTTCACTATCGCTGAAATTTGAAGGAAAAAAAAGCTGCAATTGAATACATAATAATATAAACCTTAAAACTGAAATTTTAATAAAAAGATATCTTGCACTGAGACCTTCTCAGTATGCAACCAG
Organism: Araneus ventricosus; assembly: GCA_013235015.1. Classification (NCBI taxonomy): domain Eukaryota; kingdom Metazoa; phylum Arthropoda; class Arachnida; order Araneae; family Araneidae; genus Araneus; species Araneus ventricosus. The sequence continues at coordinate 587,646 of BGPR01000201.1, forward strand.
TAAACAAAGTATTCGTGTCTCAAATTTTTGCAAAAGTAGAAACTTGCTAGGTTAAATATTTTTAGAAATAATAAATCAGTAATAATTTCATTACAACAATGGAATATATAGTTAAAGGTCATATTTAAATATATATATTTTAAAAGATATACATAAATTTTATGCCTTTCAAAAGATATTCAGAATTTTAAAATTGAAAATCTTTTTTTTAGATAGCATTTTCTAAAGTTATTGCTGATAAAAGCTAAAAGTTCATTAATTTTTAAATTAAAAATCAAATTATAATTTTAAAAATTTTTTTCACAGTGCGGTCAATTAACTTTAAAACAGCTTTTTTGTATCAGATCTATGTCTGTCCTGTAGAGAGCCAACACACGCACATACGCCCCTCAGCAACACACTTCATTCATTAATAACAGAGATAAGAGAAAACAAGAATAACCAACATTACAGGTGATCAAAAATCACCATCCAGCGTTTCTTCTAGGGACATGAAAAGCTGGAAATCACTTACCTTATTTTTCGCTAAATAACTGAGATTTTATCCACCGAAAAATAATGGATAAATTAAAAAATACTACACTAGCAATTTTTGAAATACAATCAGCAGAATATTTAAAACTCCATATCCCCTTCGGGACGGCCGCTCGCTGAAGAAAACGTGCCCACCGGCCGGGAGCTGGCAAGAACAGTCTGTGCCCACCGGCCGAAGCATTTTCTCATGCTAAGCCTAACACGCATAATATTTCGTCAAAAGTGCTCGTTACATAATAATGCATAAAAAGTGTCCTTTACACAGAAATGAAACCATTTTTAAATATGCGGTAAACAATATCATATTTTAAATCATAAAAAAGTTTAATTAAAATACTTGATTTTTAATAATAAAAAATAAAAATATTGTGTATTTCCCTATAATTGAAAGTACATAAATAAACACTAGATTATTGACGCAAAATTCGAAAATATAGGAAAAAATAAATATTTACATTCAATATTATAAAATACTTCAAGAAAATTGTAATAATTAACTCTTCAAAGCCTTCTGAAAAATCTTCTATTTTAGGACTCCACTGACGTGACGGAATTGGAATCGATATATTTGTACTATCCTCTTCTAATTCAGAATTTGATGATTCATATCTATCTAAAGAACTCTAATAATTTATTGCTTTATCACTATAGTCGGAAAAATCCATAGATTTGTCTTTTAAAAATTTACATATTTCCTCCTCGGAAAGTTAACGCGCTCTTTTAGCAATAACTGCAAAAATAAAACAGAGAGGCATAAAAACCCTTGACAGAATATTTTCCATAAAATCTCAACCAAAGCGAGAGGAGAAACTATAAACAATCACTCCAAAATTAGTTAAAGAGCTCTTTAACACATGCTTCTATATACACTCGTCAGCACGTGTTTCTGTTTATATCTCAAAAATCAAATAATTCTAATAGAATGATTCACAGACACGTGGCCGACTACAATCTGACCTCGGAGAGAGAAATGCTAATGTACGGGACCAATCTTTTTAAATAAACATGGAATAGTAACGCCATCTGATAGAAAACATTTTGTTCCAAAAGCCAAACGCATATGTGCGGCTCTCGGCCCACAGCAGCACTTTCGCCGTACCGCAAGGATGCGGCGCTCGATGCTCAAGGATGCGGTGAGATGAGTCAAGCTGAAACGCACATATGCGGCGCTCGTCCCGAAGGGGATATAGGTATTATCCATAGGATCTAGAAGTTAAAAATTAAATTTTCATATACTGATCAAATTACCTGAAAAACTATTTGTTCGCAATAATAATTAGTAAATGAAGACTCAAGATTATTCTAGAAGAGCTCCATAACAAGCACACAAAACAAGTCCCTCAAATGAATCTTTTTCTTATTATTTAAGTATGATTTAATGCTCCCTTGTCGCTCTTAAATCACAGCAACTGTGTCCCATCCGGCTCTCTGGAAAAGAGAGAACAGGATATATCGCTTATGGTAGGGTGCGTAAATTTTATCAGGCCGCCCCTCAATTCTTAATAACGTCATCAGAGTGAAGTGAAGTAATTAACTCGTCATATAGAGGGATGGTCAGATACAGACCAGCAACTAATGAAAGACGCCCAGAAGTCAAATTTGCGTAATTAAGTCTTTCGACAATCTGCTGACATACAAGTTAACCCTGGGTCTCTGATTTATTTTTCATAGTTTTTCTTTAATTTATTCACATTTTCTGTCTTTCTTTATGAGAAGGATGAAAAGACGCAGTTTTTTATTTTCTTTCTTGTCTTTTCTTAATTTTTTAAATGAGAATAAAGTAATTAAGTGAAAGGCTTATGCTACGTCGTAAGTCGAATTGGAGGCGTGGTTGTGTTTTCTAAACTTCATTTGAGATTGAGATGCAGCATCTGTTACCATAGGAACGGAATGCATAAGACCAAAGTTAAATGAATATCTGTTTTGTTATAATATTTTTGTTCGTTATGCTGAAGAAAAATTTAATGAATATTCATTTTCATAGAGAATTTATGAATTCCCTATTTTTTTGTCTGTTTGTGTTTCTCTGTTCGTGTTGTGTGTCATTTTCTTACGTTTCAATGGAGTCTGAAAGATGATAAAGTGTATTTTGGAGGAGAAGTTGATATTTTGTTAACAAAAAAGTATTTCATACGGGAATATTGCAACAAAGTAAATATTGATACTTTGATGCAAAGATTTATTTTATTGTGCTTCAAAGAGGATGTTTTCAAAATTTTTCAGTGATATAGAAGTTTTCAGCGATATACTATTTCAATAGAAAGTGCGATTTATGACAATATTTTAACATAAGCAAATAAAATATCCCCGAAGAATGTGACGTAATATATTGAAGCGTTCTGATTGATTGTAATCAAAATATTTATTTTTTTAATGATAACCAGGTGATGATTGTGTCAATTCTTTAACAAATTATAAAATTTCTATTGAATCATGTTCATATATCGAAAACTGTTTATATTTGAAACAATGTTATAAAGCTATATGACACCAAATAAAATATATATGCGCGAAATAACATTTTATTCTTAGAAGTCTTAATTACATTTCACATTTTTTTGGTAGAGTATGATAAAAAAAGGATTTTCTTAGAAATGAAAGTTTCAATAAAATGAAGGGAATGGAAATATAAATGACTATGGGAAATTCTATACATTTAATTTATAAATTAATTTAGAAGAGATGAAGAAGGGAATTATATTAATTAAGAAAATGCTTTGTGATCGACATTATTCTCACAGTTAGTAAAAAGATATATATTTTGAATAATTATCGTTAACTCATAAATTAAAAACACTCTTTTACTTGCATTTGAAATTTTAAAAAACATTTTTATCAGCCACCTAAAGGCCAAAATAAAAATCATAAAAACATGAGGCGGTCAAAGAAATATTCTAAGAAAAAGTTGGAAATTCAATCACATTAATAACATATTTTTATTTTTAGTTAATGTTCAGGTATTTTCTTTCTCATAATATTCATTATAGTTTAATTTCTTTGTTTTCAGCTGTTCTTGCATTAGACTCCGATTTTACAGACAAATACCGATTTTGTTTCCACCTCTGGATTTTTGATAAAATATTATTGCAGATTTTTTTGGTATTCTAATGAAAGAGCGTTTATAATTTTTTTTATTCTTGATTATTTTCTTCTTTTAACATCAAATATGAAATTAAAATGTAATTAAAATTAATATAGCTGACAATTATATTCTGAAAATACCTCGACAAGCAAAAGCAGTTAAACCACTTGCATAATAAAGTGCAAGTCGCTTTTGGAATGTAAAAGAGCCTGGATGCGAATTGGCATTATTTCAACTAGACATTGGTAAGTTCAATGTGGGATATCAAATCATGACTTGAACAGAAGCTCGCAGTGGCTGTGATGATAAGTCTCGGTTGCCATGCTCTATGTGAAATCACATATTATCAATAGTATTCATTCTGGAGTTTTCGTGGTTATGACAGGAAAGAAAACTCATTCTCGCAATTCTGGAGCAGTAAGAGCTTTGTGACAGGGAGTATAAACTTTTTTTGCTGTTACCATCTGGAGCGATGGTGGACATAAATTTGCGTAACTGGTCTTTTAGGATGTCTATGTTCGTAGGAGCATTGCGATTGCTTTTTCTCAGTGACAATTGAAACCAAACTCGTTCCATGACAAAATCACCCATACCGTAGTACTTCCGCCACCATTCGTAACTGGACATGGCTCATTTCCGAGCTATTTCTAAAGATTTGGACTGGCTGACTGGAATAACTGCGCATGTGGTCACATAGGTTCCCACATTGACTATGCCATCTATCATACACTTACCCTATTCTATCATTTCAAGACCCATTCGACAAATCATAAATTACACTGACTTCGAAGTCTAATTTCAAATCCCCCAAAAATGAGAGGATTGAACCTCCTTATGCAATTTATACTAACCAATGAGCAGCTGCTTAGATGCTAAAATCTAAATATGTTATCATCACCTCAATACAAACTCTGAAAGAACATTCAACGTCTATAAACAATACTATTTTTATTTCAATCTCGTTACGTCATATATATTTTTTCCACAATATTGCACACCTTTTTTTAAAGTTGGTCAAAGAGTATATCACTATTATGAATATATAACTATATTTAGACTTTAAATACTAGTTTACATGCAAACATGTGTAGCTAGTCTGCTCCTATTCTTTGCTCATGGGTCATTCTCATGAAAAATGTACAAATAACTGAAAATAAAATTTATTTTTAAAAAGTATGTAAAAAATCTTAAAAATTGCATGGATGTTTTCATTTAAGCTTAATAAATAACCTTATATGAGTGGTAAACTTTTCTATTTTATTTTTTACTGTTTATTTTTTTAGTTTTAAACTTTTTGACTGTCTACGAAGGAGACATGATAGTCAACGGAACTTTTACATTTTAAACGAAACTATATATTATATACTAGATTAAGGAATATCGTACATTTATTTATTAATAAACAATCTAGTAAGTCTCGTATTAAGCTTTTTCTTCTACCTTTTCTTTTAAATTCGAGCATCTGACTGTTTTGTCTTTTTATTTTTTGATATTCCCGTTTTTACTAAAATTAAATTTAGCTATTAAAATGTTTTTTAGACAATATTGAAGCTCTAATATTATAAATATTCTATATGAATTATTTTACTTAATTCTTTTCGAGAATATAATTGCAATTTCAATTTATTTTTTAAAATACAAAAGAAAATCACTGAATTTCATAAAAAATATAAACTAAAGAACTTTTAATTGATATTATTTTAATTATATCTGCATCTACTAACTGTATCATGATTTTTGAGATTTCGTCTCTTTTGTTGACAATGTCATCCTCTCTATGGATATGCTGTGTCCAAGGAGAGGAATTCCACTGAGGAGACAAAAACTAAGTTTTGAATTTTTAAGTGCTTTGGATTTTACGTGGCTAAAGTGGTATACTTATTTTTATTAAATTCGATACTAAACCTATCAAAATTTTGTATTTTAATCATAATTTAGATTTTTCTTATGAGAACTTTACCAAGCTCTAAATGGATTTAGTAAATTGGAATATAATCAATAAATTCGCAATAGAGCGAAAATTTTCCCTTAAAGACCAAATTGTCTCCCTCTTTTATAAACTCTTTCACGATTATTTGAGATGAACTGCCATTTATGATATTTTTTAAGTTATTTTCTTTGTCCACGGAGGGAGACGTATTTGACTGAGGACAAAGTGTAAAAACTGATTACTGAGTAAAAATAATTTTAAAAAAATGTTAAGTAAGACCTTAAATAGAGACATTAAACTACACTGAAGAGCCAGAAAAACTGGCACAGGCGTGCGTTTGCAAATAACGGGGGTATGCAACCAATCATCGTAACCTGATTCGGTCGTCAACGCCTATATAAGACAACAGATGTCTGAAAAATGTATTAGATCGGTTCCTGCTGCTGCAATGGCAGGTTGTCAAGATTTAAGTCACTTTGAACGTGGCGTTATAGTCGGCGCACGAGAGATGGGACATAGCATCTCCGAAGTAGCAATGAAATTTGGATTTTCGCGTACAACCATTTCACTAGTGTACCGTGAATATCGGGTATCCGGTAAAACATCAAATTTCCGTCATCGGTGCTGCCGGGAAAAGACCTTCAAAGAACTGGACCATTGACGTCAGACGCGAATCCTTAAACGAGATAGACGTGCAATACTTCCTGAAATTTCCACGGATTTCAATGATGGGGAATCTACAAGTGTCAGAGTGCGAACTGTTCAACGGACCGTCATTAATATGGGCTCTCAGAGCCGAAGGCCCACTCGTGTACCGTTGTTGACTGCACGGTACATTGCTTTACGCCTCTCCTGGGCCCGCCAACACTACCATTGGACTGTTGATGACTGGAAACACGTTACCTGGTCTGACGAGTCTCGTTTCCAATTGTATCGGACGGATGCACGTATACGAGTATGGAGAAAACATCATTAATCCATAGACCCTGTTTGTCAACAGGGGACTGTTCAATCTGGTGGAGCCTCTGTGATGGTATGGGACGTGTGTAGTTGGCGTGATATGGGATCCCTGATACGTCTATAGACGACTCTGACAGGTGACATATACTTAAGCATCCTACCCGATCACCTGTACTCATTCATGTCCATTGTGCATTTCGAAGGATTGGGACAATTCCAGCAGGACAATGCGACACTCCACGCGTCGAGAGTTGCTACCAAGTGGCTCCAGGAACACTGTTCTGACTTTAGACACTTCCATTGGCCACCTAAATCCCCAGAGATGAACATTATTGAAGATATCTGGGATGCCTTGCTACGTGCTGCTGAGAAGAGATCTCCACTACCTTGCACTCCTATGGATTTGTTGACAGCCCTGCAGGATTCATGGTGTGAATTTCCTCCAGGATACCTTCAGACACCAGTCGAGTCCATGCCACGTCATTTTGCGTCCCTTCTGCGTGCTCATGGGGGCCCGACACGATATTAAGAAGGTGTACCAGTTTTTCGAGCTCTTCAGTCTAGTTAATACTGAAAAAAATTGCTTGAGTGTCAGTAAATATTATTTTGAATTTCATGTGTATTGACGTCGACGGAGGAGACTTTTGTCTTATATTCATTGAAAAATGAGAGTTAAATATTAAAACTATTTTAGTATAAACGTATTGAATAGCTTCTTTAAAACTTAAATTATACATATGAACAAAAATATTAGGTCATTAATTGCATTTTCTAATTTTTATCACCCGGGGACTGTAAAAAACACCTTTTCGTGAGAATGACCATCATGATTTTGCCCTTTTTTAGGTATGTATCTATTTTTAAGTATCTTTATATAGGGCGTGCATTTCTTCTGTGAAATTATATTGATTGATACCTGTTAACCTGTACTTTTAAAAGTTTTGTGTTCAAAATTGCTTAGTTTTCTTCTTATTTATTATTTTATTTATTTATTTTGATTTTTCAATTAATATTTGAAGTTTGATTTTCCATTATTGCATGACATGTTATTCTGGAAAAACTATTTAACCACTGTGGTTATATTCACCTTTTTCCGTCCAGGAATGTAGCAATCTATTAAATGAAAAAATGAAGTGAAGTGTCAATTGGGCAATAATTTTCTTCTTGCATTTTTCAGCATTATGGATATTTCAGCCACGCTAGCACGTCTATACGTTCAGCCAAGCCGATGAAATCTTTGCTCTCCTCTGCCGTCCACATCTCTACATCTGTCTCTGATGTATACTAAATACTGGATATATTGAATAGTTGACCGGACGTGCAGTTTCCAAAATGCTTTTAATCAACTGTCTTGCCATCTCAGTCTGACCAATCCTAACCAATTTATTACACTGAAAAAAAAGGGAGTTGTCTTCTAATAATTTTGTTTAAAATATTTTGACTTGTAATATGAATTTTCAGGTTTAATACCTTTAAGTCAACTATTTCAGAAAAGTTACATCCCCAATGCAACAAACAAAATGTTTGATAAAAATGTCAGAAATGAAACATTATGGGGCTACTAGGCACTCAAAAACGAGATTGATGTAGTGTTGGGAAAAAATAATTCAGAAATGCGATTAAGAATAAGAATAACTTTGTTACTATTCATAAGAATAACTTAATTACTATTCATAAGAATAACTTAGTTATAATTAGAGTAATTTCTTAAAACAGGAGTTCCCAACCTCTTTTCCCTCGCGTACCCCTTGATTATTCTTGTTGTTTTCGCGTACCCCCTACTATCTTATCCACCCCCACCCCTCAACCATCCGTTTATGCAGAGAAGTTTTTAAGAATAATGTTAAGGTTAGCTTAAAAGAGAAATGATTCGAACTAATAAGATTTATAGAACTCATTTTTGATTTTACATTTTATCCAATTTTTACAATAGTATTAGTTCAACACCGAAGCAAATGAAACCAGCACTGTAATCATTTCGTTTTCACTTATAAGGATAGTTAAAATTTACACTTCGTATTAACAACTATTAAAGTGACATAGTTATTAAATAGCAAGTATTTTTTTGGAGAAACAAAATTCTCTAACTCTTTTTATCTCTTATGTTTTCTTGTTTCCGCCATTAACGGCTTTAATTTCACGTACCCTTAAATGGTTCTTCGCGTACCCCCCAGGGGTACGCGTACCACAGGTTGGGAACCTCTGTCTTCAATGATAGACATAGAACCTAAATGCATTCTTGAAAGTGGCAATGGAGACCAGATATATGGCTTACTTCTGCAGACATGACGGAAATTCTGACGGCTAATTCCTTTTGAGGTTGAGGTGGAACGTAAAGAAAAAAGACTTTTGACCTCACAACACAACTGCAAAATTGTGAAGGACAACCCATGGGAATCTCTCACCAAATTCACCAGCTCTGAATAGATACGAATAAATGATTTCTCAAATGAAGTTCTATAACGCTGACTTAATAAAATTTGAATAAGAATTATTTTTCCCCTTGATATGAAATTTAATTCTTGATTTTCACTTCACAGTTGAAAATCTATAGCGATAATATCTTCTTTAAGTCTAAGAAGCTTATGTTTGCAAATTATTAAGGGCCACGTAACATCCTAAAACTTTTAGACACTTTAGCTTTGATGAAAAATATTTTTTTGTTATGGTGACAATGGAATGTCAAAAATGCATGTATCGTCAAAAACAGTTTCTCGTTATATAATTCATGTGTAATATCAATTAAATTTGAAATAAAATTATGATAATATCCAAAGACAAAAAAATTACATGCTAATAAGATGTTAAAGGCACAAAAAGAATTCAGCAGAAAATTTCCTGTAAATGAATCGTGCAAGAAATCATTAATTTTATAGATGGGCCAAAAATAAAATCAACTACTGAACTGAACTTTCATTAAGTACTGTCAAATCGTCATAGATTATTGTCCATCAACTTTTCAAAACTAATATTCAACTTACCGTTATCTAGGCATATTATATTTTAGTTACTTAAACTTTTATTATTAAATTCATTATATTAGGACAACCGGGAAATAGTAATAGATCTTTCTCAATATTTGACTAATTCTATTCTGAATTGTCTGTCGATAACGCAAATAGTAGACCTGCCGTGCTTTGTCCCATGCAAACCTTAATGGAATGTCACTATACAGTAGGGTGATTTCTGTTTGCGAGATAAATCCAAAAGCAATTATTAAACAAATTTGCTTGCGCTTAATAATGTCTGGAATTTCATTTAAATCTATTGTCCATTGAATTTCTAAATTACCTTATATCAATCGCACGACAGATTACGCTCTTTGTTAACGAATTGACACTCATAGATTAATAATATACGTTCAACTTTGGATTTTGAACTTTTCTTTAGATGCTGTCTTTTTCTCTTAAATTTTCTAAGCCGAGTGAAATATTAGGGTTACTTTAGTAAGAAAGTTTTATCAATATATGTGATTATCTATATTTTCGTTTACTTTTAAACTTATGTTTTTTTAATTCATTTATTTATGTTTTAATGCTAAACCTATCATTTATTACCACATTGAATCTTTATACTACTTTTAAGATTTTGAATCAAAATTTGTGATTACTACATTTAATAAAAAAGTAACATTAAAATTAATCGTAATTATTATTTTTCAAATAAATAAATAAATAGAGCAAGAACTTTTGAAAAATTTCTTAAATTATCTTTAAGAATGAATCACGTTTCCAATTAATGCAATAAAGAATTTTAAGATCAATGAAAAGATATATAATATTGGTGATACATATGCAAGTTACAAAATTTATTAGAAATATCAACAATGCCGTTTTGTGCTTGCGCAAGCAAAAATGACTTGATTCTTCGAACTTGAAATATTTAAAAAGATTAATGAAAAATTATGATTTGATTCAAGTAATAAAAAATTATTTTGAATTTAATGCTGATTATGAAGAATTCCTTGAAGAATCGAATAAAATTGAAGTTCTTGATGGTTTTTTGGAACTCCACAAATATTTAATAATTTTTTTCTTAAATTCGCTTTGGTCGATATCGATTCCTTCGAATTTCTGGAGATTTCTGAGTCTTAATACCAGCTTAACATCGTATTACAGCTGAGATTGAACTAGATTTAAAGATTATAGAAAAGTGGAGAACTAGATCGCGATTGTTTTAGTTAACCTTTTAAAGTCACGTGAAACATGATTTGTGTCGAAACAAATTTTCTTACCTGCCCCAATCCTCTCTCTAAGAAGACAGTATTCTGTAATGAGTCCACCGGGAAAACAACTCTGATGCGTGTGTTTTCCAAATTAACCTCGGAAACGTAACAGAAATGTCGATTTTAATCTTTAAATAAGAAGGAAGAATTTGTTTTGAGTGAAATTCGTATTACGAGTTGAAAAAAACTTGTTTGAGACAGGTTTGCATATTATAGGAAAGTCCTTCAACCATGGTTAAGGTTGGAAACTTCATCTTCCAAAGTAGGGGGAATTTAGTTATGTTTAGAAGCAAAGAAAGAAATAAGTGCAACGAGAAAATACATTTGTAAGAATGTTCGTTTGAAATGAAAATTAACATTTGTTTATTTTGGTATTCAGCCGATACGGAAGAAATGAACGCACAAGGTGTATAACACAATTCTTTAGCTTATGTTATCTGAAATTAAATTTAAATTGGTTTGTTTACTATTTTCTGTTTCTAAATTGTTCAAAGAATTGAATACTCCTTCCAAAAAATGACATAAAATTAAATTGGCAGTGAATTTTACATTAATCAGAGTTCCAATATACAACTCTATATAATCTAAAAATAGATCTTAGCCATATGCAATTGAAAATTTAATCAATATGTTAAATATATTAAAATGATTGATTTTCGTTCATTTCAATTCTGGAATGATGTTCATGTTTAAACAGAGTTCATGCTCCAATATTTTTGTGAGTTCACACACTTTTGAATGGCATACGTTACTAATCATACCTATATTAAATATGTCTTTTGTTCTCTATTGGAGTTGAAACGAAAACTTCAATTTTATTATTTAAAGGTAAACTTTTCCAAAACAAAAAGAATACAGAATATTGAAAATATTTCTTAAATTGCGAAAGAAATTGGATCAAATGAACGAAAAGTGTTTTGGTTCATTTTCTTCACTTTTAAAAGCCAAAAACCATAAAATAATGAATAGTGAAGTAGTTAAAATGACAGAAAAGATCAGAGAAGTAAAATTTCAAACAATTGCTATCGAAAATTTAATGTGTTTGCGTAAAAAATGTGTCAGCAGTAAACCTGCTCGCTCGCACGCTGCTCGAAGTAAATAAGTTTACTCAAATAGAAAAATCAACGTGCATTTCTATCCCATATATTTCATTGCTTATTTTTAGAAAATTAACTTATTTTCTCTGGCAAAGGAAATAGAATGTAAACAATTGAATTAATACTTAATTTAATTGAATATCAGAATATGATGTGCGAAAACGGATCTATTTTCGTATCTGTTTTCGCCTTCCCCGTATAGTGTGAGGAAATATTTTATGCGTCCAACTTCATTTGAAAACGTATTTGAAAATAAAAGCGACAGAAAGTGAAAAAAATAAATAACTAAGAAAATGAAAATGTGACCTAATATCTATAACGGATCTCCATCTAACGTACTGTTCATATGTAAAACACAGAATAAAACGATTTACAGCCGAATATTTGAATTGAATGCGCATAGAAAATAACTCGAGGAATACATAAGTTATTCCATTGTGAACATGTGCCCTCACCGATTCAAACTACGAAGCAAATCTAAAAACAATAAAAAATGCCTTCGAGCGTCTGTGTATGAACGACGAAGAGGTGTTAAGAAGCAATTTATTGACTTTTTCATCGAAGTAAGAATATCCTTTGCCGTCATGATCCATTCTCTTAAGAAGCAAACATTGTCGTCAGGCGTACGATTTTCAAAGATTAGAACACATGATTACATAAATGGAACAGTATGAAACCTATAGTGAAAGGTTAGGTTAGGTTATATTAACGTCCCGTTTTGAAGCAACACGAGGGCTATTTAGGGACGGACCTCGTAATTTTGAGCCGCGGTCAGATGACGAGGACGACATCTGAGCTTGCACCCCCCTCTCCAAGCTTCCGCGCCACACCAGCAGGAGGGCGTTTGGCCACTGCGTATGATTTGGGGTGCAACGGGCCCCATGCGCGGTGGATCTTCGGTGCAATCGGGTTTCGAACCTGCGACCCTCCGGTCCCTGGTTCGAGACCTTTACCACTAGGCCACCGCGGCCCTACCTATAGTGAAAAATTTCAACTAAGGAGATAACGATATGCATTGACTACAGGGTGAGTCATAAGTCTCCATGGAAATGGTAAAAGAGGTGACTGGTTTCGTTTTCGCTTTGAGGAAGGTGAAACAATTGAAAGGAGATGCCACTGACGAAGGAAGAACGGATTTACGTTATTCTATTGGCTAGGAGTAGTACCACCTGTCATGTAGTGCGTACTTTCAATGCAACGCATAGAACGCAGATAACCCAAGACACCGTGGCGAAACTTATCACGAAATTCGAAAGGCCAAGTTCCGTCGACGATGCAAGCAGATCTGGAAGAACAAAGACGGCAACAGATGAAGGTGCGTCAACGCAGATGCTAGCGGCGAGGGCCAGGAATCCGACAAAAGGCACTCGGCCTATCTCTGCGCAAATGGAAATCAGCCAAAGCAGTGTCATGCGCAATTTTGGGGCTAACAAGTGGCACCCATACTTGCTGCAGATGTTGCGACATCTAAGAGAGGACGATCTTGACAGTATGTGTTCTGTGAGAGGACACTGGACATGTACGAGAATGTTTCTGGTCAAAATTGGTTAGAGCGATTGTCATTGTCTATATTGAAGGGAGACACGGGGAAAGTATCCTGCAACAGTAGCATCGAATAAAATAAACATTATTCACCACTTTCACTATTTTTAAGGAGACTTATGACTCACCCTGTATTTTTATACAATTATACCAAGTAGGAATGTGAGGACAAGTGGAAATAATGAAAAATATTGTTTTTCTCAATTCTTATATTAAATCTTTTTTCGTTTCATGAACTTATATTGTTCGCACTTATTTATAACCATAATTATTAAAGTTAGAGCAATGTATATTATTAATTAGTTAAACATAATCCTTCAGATAGTACATAAATCATTCTATAGAATCGGAATTTTTGCGTTAAGGAATAGAACCAAGCTCTTTAATTCTGAATTTAGAGGTATTATTTTTTACATGGATGGCACGTTTTAAAATTTGTTATTTGTTTTATTACAGTAGTTGTATAGTATAGTTATTTGTTTATTATTTTACATTGGGGAATCGTTGAGAGAAGTGTGGAACATCCCAAGGGGACTAATTTGAAAGAAATTAGTGTAAGATTGTTATATCTCAATCAGCATTTTTTAGTAGGTTTTTATGAATAAAAAGCCTGAAATTTTTGAACAAAGCTCGTACAATTTGAAAAAGACTTTTTACAATTTCGATCCATAAATGGCATTGCTATGGACTTGATTAGCATTATTAACTGGAACATATGAACTCACATCATCATTATCTCTGTATCTTCTTAGAAAGACAGCATTAGTGTTTGTGTTATACAAATGAAATTCTGAATTAGAATTTAATCTCTAAATAAGAAGGAACTTTTAATTTTGCCTAAAACTCTTATAATATGCTAAAGCATTTACATGAGAAAGTCGTAGACTGTAATGATAGTTAGAGAAGATAAAACGTCTAAAATATAGTTAAGTTGGATTATTCATCTTTCTAATTTTGAAGAAATATTTTGTTTTTGTTGATTTGGGAATAAAAAAACGAAATTAAACCATTCAGAAGCTGTCGATTTGTTAAGAATGTAAAATTGGAATAAATGTTAAAGTAATTCTTGCTTACTTTGAGATTAAACTAAAAGTGTAGCAATTAATCTCTGAATTTAATAATTAAACGATTTAAATTCTATTAACAGAAAAAGTCTTATTATTTGTCTTTTTTATGTCCTGTCACCGAAAGATTGAAAGAATAATCGTAAAGTAATTAGTAGTATAATTTTATGCTTGCAACTGCTTAATTTGTTAAGAATTCAAAGTGAAAATAATAATTAAAATAATGCATATTTATTTTGAGAACAAACTAACGCTACCACAATGCAAATGCCAATTTAAAAAAATAAGCCGTACAGATTTTCTTACTCAAAATGTTTCTTATTATTTTCTGTCACTGAAGTTCTTAAAGAATATGTGGTATTTTTCACAAAAATCACATAAGGCAAATGTAAAATATCATACTAATTCTCTGCAAATATATAAATTTAAAGAATATAAAAATGGTAATTAAATAGAGGTAAAAGAAAGGTAGCATGTTCAAGATGGCAAAAATTTATATTAATGAACTTTTAACAAAGGATTATGTTCATTAATGACAATTTATTATATTAGTATATTCAATTATAAAATTTCAGTCAATTATTTTTTAAATCCTGCATATATGAATTTATGTATCTTAAAGAAAGTCTTATGATGTCCAAATAAACTTATTATTTTAAATGTTTAAAACTGAAATCTACTAAAATTGAAAGAAGAGATAAATCTCACGAATTCTTCTTCAAGGGGAATTAACAAAATAAAAGAAACGAATACATAATTTTTTACCACCATTATATTCTAGCCATGTGTAAACAGAATTTAAATTGTAGATGAAGATGGAAGTAACAAAAATTCCACTTAGTTAATTTGCATTATCTTTTGAAAATTATAAAAATAAATTCTAAATGGGAATGATGCAATTATGAATTAATCTTTCATTATCATTCATCAATTGAATTCATTTTTAAAACACATCACTATTTGACATACTTAATAATATTTATAAAATTAAACTGTCCGTTTTACTTTATTTCAATTCTATTGCACTAACATATTTTGTTTAACTATACCAATTTTACATTACGTAAAAAATAAATATTTGTTATATAAATACAGCGTATTATATTGCGTAACTTTCAAATTAAAATTAAGGAATTAACTTTTTCCCCAAATGACTTGAAAGCAATTAGTAACTATTTCCTAATTTTGAATTTCCATTTAATTTTTCTTTCAATAACTGAGACGAACTTCATAACATTTTTCTCGAATACAACTTTATCGAATTTGCTGAAAATCGCAGACAACAAATACACTGTTTGATCTGTTCCTGAATATAAATAAGTTTATAGAAAGAGAAAAATCAATCGTTATTTCTCTTGTATCTTTATATCTTTCATTACTTTTGCTGGGAAAAATAAGCATATTTCCTAGAATTATGTCTCACTTTCTACACAAAAGAAAATAGAATGAAAACAACGAGATGAACATATTCAATTTAATCGAATAGCACATCATCACATCCGAGAGGGAGATATATATTTTTGCTTTACATTTTGCTGTCCCATCCACCCTAGCGAGTGGAGGAAATTTTTTATGCGTCAGTTCTTCATTTGGTTAACGGGTTTTAAAATAAAAACGACAGAAAGTGAAACAGAATAAAGAAAGAACGTAAAGAATAAAACAGAATAAAAAGAGCAGCGTAATATCCATAACGGCATCCACTCCATCTAACTGATTCCTTATGTATAAAATACAGAATCAAAACGATTTACGGCCCAATATTTTAATAGAATGCGCATAGACAATAACACGAGGAATGCATAAGTTATTCTAGCGAACAGATGTCCGTACCGATTCAAACTAGAAGAATATCTTAAAACAATGAAAAATGCATTTCAACCCTGGGCGCGTGTCTGCAGTAAAGATACTTTGGGGCAATATGTTTGCCTGTTCTTGTAAATAAGAGTATCTTCTTCCGCTATTATTTATTCTGTTAGATTTGGAAACACTATCTTCCATCAGTAAAATTTCCGAAAATCAGAACTTGGGATTGCCCTAAAGGTTACGCCTATAAAATTGGAGAGAAGAATTTTGATTGTAATATAATTTTCATAAAATTACCCTTTTATTACAGTTTTTTTTAGATGTCTACTACTTTAGAATATTGTATGTTTATAGATGCAGTTGTTAAAGTTATTACATTTTAAGTTCACAAAATGCCCAATTTAATATTCTAATAAAACTGATCTCCTGGCATTAATTCAAATAAAACTAACGATAAAATATACTCTATGTTTTATACTAGACGATGTACTAGAATTTTAAATTTATATTAATAAATAAATACTTTAAAGAAAATTAAACAATTTGATTTACAGTAAATTTTTAATTCCAAAAAAAGTACTACAAATATTCCAAACGATTAACAGGAATTTCTTTTGGAATACATTTCAACATATATAGATAAATCTTTCAACAGCCTTCTGAATTTTAAGAATAACTTTTTGTTCTCCATTATTAGAATCATCTGTTTTAACTTAATCATATTTCATTTTCGATTAACTTGCTGTGTCCAACAATATCCTACCACTTAACAAAGCCCAAGATGGAATTCGAGAAACAATGTGGCAAGGAATAATGAAAAACTAGCTCTTCCTCACCCAAATCCAAAAGCCCATGTAATTTATCACAGATTTTGAAGAGATACTTTTCCCCCTGTTCCCCTAATAGACAAATTAATGTGCATTCTTTTTATATCTTTCTTTTTATGTATATCATGTTTTTTCCCTTTTTGCTTATGTTTTTAATAAAGCTTCAGGAATACCCATCCAACCGACAGGGATCCGCCCTGGCTCCGAGTTCGGGTGTGTGCTGTGGTGTTAATGTGGAAATAAGTCTGTCACCATTATACAACTTGTAGTTATTTGCAAAACGATTGGAAAATATATTTCCCTTTAGCTTATATTTACGATTAAACTATTTTAAATCTTACTCATTATTATAAATTCCAAAATAAATGTATATCGCAGACTCAATTAATCTATCGTTGTCATCTTATAAATTGGAAACGCAGTAACTTGAATAATATTACCAAATTTTAGGAAACAGTTAACTATTCTCATTTAACGGTCGAACTCAGAATATTTTCCAGACAACTTACTAAAAACACATGCACTTAGAAAAATGCATTGACAAAATTCTTTTCAAAGGATTCTCTGCATTTAAATGACAAGTTCTGCTAATTTAAATGTCCACTCCGGGTGTTCTAGTTATGGTGAAACTCAAATATCTTTTCCTCTAATTCACGGAAAGGCAAAATCAAATGTGTTTTATAAAGGAATGCCTGGTAAAGGAACTTTTCAATGTGTTTGTATATCTGACACGACAACTAACTTAAAATATTCTCAATCTCATTGCAGCTGCTCCATAGATGCATGAAGGCGAGAGGAAGATTTTATTTTACTTATTTTGGGTAAAAACTTCTCCCACGAAACATAAGAACGCATGCATGATAAAAAGATTTTCCAGCATTTAAAAATATTTTATCAATACTATATATCAAACTAAATTTTTTGTTGAATGGAAATAAATCGTATTTTTGTTTTTGTACCTATAAAATTGATAAAAAATATGTTTCACTTTTATCGTGGTCTTATGGGTTACTCTTTAAATAAACCTCTAAAATAACTCAACCATTTAATTCATATCAAAACTAAATCCATATTTGACATAATTCTTCAATCAGGGACGAGCTAGCATTTCATGGATTTCGGATTCACTACACAAAACTATATATAAATCTGTGTAGTTTGCTAGATAATAGAAAACTATCTCAATCCCTTACACAGCAGAATTCTTATAATTCAAAAATTAATTTTGGAACAATGCAGTATTATAATTTTTCTTTAATGTTTTGCAAACATAACTGTATGCATTTGAGAGCTTTCTCCCACTGCATAGGAGCGTCTAATTTTTCGTTTATTAATTGTAGATTCTTGAGCACTTAAATATGAATTTTAAAAAATATTTTATAGATTAATAGAAAGAATTTTCCTAAATTTTCACTAAGTACAAATTGCGTCTCAAAACATTTCACATAATATTTTACAAGATATAATTACTTCAATATTAAAAGATTAAGCGAATCTCAGATTCTTCTATTTCTGAATGAATGCCTTTCGTCAGTTGCAAATGAGTGTAGCATTTTTCCATTTGTTTTCCATTTATTTTTCGCTTCTCACTCATGAGAGGCTTAATTCGATTTTCTATCAACGCTTTTCCGATGCATGGAGTGGATTCATGACTTAATCTTTTGTTTCGTTTCCATTTTCTTTCCTTTTCTTAATTACCAAAAGCTATTTTATGGCCGGGGCTAGAAGAATACTTACCCTGAAGTTGATGCCCATTTGTCGAAGCAGATTCGAAGGAAGATTCTTTTAAAGAGAAGAAAGTGAAGGATAATTTTGCGTTTGTTATTGAAAGTAAATGAACACTCACTTAATTATTTCAGTGATTAGGTTCAAATAAGATTCGGGAAAAGATACAAAAGGATAACTCTGTGTATTTAATTCTGCCCATTAAGTTGAAGAAATATAAAGATTTATTCAGAAAGATTTCTAAACTACTATTACTTCAGCCGAATAATAAGCATTACATGTATTCATTGAAAACAAAATTATTAATTTCGCTGCTTAAACTAGAAGTTAGTTATATCTTCTAATTTTATACTATTTATGTGTTTTAAAGTTACTTCTTCCTTTTTTCATTATTAAATGCAAATTTAAGCTTTATACTCCTTTAAGCAACACACTTTGTAGACGCATTTTCTTAGTTTATTAATTAAATAATTTTGCTTCAAGATTTTGAATATTATTTGCTTTCTGTAAAAACTGTAAGCATTCCCTACTGTATATAAAGATAGTGTGCTCTAATTAAATGGCATGGTATTAAATGTGGAAGAAAATATAAACTTAACTAAACAAATGCTGTGATAGTTCATTTAGTTATATAAGGTGCAAACATTCATACCTTTGGGGAGGTGGGTTATCACCAGTGTAATGCAACCTAGTTTAATATACCACAGACTAGATGAATCCGTGGATATTTTATAGATAGGATCTGATACTCTCAATCAACAGACCGCCAATCTGCTTGTTACTATGTTGCTAACATAGTAACCTGCTTACCAAAAAAGTTCTACCAATTTACCAACGTATACGATGTCTGTCTGTCGAAAACAAAGCGAGATAGACAAATGAGATTTTGTATGTAATTATTACTCAAAAATTAGAGATAAGCATGAAATTTTGGTTAAAATATTTCGCGGACATTCTGTCCATGTACAAGTAACATTATAACTAAAAAAGCAAGTAGATATCTTAATGAAACACGGTGTATGGTTTTATTATCTAAAATGTATATCTGTATCAAATTTTTGACCAAATTCATCGAATAATAGATTGCCTATTTGTCTATTTTTTGAATGAGAAAACGATAACTCTATCACGATATAAGCTTAATGGATGAATTTCGGAATATGAACTCAACCCTAAATTTTAGATATGTGTCGAATTTCGAAGGCTTGTTTCTCTACCTGTCCGCTTGTATACAATACAATAGTAATACGGCTTGGATACAATATTTCAAATTCGCAAGGAACAAGATTGATGAAATTCGGAATGCGGTCTGCAGATCAAATTTGTAGATCTGTATAAAATTTTGCGCCCAGTAAGTCAACGGTAAGAGGTCAAAATGCATACTCGATTCTCTATATTAAAGATAGCAGAAAATACAAATCCCGCTATATTGTGAAAGTATACGATAATGCGGAAGAGTGAAAACCTAAGATGAAGATCTAATTTCCTGTTTGATTCAAATCCTGGCTTGCGATATATATAAACTTTTCGTTAGACGTATACTACACTAAAACACTTATGAAAAAACAAAATAAAAATATTTTTTCACAAATGGGCAGGGAGAGAAATTGTGGCGCTCATTTATTAGGATATCGTTTGTCTAGAAATTTATCTGTTTCCACTTTAATAAACTTATAGACTGTATTCCATGTCCTATTCTGTCAACCGAAGACTGATGGTTGGAACGTTATTAATGAAGGATGACAAGAGTCTGTAGGTGGGCGAAAGAGACAACAGATTCAGTCTTCCTCTCTCACTAAAAAAGGAAACCACTAACCTACTTTTTCTACAAAATTCTCATTGCAGAATGCTACTTTTAGAATATATTATTCTAAAATCTAAAGTACAAACTTACAAGAAACTAATTTTGAAAAAATCTCTAAATAATCAAAATTCCATCATTTAAACCACACAGTACCAAATTCTGTTGAAAATGAATCGCTAATAATAAGAAATTGGAATTGCATATGAGTGTATGCTTGTCTAGCTGTTGACACCCTACAGTGCAAAGTTCTGGACTTAGAGCTGCCAAATTTGACATACATGTACTTTGGAGGATGGAAATTTGTACATTGGAACGATAGAATTAACAAAATTAATAAATTTGGAATTTTAATTAATTAAAAATTAAGCTAGATTTTGGAGTATTTCCAGGAAAACTTCTCAAATTATTGTAGAAAACTTTTAAGATTTAAAGAATTGTCTTTTCGATGATATATGTTTACTTATAGTGCAATTTATCCCTATTATTAACAAATTTGTGAACAATTTTTTCATATGATTTTCAACACAACTTTTCATTGCTACAATGAAATTCAAACTAATTTCGCTGTTCTATCAAATCTTTTTATCACACTATTTTTCCATTGTTAAAGCAATGTTTTACAAAGTTTCCTTCCTTTGGTGCAATCTCCAATCTATATTTTCACTTTCCTGAGATTGGAAGCATTACTTTTTTATTATTGTTATACTAATTGCCTTTCATTTCAAGCCCATTGAATGGAAATAGTTGTATTTTATTTGATAAGTTTTTAACAATGAAATATTTTTTCGGACTTCCTTCAAATTGATACTATTTATATTGTGTTGGCGGGCATGTACCATATTCAGCTCTTCTTTCCACATTTTTTTTAGTTTTCATTCATTTCGTAGTTATCATAATTCGGTTTTTTTCTATTAGATATTAAATGTAAGAAATCAGGAAAAAGAAACCTGAAAACCTCATGAAAAAATAATTCTTACATTTAGATCTTCTTCAAGACTTTTTATATATATTTTTCGGTATTACAGTATTTTTAGAAATATTAATTCGCGTTCAGAATATTTCGTTTTGCTTTCCAAATCATTTTCATTTAATATATATATGATGACGTCGATCTTTTGAATTTTCCTAAAATATTAATTGTGTACTGTTATATTTGGACATGTGTAAACACATGACACTATAAATCTAATTTTAATTTGTATTATTTTGAAGTATGTATAGTAATCATTAAAACATTGTAGCTTAGTGTTTTCAAGCAATAAAAATAAATCCTAAGTAGTTATACAATTCGCATCAACAGTTTAACAGCCAGGAAGATCAATATTCGAGAGATCCAATGGTTGCCAAAGGCGGCTATGTTTAAGAATAAAGTTTGCAAATATTGTAATAATTACCAAAGAAACAACTTACTGCACAAATCATAAGCAAATAGAGTACTCTGACACCAAAAAGAGATCTATAACAGGCGAAGAAAATAGTTCCTAAAATATTTTCAAGTATCCCAAATTAATCCCTTTCTTGTTTAAGTATGATTTAATGCTCCCAAGTTGCGCTTAAATCACAGCAACTGTGTCCCATCCGACGCTTAGGAAAGGAGTGAGCGTGATATATTTATCGCGGTGGAGAGAGTGCGTTAATTTTATCAGGACGTTTCTCAATTCTTAATAATGACGCCAAAGTGAAATGAGGTAATTAACTCGTCATATAGAGGAATGATCCGATACGGACTAGTAAATAATAAAATGCGCCCAGACGCAAAATTTGCGTAATTAAGTCTTCCGACAATCTGCTGACATAAAAGTTAACGCTCCGTTGTTGTTTTATTTTTCACAGTTTTTGCTTTAACTTATTCATGTGCCCCGTCTTCTTGCCTTTTTATAACAAAGAATAAAAGACGCTAGTTTTTATTTATGCTTTCTGCTTTGTCTTTTATCAACTTTTAAAAAAAATGAGAATAAAGTAATTAAGTGAAAGGCTTGTGTTGCGTCGTAAGTCAATTTGGAGGCGTGGCGGTGTTTCCTAAACTTCATTTGAGATTGAGATGCAGCATCTGTTACTTTAAGAACCGACACGCGAGACCAAATGGAAATGAATAACTGTTTTCTTATCATTTTTTTCTTCGTTACGCTGAAGAAAATTTTAATGAATATTCATTTTTATAGACAATTTATGTATCGCATTTTCCTCTTGTTTTTATTTTGGTTTAATATGTTATTTTCTTACGTTTTATCCATGTGAAAAATGTTATGAAATATTACGGTGACGAAGTTGACATATTTAGGAATAAAAAGAATTTGTAAAGAGAATTTTGTAACTAAATAAATATTAATATTCAGATGCAAACACTTCTTTTATATTATTTAAAAGTCGATACTTTATTTTAACTTTTTTAATACAACATATACTACTATCAAAATTTCTGCAAAGAGAGTGAATGAAGGCAATCATTTAAAGAAAATTTGTTAACCAGCCCAGACAGAGCGTAGAATAATTTATTGCAGTGTTTGTATTGAGTCTTATTACGGTATCTATGTCTGAATTTCGTTTAACTGAAATCCCTTTAAATGGAATACGATGCCTACATAAAACTTTTTAGGAATTATAAAATTAAATCCATTCATAGGTCAGATATTTCATATAAATTTCTGACAAGCTTTTGACATTGCGTGAAATCCATTAACGTGAATAGCATTTTTGGCAATCTAAATAATGAATTTTTTTTGTAATATTCACGCTAGCATTTTGAGTAGAAATTTTATGTAGATTTAGAAAATTCTGATTCATGCTGGTCTCACACTTTTTATCTAATATCACTTTATTTTTAGCCCTGCTGAGGCAAGCCGCATCAAATGTGTAAAACTGAGCAATTTGTATCCTATCGACAAGATGCAAATTTTTTTATAAAATTTTTATATTTAAAATTTTATAATATTCAAAACTCTGAATCATTTATCTCCTACCAGCATAGAGTCTTTTTCTTTTAATACTTATTTTTTAATACTTATTTCTTCTTTTAATACTTATTTTTTAATACTTATTTTTGTCTTTTAATACTTATTTTTGTCTTTTAATACTTATTTTTGTCTTTTAATTGATTTTTCGCCATTTGCTCAGTGTTACCATTCCATTAGTGTTTAGAAATAGCATCTATGTCAGAAAATTATAAAGTCTTTTGATACTTAATTATTTTAAATGGGAATTATCGAATTCTAATATTATCAAAACGAGCCTCTGAATTCTGGAGAGACAGAGAATGATGTTGTTGTGAGTTTCTATCTATACTTTTCAATTGCTTTCATTATTACTTTATGCAGTAAGTATTATATTGAAATAGAGTTCTTGTGTCAATATTATACTTTCCATTCTTGATACATTTAACACTCACAGGTCTTAATGTTATCTCTATTACAAGTTATACTGCTACTGAATCGAGACTCTAACCTAAAATCTTTATTTTACAGTTCTATCATTGTTAAAACGAGCCTCTGAATTCTGGAGAAAGCAGAATTACTTTCATTATTGAATTTATTTTAAAAAGTATTATATTGTAATAATATTGTTATGTGTTTCTAACCGTATTTATATTAAAGCATAAAAATAAATTTTTCGAACGTTCTATATTTTGTAATTACTTTTAAAGTATTCGATGCAGTGCATTCAAAAAATAAAAAAAGCGCAAAGATGCAATATGCGTACATATTCTAGACTATTTTCAACCATATACTCTTTTTGAGCCTAAACGAAAATGACTTCACTTAACTCATAAAAAAACTATGTCAGAATTAATTAAAGTAGTTATCTGAAAGAATCATTGATATTTGAATTATAATAAGTTCATTTTATAGTATTTGGTAGATAAAATTCACAGACAATAGAATTTTTATTATATAATCCATGCCCTTCATTTTAAAGTACATTTTAATCTTAAAAATCGTTTTCTTCTGGAGACGCGGAGGAAAAAAATTTAAGATCCTTAGCATAAAAAATACATAACTAGGAAATATGAAACTTATAACTTTCATTTAAGGAACATTAGTATTTACTTCTCGAAAAGCAAATTATCGGTAAAGATAAATTTATATAGTTTCGTATTGCAATTTTTTTATTTTCAAATTTATTTTATTGTGCATCTTAAATTCTAAAATATGGGTAGATATATTAGACTAGACATCATTATTCTGTACTTTCAGAAAATGTTACTTATATTTCATAAAAATGTTCATAGCTCTCAAAAGTGAATATTTTGTTTCACCAAACTATTTATATTGAATTCTGTTTGTTATAAAAATCTAACATTACGTATACAGAAATGCTTTGTAAATTATTTTATCTTTCAATAAACTTTTAGATTTTACTAGTAATGAAATATTCTGGTGCATCACAATATTTTTTTACAAAAATCTATGGTATTTTGAAAACAACTTTTTGCTTATTCTGAGAACTGGATGGGCATGTATTGTAAAATAGCATAAACATCCTTCCCCATTGCATTATAATTGAGCAAATATTTCGAGAAATGTTAAAAAGCATACAGGATATTGAATTTCAAAATGATTATATATACAAAAGGTGTACGTTAGAAATCTCGTTGTAGCCTTTGATATAAGAAGAACATTTGCTGCTAATTTTGTACAAACTCTTGTGTTTCTACAAATAAAATCCACAGAATAACGAGCTGAGTAATATTAGTTTAGCAACTACTTTCATGCTTTTGAAATTGTCTCCGGAAATTTTTTACTGCTTTAATTTTTTAACTTTATTTTAATATTACATTATTTTTTTTATCAAATTACAACTCAGTATCAAAGCTTTGCAATTTCTAATGATTTTGGTCTTATTGATTCAGCAGCTTAAAATGCACAGTTTTTAAGCAATAAAATCCATACAAAACATAATTATGAATACAAATTTTTAAAATAAATGGTGTGTAGACATAATAAACAATTTAAATTTTGAAATATTTTTGCTATTTTAAACATTAAGAATAAATATGTTCTCAACATCTGGTTGTTCGAAAAATATCTTTATATATCATATAATTTTCCGTATTACATCATTTTATGGATAAAATCTTTGTTCTTCTATTTTTCTCGAAAAAATCACAAAAACAAGCTGTAACAACTAATTATTCAAAGTATTAAGAAAAGACAATAGTGTTAACTCTTAGTGAAGTTTATTTGTAAATAATAAATGATTTATTCAGTTCTGTTGAATATATTTTTATATCATGAAAATATTTATAGTACAATAGTCGCCGAATTCAGGAATCATTGTGTAATCTGCAAGTTTTAGACTAATTTAAAAGCTGAATGAATAAATATTGTCCATTAACGTAGTTTAACATTTCTGATTTTACATATTATCATTTAATTATTAACGCAACAAAAATAATAATTATGAATACTCTTTATAATTCCGGAATTTTTAAAAAAATATTTTACATGTTTCATCAGCATAATTTTGTGAACATTTATTAATTTTTAAAATTTTTACTTCGACGAGCATAAGGTTAAGAAATTAAACGTTATTTTTATCTCTTTTGAACGCAGACATATTTCTAATTATATAAAGAAAGGCGCGAAATACCACAAATCTAAGCGTACAGTTTCCTTGCATCTATAACAAAAGTAAAAACAGCGACAAGAGCAAAATTCAATTGGTAAAATAATAATAAACTAAAATAACTTGAAATCAATTATAACCACAAACGAATAGACATTTGACAACAGAGCTTCTATTACCAAGACGGTATTAAACTACATTTTTAGATTCAATTTCAGTCAACAATAAAATGAAAAACACAATTCCTTAAATAAAGAAAAGAGAGCAACTTCCTCAGCCAAAACATCTGAAACACTCCCCACCGAACATCCACCGAATCCGCCTCTACCATCTGATCACATAACTCGTTTAGCCGGCTTGGACATAAGCGAACGAAGAATATATTACTCTAGCAGAGGAATATAGGGAGGGATTCTTTCCCGGGCTAAACTTGAAGGTACGATAATCACCTTTGATAGACCGCATCATTGTCGGGCAGGCAGACGATAATCTCTTTCTGGTGACAGGGGAGGGTTCTGAAGATGTTCGGCTATTACGTGGTTTGGGGTGATTTCCCAAAAGGAAGAGGAAGCATTCAACCCTTCCCTTGTTGTGGGCCTCCCATGAGGGCAAGGCCCCATTCCGGACGAATTTATAGCAACGTTTACGTCTTAAACGTCACGAGGAAGTGCTTTTGCCACGGACTTATTGCTACTTCGAATGAAGAGAGAGAAAGAGGGGATTGTCCGGGAGGACTGTCCGGCAAAAGATGGTGCTGAGGTAAGAAAGGAGGGAGTGAAGAAGGATGTGAGGGTCGTGTATTAAATGCATTAATCTCTTTGTAAGTAAAATCTTAATCTAATGTAGAAACTATGCTAATCTCTTACAAGCTGAATTGATTGTATATGATTATTTTTTATTCTAAAACACCTTAGATCAGCGTTTCCCAACCTTCTTGGCTCTGCCGGCCACCTGTTGTGTAAAAAATATTTTGAGACCCTCTAGCTAAATATACAAGTAAAAAATATAAGCGCATAAATTTATACATATTATATATGCATATATAGTATATGTCAGTAATTACTAAAGCTTACTGTAAAGGATTAAAAATACGTTGTTCTATAAAGCAAAAAACAAGTAAATACTCTTGAAGCTCCTTTGATTTCGACTCTTGACTAGCCGTCCGAGGCCCACCAATAAGCTATTAGCGGCCCATGAGTTGGGAATGAAGAATTTAAATGATTAAATCTTAAAAACATAAAGGACTTAAAAACTGAATGCATACAGTCGCAAAATTATTAAAAACACATTCGAAATTTAAAAGTTGTACACATTTGATCTTAAAAACACGAAATGACATATTAAACAAATCAAGTTCCTTTAAAACGTAAATGGAAACACATCATGAATTTAAAGGTTGTAAGCAATTGAATTCAAAAACACGATATGAAAAACGTCAAGATCATCAAAGAACTTGATAAGTTCTATAAAATTTGTATAAAGAGAACTTGTTTAAATAGAATATATAAAGAGAACTTGTATGCGTTTATACAGACAGACAATCTTTTAACGGATTTGGCCCAAAATTCGATACTAGTCTACATTCGTGATGATAAAACTGTGTACCAAATTTTATCCATCTATCTATTTAAATTTTTGAGTTATCGTGTTCACATGATCAGGGACAGACAGACAGACTTCCCATGGACAGATTTTCTCGACACTTTGATAGAAGGCTACAAATTATCTGTAAAAATCACATACCAAATTTCATTCCTCTATCTCTTACCGTTTCTAAGTTATATAATTCACTAGGGTGTCTAAAACAATTTTTAAAAAACCCTTGCTCCTCAGGGCTTTTCCCATTCCTTTTGGTCCTAATAGAAAGTATATGAAGTTTCAGCCTCTAAATTAACTGTAGGGCCCTGTACAGTCCCGAAGTTTGAAAAAAGTGCTCATAAAATGTCATATTTTTAGAATTTTTTAAGAAATTTTATATGGTTGCTGATGTGTTAAAACTGGTTTATATTTGTTCCAATGGACATGTTTAGTTAGAATATAAACACAAATAATTATTATCTGTACCATTAGCCACTTGGGAAAAAAAGCATCAAATGGTTAAAATTTGAATTAATTCTGCATTGTTGCTTTTTGGAAACATCATACCACAATTACTGTATGTTCACAATAAAATCTTAAAAAGTTACCAAAATGTTCAAGAAGGACATAAAAATGAATGCAGTGATAATTTAAAATCTACAGTTTTATTTGGCGCTTTAACACGTAACATTAAAAAAATTAAATACTCACAGTAACAATTGTCCAAATAACTTGTAGAAATTTCAATAACTGTGAAATAATCTCATGTCATCACTTTAACTACTTTAAATTTCATTCAAAACTGACTTCTTAAAGCATTGAGTTTTATCCCCTACTTTCTTCAACAGTCTGAAGTAGATTTTGAATCTGTTCTTCATCTTTGGTTATCGATTGACTGAAATCTTCCATTAGTTTTGCCCCTCGTTCGACGATTTCATTTACTACTTTTAAATTCTTGTTAAAAGTTTTTATCTCTTTGAGCGAGAAATCTTCTTCCCAGGCCCGAGGATTGTTTTTCAACCAGGATCCATCGTGTTTCAACAAATGAAAAATCAACCGTGACTTCAAAATCTACTTCAGTCTGTTCAAGAAAGTAGGGAGAAAAACTCCTCGCTTTAAGAAGTCAGTTTTGAATCAAAATTAAAGTAGTTAAAGTAATGACATGAGATTATTTCACAGTTATTTGAATTTTTATAAGCTATTTGTACAATTAATTAATGTGAATAATAAATATTTTTTAATGCTACGTATTAAACTGTCAATGAAAATTGTAGATTTTAACTTATTACTGCATTCATTTTTATATCCTTCTTTAACATTTTAGTGAATTTTTAAGATTTTATTGTGAACATACAGTAATTGAGGTATGGTGTTTTCAAAAAGCAACAATGCAGAATTATTGCAAATTTTAACCATTTGATGCTTTTTTCCCCAAGTAGCTAAGGGTACAGTTAATACTTATTTGTGTTTATATTCTAACTAAACATGCCGATTGGAACAAATATAAACCAGTTTTAAAACATTAGCAACTATAAAAATTTGCTTAAAAATTCTAAAAATATAACATTTGAGGAGCATTTTTTCAAATTTCAGGGATTTACAGGCAAACCCTACAATTAATTTACAGGGCTGAAACTTCATATACTTTCTATTAGGGCCAAAAGGAATGGGGAAAAACCCTGAAGAGCAAGGTTTTTTTTTAATTTTTAGACACCCTAGAGTTCACAGACACACAGACAAACTGACATAATTCTAAAATTGTGTTTTTCGGACTCGGGGAGGACTAAAACGTGGAGATTCATCAAAATCTCAAATTCAAATTTTTTTACAATTACAGTACTTTCTTGTACGAGAAAGTAAAAAAGATTTATTTGATAATGAGATCTTGTGCATTGGGAGGACATGTATGTTACCTGCGCTGAGAATAATTTTAATTTGAGAATACACAAAGTTAATTTGTATTTTTTTATAATATTAGACATAAACTAAATGGTATATAAAAGTAAACAAAACAGTAAATGCCCTGGTAAAAATATTGTAACAATATGCATCATAACAAAATTTAACAAACATTACATAATTAATGTACAGATAATAAATTATTGAACCCATTTCAAAAATTCATAAAATTAATAATAATGGTAAAACTGCGGTATTTTTTAAAGAAGTGAGCAAAAAAAAGTTTTTTTTCTTTTCAGATAGATGGTATACCATTATGGCGTTCTAAATTTGCTCCAGAGAGATATTTCAATACGAAATGGGTACCCATCAGCAGAAGCCTATGCGCGTTTTCCTGTTTCCTCTCTTAGTTTTTCTTGAATATCTGGAAAACTATTCAGTTTTCCGATTGCATTTGATATAACAAATTAAAGAGAGTAAACTGCCCTACAAATACATGCTTTTATTTTTCTACTAGCGTTAATAGTTTTGCATGCATTGACTCTCAAAAATAGGAGATGTCCAATAATTTACAACCACCTACATCACCATAACATAATATTATTTTTCTTATTTTAGTGGAAATTCTGAAAAAATAATGTAGTGATGATAATTTAACTTTTCTCAGTTATTCACTGAGATGGATTTTTTGTAATTTTCTATAAATTTTATTGTTGTAATAATTTATCCGAAATGGTGTCCATGGCGCAATTCAGCAGTTAATAGCATGATCTTTGTTTTAAATTTATATTTGGAATTTAATATCAAAACACTTTTGTATGGAAGGATTACTAGGGTAATAATTTCTTAAAATAACATTCCTATTTTTGAAATGCCACATAGGTTTAAATAAAAAAAAGTTTTCTCAGAATATATGGTAAGATCTGTGGCGGGTCGAGAGCTCAGAAACAAGGAGGGCTACAAGGTAATGTTTATTAAGAGAATATATTTTTAGCAGCTAATTTATCTTTCAGTACGTCAAATTTTTTAATTCAAAAGCCAGATATGAAATGCCCTGCTTTTTACACGTTACTAATATAATAGCCCAGATCTGTCTCTCACTGATCCGGAAACGCTCTGACGTCACCAACAATAAAATTCGCGCGAGATCACTGCGAGACGTGAAACAGCATTATTTCATTGTTAGAGCACCTAAGTTTCAGTAATTTTAAATTTAAAAAAGTAATTGTCGTTCTAATTTCAAATTTAATAGCTCTAAAATAGTGAAATAAAATTTGCTATCGATTGATATAAAATTTATCTCCCTATGATCAATAGTTCCCGAGAAATTTTAAATTTCATTAATCATATATTTCAAATTAATTTCCGTTTTTTAATAGAAAGTAGAAAATTATGGCAGTGGTATATCATGCGCGTGATATAGTTTGGACGCCACGATGCATCTGATTATTTATTGCAGTCGTGATTATATAATTGTATAATATTTTTGGCAACGTTAAATATTTCCTGTCATAAGACATATGTTTATTTTATTTGCTTTCAATCAATGTTAAACATTTCTCTCGTATAGGTATATATCGATTTAAACACGTCAAATTTGACGGGAAATCTCTGGAATGAAGAAGCAATTTGCACTCGTCATACAATATGGGTAATTTTCTAGTATTAAAAGAACAGCATATGACATCTACTACTAATTGTATTAACAGAATGTTAAGTGAATGTTGATGTTACGATTCTGCTGATGAAAAAGAATTAAAGCTCCATATACACGCTTTTCTCCTCGTCGACCTTACACGCTTACACTCTTCCAAAAATGAATATATTCTTTAAAAGAAATCTTGCCTTCTATCAAGAGAAGGCAAATAATCATTCAGCCAGATTTGTTTCTGTCGACGTAACACAAACCGAAACCAAAACCCATAAACAGCAAATGAGACTGCCACCTTGTTTGGAAATGAGGCAAAAAAATAAATTAAAAAGAGCATCGTCTTCTCGTTCGGATGGCTCCATGTCAGACAGAGCTGCTCACCGGGCAGCCTATAGCGCCCGTTAAGTTAAAGGAAGAAGCGGTTGCTTTTTCTCTCTGGATTTTTCTCGAAGTGGGGCAGAGTACTTTTCAGCTCAGACCTGCTTCTCTCTTACTTGTTGGTTCATTTTCTGTCTTCTTTAAAATTTTTTATTACTTTTAGGTATTTTCGTAATTCATGGAACTCTGAGAGTGAAAAAGTAAGCGAATAAGATTAAAAATGAAAACACAAGTTTAAAAAAAATTCAGGGAGTGCTGCAGCTCTGCAACCTTAATGGACGAACCGCCACTGGGTAAGATAAAGAATAAAGAAAGATACCGTTCAGTGATAAATCGATCATGAAAATCTTCAATTTATTTTTGTAATTTTAAGAAATGTTTTCACATCACAAATGTTACCTAATGTCCAAATTTAACTGTAATATCTTAGTTCGTTGAAGGTTTAAATAAAAATTATGGTTTAAGAAATGCAGATAAAACAAAAGCTAAGATATCAGATAAAAGTATAGAAAAAGAACGTGAAAAAAATCAACTTCTCTATATTTTGTTGACCAGCATAGTCTATAATTATTTAATGGAACTAAATGAACAAAATAACCAAATCGAAAAGGAGGAAAATCCGGCCTAGGAATGTTATCAAGGGTCACCCCCTCTATAATTATTTTCAGGAATTAACGCAGTGCTTCTCAGATTAAGTTTCTGAACTCAAATAGCTGCCTCTGCACATGAGGCCGCGGTGGCTAGTGGTAAGGTCCCTATCTCGGGACCCGAGGGTCGCAGGTTCGAAACCCGATTCCACCGCAGATCCGCCGTGTATGCGGCCTGTTGCACGCTCAATCATACGCAGTGGCCATACGCCCTCCCGTTGGAGTGGCGCGGAAATTTGGAGAAGGGGGCCAGCTCAGGTGTCGTCATCTGATCGCGGTTCAAAATTACGAAGTCCGTCTCTAAATAGCCCCCTTGTTGCTTTGAAACGGGACGTTAATCTAACCTAGCCTATACACATTTCCCTTTTATTACTTTGCTACATATTTTCGAAAAATTTATGCATTAAATGAATGCATTTGACTAATCTTTTAGTCATTTATGACTGTAATTTATGTTGCTATGCCTGAAACCATTTTGTAATCATTAGCAAAATTTTAAATTTTTTTGCGTTTTTCAAATCTAATTTAAAATAATAGACTTTTAATAACTATAGTAAAATATATCTTCTCCATATTTTTCAAAGCCATCGAAATGAAACAATATTCCCTTCCGTGAAAGAAAATTACTTGATAAAATTTAATATTACACATCAAAGATTAAGAGTTTTCAAAAATTAGTTAAATTTCCATATTTGTAAATTATACAACAAGGCATGATTTAGCGCACAAAATACCAACTATGCATTTACTACAAAGATTAACCTTCCAGTAGGTGCGCGTATGCCGGAGATCCTTTTATTGTGCATCGTATTACATGTATCGTTCTTTTATAAATTTCAGTGCAATTTTTATTGATATAATCTTTGTTTAGTATAAAGATAATAAATACAGATTAGATAAACAAAAGTTAGATTTATCTTTGAAATAAAACACAATATAAATATGTAATGCGATGCACAATATAATTATCTCCTGCATAACCGCGCCTGCTGGAAGGTTAATACAACCACGAAATCGTGGGGAAATGTTTGGTTCACATATATGTAAAAAATCTGTTTTAAATTAGCAGGTATTGTGAAACATTCAGTAACTCCACGAACATATAAAATTTATTTCTTGGACATATATGCTTCTAGATTTAATGGCATAATCATTCTATGCTATTTTATAAGTACTGTATAAAGATATCATTTGATTGCAGTAAATAATTTATATTAAATTCAGGATGAAGAAAATCAGGAAGAAATTTCATTATAAGCGGAGTAAACTAATAAAGAAAATCTGACCAGTCAGTTTATTGAACCTTAAAAAGTGAAATAAATTATCCCTAATACTGTTACTAGCTATAACAGTTTAACTGAAACGCTGTGTAAACCGCCAAAGACCAATTGATCTACTCTTCCTCAGAGAGCTTAGAACATTTCAACTTGTTCAAAAACCTCTTTACTCCGATAATGCTCCTAAACTTTTATTTTCCAACATGAAGTGTCTCCATCTTAAGAAGAAAAAAATATATATATCAAGACGACAAATGGTAAAGCTGTAATCCGTAAATTTTTTTTCCACCCCGTTTTCGGTTATGTCGTTAATTTACTCACATCACTTTCAATAAGACCATCACTCTTTTCAAAAACTAGTTTTTGAAGGAGCAGAAAAAGGAAAGAAAAAAGTATCAGTGTCAGGAAATAAAAGTTTCTCATCCAGTCCAGCAAGAAAGCCGATTAGTCCTTCCATGGCCGATTTTTTCTACTAGTGCCATTCTTTTGGGGCTTTTTCCTCTTCTGCTTATCTTCACCAACGACCTCCCCTCCCCCTCCAACCACCCCTCCCTTTTTTTCCTACTCTCATCTACCACTTATTTTTATCAACTAAGCATTTTCTTCTTAGTTATGCAGTTAGTGGGCTTAAAATAACAAAGGGTTTCCTAAAAATAGTTAGGGGACACGAAAAGTCGAAAGTGATAGAAAAAATAAATAGTATATTGATAACTCTGTTGTAGAAGTGCAAACTTCATTTACTGAGCTAGATGGGAAAAGTTAGGAATGTATAGATTTTCAAAGGTAAGGATTTTTTTAGTTGTTGTTGTTATACCGCTGCAGTTTGAGAATAAAGGAATAGTTCGAAATTGTTTGTTGTTCGAACTTTTTGCTTGCGGTGAGATTATCGTTTGCTGAAACTTGCTCGAATAGTTTCTAAAAATCAAAGGGTGCTATATTGAGTAATAAAAATTCCCATTTCTACTTTTTGATAATGAAAATGTAGAATAAACAAAATGCTCTTATTGTTATATATTTTTTATTTTAGTCTATGATAACAGGCCCACTGAAAATCATTGCGAAGCGGATATTTATAGAGAAAGAACATATTGGTTTAGATAACAGCAAAAAATTTTTGCAATATTAAATAAATTAATGAATTTCTAGCAGAAAAATCTTTTGAATAAACTGCTTCTGTGATATTACTTAATAAACATCTATGAAGCTCATTTTAACTAGGAATAAAAAAATTATAAATGAGTTTCGAAATTTTCAAAATGCATTTGAAATTCATAGAGAAAAAAGGACATTTATATTAACGGATGTTTTGAAGTTTTCCTGAGATAAGAAACATAAAATTTATAGCTACAGAATAAAAACTCAGGTTATTCAATACAAACTAATAAAAACGGAAAATCGTACTTAATTGTATCGCATATTATTTTATTCCAAGAAAATGAGCTTATAAAATAGTTTATGAACTATGCTATTTCTTTTTAATTTTACAATTTGCAGCTAGAAATAAAAATAAATGTCTATTTACAATGTTACATGACAAAAGATGCAAAAATTTAATGATATGTATAAAACTAAATTGATTAATTTCCTGTAGAATGCTACCTTTAATTTATGGAGGACAATAAGGAATGCTATTGTTGGATATTTCCTGCAGTTTGTAGAATTTCATTACATATAGCTGGAGTTTTTCAGAATAATAGTATAATTCAAAGATATTCTTTTGAACATTTTTCTTTTGGTAGAATTGTCATTTGTTCAATCTGGCTTGAACAGTTTCCGAAACACAAATGACACACCTTGCAATTTAATCACCAATTTTCACTTTTTGATGATTGAAATATAGAATGAAAAGTTTTGAGTTATATTTATTAGCTTAAAACTTCAGATTACTACATCGGGTTCATTGAATTTTTCTGCTAACTACCAATACTTGTTTTAATGAATGCAATAATTTGTAGCATAGATTAACATCTTATCTTAAACCACATGAGTGGAGGAACTTTTCTTATCAGAAATACTTCCAGTTTCTCGAAATAGAGTTATCAAGCGAAACATTATTATCTTGTTAGATGTGGGATAATTTGGGAATACATACTACTCTCTAAGATTTCATCACGATGTACTGCAGAGTAAAAGAAATAATTCTGCTTTAGAAAAATTTCATCTCCATTTTATCCCAAAGAAATAGTTTTTGAAGCTAATAGCATAGGAGCTACTGAAGCTTCAAAGTATAAGAACGCAGTTATTAAAACAGTTTGCTATTTATATTAATAAGGGAATTTTCACTATTTTGATATTTTGCATAGTGTGACTCTTGTATCAACCTGGAAAATAAAATGCAATATTTTTAAAAAATTCTTGATAATTATAATTTTAGCGATATTTCTGTCATTTTCATTAGAAAATATTTCTTTTAATAAAACTTTCGTCTTTATTTATCTGTCCATTTTTCACTTATAGATGGTTTGTAATTATTTTTCTCTTATAATGGTTTGTAATGTTTTTTTATATAATGGTTTGTAATGGTTTGACTAAGAATGGATAGATCAATAGAAAAAGAATTATGTTATGCAATAATAATGAAAGCTATTTCAAAATGTGTGACAGTGAAATGTATGGGAAATGGAAGAAACAAATTTGTGTTGCTTTAAATGTATTGTTCTATATAAATTTACCTTTGTTTTGCCTATGTAGTTTTTTCTAAATTAGGTAGCAGTAATTCTACAAGTTATTTTTCTATAACGGCAATTTAGCATCTACTCAGCAAATATTCCAAGGTTTCTGATTTATAAACTTTATCTCTTAACTTATTCTTTATAGGCAATACAAATGTTGTACTAGCAAATATTGTCGCTTTGTAAAAGCTATTACAAATGCTGTACTCTGAAAACATTAGAGTTTCTTTCTCCTAGGAGATATGATCTGAGAGGTATCTAATTCTCTCATGATAGTTTTACTCCTTCCGCGCTATTATATTATCGTGTGTGTCTGATTAACGGTAATACGAACAGATAACAGATTAATGTTCAAAGATCTTCGACCATTAATATATTATCGAATGAAAGTTTAATACCATGGGTAGTAGGAAAAGAGTACAGAGCCTATTCTAAAATATCTTTAAAAAAGTTAACACTTTGCTGCATCTTCGTCAAAAGTTGTAAGAGAATATTTGAAGAAGAAATTGTCTATACACAATGTACAGATTAATATTTGTAATATTAATAAACGTCAAAATAAATCACAATCAATGAAAAATTTATTCATATGATAACTTTATGTTCATGGATGTATTTATGTTTAAGTCTCTTTACATTTATTATAAATATCAAGGTACCAAAAACGTCTGAAGAGTTCAACCTTAAATAATTTCTATGAATAGCGCGCCGAACGTCCTGATATAAAAGAACTGGATCCTTCCATCCAGCTTTCAATAAACGGACTCGTGTCATATGTACACTTAACAATATATGGTCTATCCCGCGAAAAAAGACTTAGATCTAAGCGTCTCCAAAGAAAGGCAATCCCATTGCCGGTTTTATTTGCAGCTCCGGCTCATCTCTAAGTCAAATATAGCAACAGTAGCAGCTGCCGTCGCTACGTAATCTCATCAGAATCGACATTTCCTATGAAAGGATCACTTACTACATCACTTTCTGAAGATGGGGCTTAGATACCTTCCGCAGGGAGATGTTGCTGCTGCTGCTTCGCGCCTCTCCCCGTGGATCAAGATATGCTACTTTTTCTGCTTCTTTCCGCTCAAGCTCCTGCTTCAAAGTTCAGCAGAGACGGAAATGGAATTTTTAAGTTTTCTTTCGGGAGGAAAGAGTGCGAGAGTGATGGTAACATGTAAAAATAGAAAAAAATTAATATGATATTTCAAATATAGTCTTGGATTATTCGGATGGCATTGTCAGGTTTATGTTGATAACTTGTATTAAGTGGCAGCAATTTATTTCTGATACCTTAGATTATAAGGATTGGTAACAGTAGTGATGGAGAACTTCAATAAATGTGTTGGTTAAATCTTTTACATTTATTCTCTGTAATTAACCTCTCGCAAATCGATAAGAAGTAGATTAAATATTGTATCAGAATATTTTTTAAAGAAATCTCATGGAAAGGAGATAAGTAAAGTTATTTGAAAAGTTAATATCTACTTTGAAAATCATTATTTAAAGTTGAGCCCAA
Organism: Araneus ventricosus; assembly: GCA_013235015.1. Classification (NCBI taxonomy): domain Eukaryota; kingdom Metazoa; phylum Arthropoda; class Arachnida; order Araneae; family Araneidae; genus Araneus; species Araneus ventricosus. Next base: position 625,416 of record BGPR01000201.1, read on the forward strand.
GTCTCCAACATGAGCATTCAAATTCCACCACGAGAAGCAATGAAGTTGACTGCAAATGTTCTTGAAAATTATATTTTTTTCAAAACCATTTTGGAGAACTTCAAAAGACCTGATAATAAATATTTTGGTTAAAACATGTTATATTTATTTTCTATTTCTAGCATCTCACAAATCGATGAGAATTTATATTAAACAGAAATGTTAAATAAAACAGTTTTCAATTACACTCTTATTAATGAACTAAAAATCATTATTTTTATTATTTTCGACATTTTAGTCTTTCAAGATATCAAGATAAATAAAGATTATGGAATCTTGAGATCATTTGTTTACCTAAACACAAAGTCAGCGACAATGGTAAGGAATAAAAATTTATTGAAATTAGTAGATTAACTGATAGGCTCAGGAAATATGAAATTAAGGTATTCTTATCGAAAATACAGAAGTGTAGAGTTCCGAAACTTTACCAAATCAGAAAGTGAGTGCAAAATGGATTATCAAACTCCATCTCTGCAAACATAAAACAAGGTATGTTAAAGGAAAGTGTTTAAAAACGAAACTGAATTATCAATGCTTCTATCACGCTATCTCTTTTAATATTATTACCAATGTAACGTTACTAAAACCATTTAAAAGTTATTATGAGAAACTGTTATTATACAAAGGAAAAACAATGAGTTTGAAATTATTTTAAACATATAATGATGATGGTCGTGTTAGAAGTTTTGTTCTAATATATAGTGTTGTTAAATACAATTAAATCACTGAAAAACAAGAATGGTAAAGCCCCATTCTGTTTGAAAAAATGTTATGACGACTTTATATAACGTATTTTTGTTAAATAGGTGCATATTCTCCGACTTAGCTTCAAATTAGATTTGAGATATGCTGAAGGATTTTTAAAATCAAAATCAAGAAACATGGAAACATCTTAAATACAATCAAATGCTACTTTTCCGTTAGCACGGCACCAATCGTCGCCAAGCTGATGGCGCCAAAATATTGGAGCCAGTTGTCACCGAGCACTACTTTGTCATCGGTACTAGGATTGGCGATATTGCTGTCACATTAGTGCTGGTGAACTCTAACGGAAAAATTAGGGTTGAAATCTAGAAGTTGGTACACACTCATAAAACGCTGCCAAATCGCCAAAGTAAGATGTTGACCGCCGTATTACGTGTATTAGCTTTGGCGACTTGGCGCTATTTTAAGAGTGTGTACCAACTTCTAGATTTCAACCAAAATTAGATTAACAAATGGCTTTCACTTATGATTGAAATAAACAATTTTTGTATAAAGATATTATGCTAAATTTCAACCAACTTACTTCACGCGTCGTTGAATTTTCGTGTTCACATAACCAAAAACAATGTCTACCCATTGAAAAGTTTCTTTTTCAAAAATTTGATAGAGGTTTATAATTGGCTAGCCACCTTTGATGAGTAGATGATCGCCTGTCGTATTACTTTAGACAGAAGTTATGAAAACCACCAATATCTTTCATGTACACATTATAAACATTACCAGACAAATCTAAAATAAAAATTGTACGCTTTAATTCATACACATAAGAGAGAAAACAATCTAATATATGTACATTATTAAAATACTTAGATACTTTTTTAATTAGGAATTTCACTTTACATTTAAGCTTATCAAATGTTATGATTTTTTTAACAGAGTTTAAATGTTTATTGAACAGTTAGTGCTCGGCAATTTATATCAGCCATTTGCAATCTGTTTCTCGGCAAATATCATCCATGTTTAAGAAATTACATACTGAGAAATAAATCGCATCGCAAAAAGTACACATCTCAGACAAATTACATCAATTGTGCTCTTGAACATCAATGTCCATAGGCAAGTCATAGCGATTACCTATCTGGCGACGGTAAAAACTATCTCTATCTCGATTAAACTTTCAGTTGAAATCTCCTTTAATGTTCCCCTTGAGTTTTTTGCCAATATGGTAACCCACACAATCAATCCAGCTAGTTCCGCTAGCAACCCTTGGCTTAGATTGTTTACTAAATCTTTCCGTTGCCGAGTTGTACACCAACTGCACGAAATTTAACAGATATGGAAATCAAATTTTAATAAAACATAATTATTGATTAAAGAATTTAATTTAAATGTTGATTTAATTTCGTATATCTAAAGTTACTTTGAATAATAAAAATATTATGGGGTTATTTTTAAAGAGAATTTTGGTAAAATTAATGTTTTTCTTTCTCTTTCGTCAATGAATGAATTTCGGAATTTGTTCTAATGAAAATCGTCTGCTCTATTTTTCTTATTAAAAGAATTTAATTGAAATACCGATGTAAGGAAATATCTAATCCGTTCCTTCCAAAAACGAAGGACTGGTTAGAATGAGTAAGTACGTTGATTCCTTAAATTCCTTGTTCTAAAATGCATCTGTAAGCAACAAGGGACAGATTTTTTAAAAAGTTCATATCGATTCTGTACTGTTACTGCTATCTGCTCATGTTCTGAGATACCTTAAGTTCAGTTTGCTAGAGAAACTACTATGTCCCGGTTCCCGCTGCTAGGAAAGCCGTAGGATATTTTTTAAGTTAAAAATCTACCCGGTGCCCATTTCAGACGTCGCAGGCATTGCGAGCACAATTTTTCCTGCTTCACTTCAGTAATTAAAGAAGAAGAGAACACTCCATCCCCGCGCCGAGACCCTACCTCTAGGCCACCGTGGTCCTAACCGTAAGGAGGGAAAACTGCAAAAAATACTGACAATTGCCAAGGATATCCAAATCTAAATTTAATTCATGCATTTAAGGTAAAAATAGAGAAAGCAAAGTAATTCTATTTAAAAATCGTATTTCTTACTAATTATTTCATTTCATTTTTTTTCGTCTTTGAATTTAAACTATACAAAGAGAAAATACTGTAATCGACCATACATTTGACCATTACCAATCTCCTTGAATCAGAAAAAAATATTTTTGGAATTATATATGTCGATCTGAGAGCATGAAAACTCAAAAAGGAAAAAAGCAAGACCAATGAGATTTAATATTTGGTATAAACACCAAAATTGTAGATCTGCTTCAAATTTGGGACGAAATTCAACTCTCTATATGTGAACACGATAAGACAGAGCTAGATATATGAAATATAGATTATTTATTACTAGAATTGTAGATGTGGGCTAAATTTTGAACCAAATTCTTTAATGGGTTGACTCTCTGTTACTAGCAGATTCTTGCGTCTATGAATGCGATACCTCAAAAATGTCCGAGCTACATGTAAGAAATTCAATAATGATCTTTATAATAAAATTGTGCAATAATATTTAATGTTGAAATATATCAGTTAAAGGGCACACTGCGTGCCCATGAGTATGCGAAAAGAATAGCTGAAAACAAATTTGTATCAAACTTTTATCTTTGAACACAGTCGCTCAAGGAAAATAGATCCAAACACATACCTAGTTATTTTCTTTATACTATGAAACTAAAAACAAAACACGTCATATTGTGTAAATATGCGGAAAAGACGAGATAAGTATCTTCCATCTGATTCGTAATTCATTCACTCATGTTCTGAAATGCAAATCACCATATACGATTTTCTTATAAACCCAAGAGCTTTCCTAAAGGCTTTAAATAAGCAAAGTATAATTGTAAGCACCCTGGATTTCTACATTGTACATTTCTGAAAATGAGTGAAATCGATATTATAAGGAAAGCGGATAATATTCGCTTGCTTGCATAGCGAAGCAGTATAAATCTCTATCGCGTACCCTCTCTACAAGGGCAATACCCTCCAACTAGTTTGTTTCTCATTTACACATGTTCTGAAACGCAAATCATCGATATATGACATTCTTATAAACACAGTTTTCCTATAAAGCTTTTAATAGGCATAGTTTCATTGTAACCACACTGTATTTCTAAACTGCACATTTCTGAAAATGAGTGAAATCGATACTACAAGGAAAGCTGATAATATTTGAATAAATCTCAATCGTGTACTCTTCCTGCAAGGGAAATACACTCCAGCAAGTTCCTATTTCATTTATACATTCTCTAAAATGTAAATTGCCGATATATTACATACTTATAATTGCAGAAGTTTTCCTTAAATGCTTTAAACAGGCATAGTTTAATTGTAACCACCATGGATTTCTACATTGTACATTTCTGAAAATGAGTGAATTCTATATTTTAAGGAAAGCGGATAATATTTGCTTGCATAGCGGTGCAGAATAAATCTCTATCGCGTACCCAATTGAAATGTGTTTAATCCGAAACAGAACAATCCGCTGGAAGCGTTCAAATGCAGGTATCTGAAACAAGTCATTGCTTATTTCTCCCAGATTAATCCCAAATACAAACGTTCAGCTGCCAACTTCAATTTAACAGTGACATAAATCAATTAAAAGCAAATAATGCTTCATAAACTCGGTGAATTTCTGCTACATTATCTGTCGCTTTGAGCTTTAAACAGATTGAAAATATGTCCTTAATTCTTTGACCATTAAATTACACTTTGCACTCTTTCTGAAACATTGAGATTGGTGCGTGACTTCTAAATCAGTTTAAATTAAGTTTCAAGTAAACTGTAATTAGTCTAATTTATAAATATGTGCCGAATTAACTACATGGAAGACAGTCAAGAGGAAATGATAATCGAAATAACATACAAGGCGGAATTAAATGTTGTCTCATTATTTATTTAACTAGAAATCACCCGTCATACAATGACGGGTGCAAATTTCCTCTTCATTCGAGAGATTTCCTGTCAAATTTCACGTGTTTAAATAGATATATATGCTAGAGAAATGTTTAACATTGATTGAAAACAAAATAAACATATGTTTTATGACAGGAAACGTTTTTCTATGTACATATTTCTATATTCAAAAAACCCCTTGGTAAACAACATTCCGTGTGAAGTATTATGATATACCACTGACGTAATTTACTACTTTCTATTGGAAAACGGAAATTAATTTGAAATATAGGATTAATATAATTTAAAGTTTCTCGGGAACTATTGATCATAGCGGGATAAATTTGATATCAATGGATAGCAAATTTTATTTCACTATTTTAGAGCTATTAAATTTAAAATTACTGAAATCTAGGTTCTCTAACTATGAAATAATGCTGTTTAACGTCTCGGAGTGCTATGGCGCGAGTTTTATTGTTGGTGACGGCAGAGCGTTACCGAGAGATTTGAGCTATTATATTAGTAATAATCTTCAACAATGTCCCAATTGCTGTAGATTGGTAGATTTGATATAAGGCTGTACTGAAATCACATCTTTTTATAAATATACATTTCATTTTTATCTCTTACCTGATTCTTAAGTACTGTATAACAATCAGCTTTTGTAACAGTGCTTTTAAATATTTTATGATAATCAATTTTGAGACATTTCCTGACTGTTTAGATTCAAACTATAGAGTAAATATTAATTTGAGCAAAAGAACAAAAAAATTTCAAAAGCCATCCTACATCGGTAGGATTGAAATGTGACAAAAATTCATCATGATTGGAAAGAAATTACTTTGAGATAATAATAATTCAAAAATGCATTATCTCTCTGAAGCAAATGGCATTTTTTTCTATCATCAGACTATTGGTGGTTGACATTTAAAAATAAATTTTAAAAAGGCTAATTAATGAAAGAAAAGCGAAACTTCTCAGCACATTGTCAAGTCATTCGAGCAGAAAATTTATCTTGTAGAGGGACGAGACTCATATTTATATGGAATGCCGCTGTTGAAGAATTAATTCAATTTCAGGAATCATTTTTATTAGATGGCTATAAGTTCCACGACACAGTACATTAAAAGGTACAAGACGCAAGACAGAGAACAACAACACAAGACAAGTACACAGTAGAAGAAGAGAGAGAGGCATCATAGGAGCTTCTAATTTTAATCTCGAGCATTAAGTATTATGTTCCAGTTGCTGTTGACATTGTTTTTAGGACTGAATTTTGTTTGCTTATGCTTTACAATAAGTTACTTTAAATGTTTCGTTGTCTAATTCAGTTTGAAAAGTTCTTTTAATGATTTTATTCATATGTTTAATATTTATTTATGAATGTTTACCTTAAATTCGAAATAACTTATACCTGCCAGTGGTTTCTGGAAATTGTTTATGTGTTAATTTTAGATTTTTCAAAGAATACAGTTATAATCAAAAGTTATATTCACTGCTATTTCATACAAATACATAAAAGCACTCTCACCTATTTTGAAGTCCACGCACTAATTGAAAAAGAATGAAATAAGTAAGATAAATGTCTTTTTGCAAGTCATTTGAGAATATTTAAGATGCTGTCAGTCTGCTTCTGTGGAAGAGGTCATTGTCCTTCTCATTTGCAACTGCAATAAAGATATTAAAATTTTCAGTATTTAACTATCTAAATGATAGTTAAATATTGTTAAATAATAAAAGAAAAATTTAAATACTAAAAATTTTAAATCCTTAGATACTTAGTAATTTTTTAGTAGATTTAGTAATTTTAGATACTTGGCTTAGAAAGAGATTTTTTTATCTTTAATGTTTCGAAGTTTTAGATGAAGAAAATTCAGTTACACCGCCGAAATGGGGAAATTTGTACTTGTGACCACACTTTAAGAAGTTATCCATGTGATTAGTTGCAAGAAGTTTCTTAAACCAGTTTAAAGGGTAAAGCGCACTGAACATTCTGTTTTATTACAATAATATAAAAGAGTAAAATTATAGCTAGCAGAAACGTTTAAATTTGTGTTGTAAAATCGATGCCTACTTACCCCACTTCACTCTAAATTTCTGAAATAAGTCTTCATCTTCACTACTGACATAACTAAACAGCTTTTGTATCTCTTCATATTCTCTACCATTGACGTCGGTAAACCGTTAGCAAATATCTAGTTTCATATTTATCTCTTTTAAAGATGAACTTCAGCGTTTAGACAAAATATAGAATACCTATAATAAGTTGCAACTAGAAGGCATGTGTAAATTTGTAAAACTCCCACGAAAAGGTATTCAAATATCTGCCTGAATACGACTCGACCCTTTCAGACCAATATTAGTTTTTGGAAGAGCTCTTCAGTGGCCGTTGCCCGACCCAATACAATAGTATAAAAGAGTAAAATTATAGCTAGCAGAAACCTTTAAATTTGTGATGTTGTAAAATCAGCGCCCACTTACCCCATTTTACTCTAAACTTATGAAATAAGTCTTCATCTTCGCTACTGATATAACTAAACAGCTTTTGAACCTCTTCATTCTCTCTTCCAGTGACGTCGGTAAACCGTTAGCAAATATCTAGTTTCATATTTATCTCCTTTAAAGATGATCTTCTGTGTTTAGACAAAATATAGAATACCTATAATTAGTTTCAGCTAGAAGGCATTTGGAAATTTGCAAAACTCCTACGGAAAGGTATTCAAATATCTTCCTGAATACGACTCGACCCTTTCAGACCAATATTAGTTTTTGGAAGAGCTTTTGAGTGGCCGATGCCCGACCTTCCAATTCTTTTACGTCGCAAAAGAACGATAACTGCTTTTGTTCTGCAGGATTTCGCTTGGGATCCAAATCCATTTCTGTGGATAAAAATGTTCGATGAGATTAAAGGAACTTTGGTCTCTGTGGAGAGGTTCTTTCTTTCCCTTGAAACTGTCCTCCCAAGTAATCCAGTATCGTGTAATCCCTAGACTCGGACTATTTTTTTACCATGAAATCAAAGAATAAAAATTTTGAAAGAAATAAAAGCAAAATGTTTTCTTTCGAGGTTTGAGTTCATAACACAAAGGGAACAAAGAATCACAGAAGTTTACTGGACGAAAACATATCTTGAGATTTACTTTTAGGTACAGAAAATCAGGTATTCTGTAATCTTGAATGTATTAGTTTGATATTGTTCCATTGCGGTTATGCAATGTTAAAGATTTTAGCGACATCATTTTAGAAAAATGGTTAGGTAAGAAAGGGCTACTGTAATATTGTATTTTATTTATGCTAAGATCTCTTATTGATTATATTAGTTGATATTGCAAAAGTAACAAAAGTTAAAATTATTTATTTAAAGGCATGTCAATACTCTTCACCCTGCTCCCGGTACAAGTTTTTAGAATGCCCCTCAGCGTTTTTTCAGTTTAGTTCCTAGGGTGTGAAGTATACAAAGAAGAATTATGTAATCGTCAAAAAATTCATCTTTGAGATTTTGAGGAAGCTTCACGCTTCCTTCAGTAAAAAAACAATTTTGGAATTATGTTATTTCTCTGTTTGTCTGGGCATACAATAATTGAAAGACGCAGCAAGCTAGAGGCACAGAATTTCGGAAATGGCCTTTAAACAAATATTGGTGATTTGTATCACATTTTGGACTATATAAGCAGTGATAATTCAGGAACGTTAGACATTGTTGATCTTTATCAAATTTTGGATTAAATTAAGGTAAGGAAGTCAACCATAATCCATAATCGGTCTTCTTCACTATACTATGAAGCAGAATAATGTGGCATATTGTGTTAATATAGGTAAAAGTTGAGAGAACACTCCAGCTGGTTTATTGAGTTTATCATAAAAACTAATATTAACTGCACCTTTGTTAAAATAGTACAAATTGAGAAAAAGCGAATTCCAAAAAATGGAAATGTCCGATTGGATTTAAGCAACATATGTAGCGAGAATGAATTGAATGAAAAATTTTCTTTCAAACCTTGTTTGTATTCAGTCGTTTTCAATGAAAGACCCAGTTACAAGTTGGCATCCGGAATTTTGCTCCTAAGCATGCATTTAACAGAATTCATGCTAAAAAAGTTTTCTAATAAACCCGAAAATACTGAGAGAACCAAAGGAACATTTTCATTTCGTAGCAAACAATTCATTTTGTTTATACAGGAATTGTTTATTTGTTTTTCACATGAAAAGCGATGAATTTCTCTGGAACCTGCTAAAATTCAATGCCTTTAATATTTATGTAATGACCTATGGAAAGAAGCAATTATATGGATGATGTTAAATAAAATTTGATATTTTATATCTTTATGAACTATTATAATTTTATTTTCAATTGCAGTTTTATTTCATTGCTAGATTTACCCAAAATGCCGACTCCGGCTCTAAACGAATTTTTATTAGTGTAAGAAATGAAAGAAAGTAAAAAAAAACCCCTGTATTTGTGATAAATACTTCCAGGTCTCTCAGCATTCGCCACAATCAATTTAGCAACAAGAATATCACCTTCAACGTCATTTTAATCTGTTGAATAGGTTTATTGAATTTTATAAAGTTATTCGAAGATTCACGTTTAAAATAATACATAGGGTAGCTTATATAAAAATTCCCGTTGAATACCGTTACAATTTAGAAAGATATCGGCATGGCAGTGAGTGGAATATTTCTGTTGGTCTCAAAGAGAAACAAAGTGATAAGGGTTTTCCTATAAACTGATATTTTTTAAATTTGAATCTTTGAATAGTAATTGTCGAAATGCAATTTAAATTATGTATTTTATTTATAAGCATGTTTGGTATTCAGTTTGACTATTATTATTCAAAGATTCAATTTTTAAAGAAATCAGTTTGTGGAAAAACCCTCATCATTTTGTTTTTTTATACGACTCGCTGCAATGCTGATATCTTTCTAAATTTTAATGGTATTCGTCTGGAATTTGTATATAAGCTGCCTTATGTATATGGTTTCTTTATTATAAATGAAAAAATATATTATGATTCGCACATGTGCAGTAAAAAAATATTTATTACAAATATTCATATTTCCGCGAATATCAAAAATATTATTCCAATACAATGCTTTGCTAACATATTGTCACATATTCTGTAAATTTCATATAATCTCATTAAAACCTCGATATACTTTTAACAAAACACGAGCAGAAAATTTTGAGATTTTTTAAGAAAACGTTTATACTTTACCGAATATTCATGCTATTTTTACCAAAATATACGTAACTATTGCTCATAGGAAAGAAAACCATTGATGAAAGTTGCTATTTAAAAATACTTTATCAGCTTTCTGAGAAGCGAAGCGAACCCAAATCATTTTCTTCATCACTTTCTGGTCGCTCCTCTTTTGACCATGTCTTTGTGACTTCCGGCGACTGTATTTCGTATGACTTGTTGATTTAATACCACGTCGAGTTGCTACACTTTGCCGGGTAACGGGAGATCCCTCATGATATTATGAGGTATCCCATGACTTTTAACAATTCATTGCCTAATACATGCTATAATGCCTCTTTGCTTTCACTTATAAATTTTCATGAATTTAAAAAGCTAAAAACTATATTTAAAATGTTTTTATAAATTTTTTGGTGCAAAGATTTAGAGTGATATTTTTAAATTTTGCTATTTATTTCTCAAAAATAAATTCTTTGTAATGCATTAAATGAATACAAATTGAATGAATACATGGAAATAGGCCATTGTAAGATGGTATTCTTTCAAAATTTATTTCGAATTCGTTTGTTTGTGAGATTATTATAAAATCAGATTGCCAATTATTATTTTAACCTGTTCTTTTAGTTATATATTTTTGTGTGTATCGAGTTGAATGCACTTAGAAATTGAATGAGATTGCATATTATGACTTGAAATAAGATAGTAATCGGAGTTAATGTAGAAGAGTCAGTTGAGGTTTTACCGATATCGAAAATAGGGACTTTCGACCCCATATTGGGTGGGGCTGCTCTATCTGATCAGCCGGATGGATTCGGCCAGGACTGGGCATTCTTTAGTTTTATCTTTGAGTTGCTTTATATTTCTTTACAAATGGATGGTTTATGAAGCTAACTATTTTAATAAGTAAAGAATACATGTCTTAGCGAATAACAACATACATTTATGCCATTAGTATGAATATTTTCGAATGCCTGTTTCAGTTAAGCTAATTATATTTTTATTTAGTTAATTTTATTCACAAGATTAAGTTTTACATTAAGGCGCACCTCTATTGGATTTCAAATGGGAAATGAACACTACTAATATTTTTTAGTTAAACCCGGGTATTTAAATAAAATGCTTGGTTTTGAATTCGTAAGGGAGGAAATCTCAAATTACCTTAATAAAACAGGTGTCTGGTGGATGAAACTGAAAGGAAAGCAATGCAGATTATTTTAATTTGTCGCAAGTTTTTTTACCACTAGGGTAGATTAATCTAACATTAGCCTTTTAACTACAAAAGTTTGGAATCTCAAAATATCTTTTAAAAGGGCACTTTCAGTCGATAAAGGCGTCGAGGAAGTAACGGATATGGTTTTAAGTGAACATGATAGGGCGTGTCCCCTTTATAATTCATTGTAAGATGAAATTTAAGGATTATTCTTTACCCCGAAAATATTCTACTTTTACAACATCCATAGAATCCTTAAGGAATATTTTAAACATTTACCAACTGCTTATTTAGCAACAAAAAGAGAAAACAAATAGAATATAAATGAAAAAAAAGAAATACATTTCCGCTTCAACTTCTTGATTCTTACATTTTCTTCTTGATGCAACAAATGGACATGAGCAGTTTTTTCCAGTTTTAAATGAAAAGAAAATTTACCATTGCTTTCTATATAGTAATTTTATTCTATATAATAATTTACTGAAACTAAAGAATTATGCTCCATCTAAATTCCTTTTTTAAATCAACATGTTACACTGTTGTCAACTGCATGTGAAAATTCCGGAATAAGAAAACTCTGGTGATAAAATTTGGTAGATATGTAACAAAATAGATATTTTTATTTTTATTTTCGTTATGAATTTATCAAAGATGATGCTCCAGTCATTTCTTCTGTGACAAGAAACTCTTTTAATTTTAATGCTGCCTATTCTAGGACATGCAGATTGTGGAGCTATTAAGAGTGTTTCTGCATCGACCGTTTCAATCCCTTCTTTCTACTTACCACATAATGAGACGCAAGTTTTCACACATAAAATAAATGCACTTTTATTTCATTTCCCGAGTAATAGTTTCAGCTCTTTCATGTAGCCCTGGGCGAAATTTAAAATTATGAGGCATAGAAAAAAAAGGACTCATCGAAAAACATTAAGGAAATTTTACATTATAATAGTTAAGATATAAGATTTTGAGAATTTTAGAAATCTTTCATAATAGATTTCGGGATCTTACACAATGGCAAATGAATAACATCGTTTCAGGCTTGGAATTTAAAAACTAAAGTTTAAATTGTATTATAAAAATCATTGAAAAGCTTTAAAATTTTAATTAAGGATCGGATATTGCTAAGACGTTAGTTTATATATATATATATATATA
>BGPR01000201.1:637686-782868 GCA_013235015.1 Araneus ventricosus
CCCCCTCCAAAAAACTTTAATTGAAAATCTTTTTTAATTAAAGTTGATTAAAATTTCTTTTTGTGGCAATTATTCATATATCTTCAAGACAATTTAAAAGAAAACAATATTTGTCTTTTAACAAAACATTTCATATGGATAATATATAAGTAAAACAGTAAAACATCAAATATACAACAAATAAGAATAAAGCGTATAAGCAAAGTATATGAATTTCAAAACAGATAAGAAAAAGTCGCTAATCAGGCCAAGGTGTGCGACTTAATGCATCGACATTTTTATGATTTTTTCCACTTCGATGAACTACTGTGTAGTTATAAGGCTGTAATGTCAGTGCCCATCTCATAAGTTGTGGATTTAGACTCACATTATTTTTAAGCCAAACTAAGGGGTTATGGTCCGTCGTGATGAGGAATTTTGTATGCCCGTCTAAATAACATTGCAGTATCTTTACAACAAATATTATGGTAGCGCATTCTCTTTCTGTAGTAGAATACTTTTTTTCAGTTTCTGAAAACTTTTTGCTAAGGTATAATACAGGATGTTCTTTGTCATTATCATCCTTTTGAGCTAAAATTACACCCATACCAGAGTTTGAAGCATCATTTTGTAGTATAAACTCTTTATTGAAATCAGGTGCGTATAGTATAGGCTGTTGCGACAATTTGTCCTTTAATTCTTTAAAGGCTCTTGTGCATTCTTCTGTCCAATTTATCTTTCCTTGCCTTAGCTTCCCTTTCAAAGTTTCTGTTAAAGGTACAACTATAGAAGAGAACATAGGAATATAATGATTATAGTATCCTGCTAATCCTAGAAATGCTCTCACTTGACTCTTTGTAGTCGGTACGGGAAAATCTAGGACTGCTTTTACTTTTACTTCATTAGGTGTTCTTATACCACGACCTACAATGTGTCCTAAGTACTTGACTCTATCTTGAGCAAATTTGCACTTTATTGGTTTAATGGTTAAACCAGCATCCTTTATTTTTGACATGATAGCATTCAGATGACTAAGATGTACTTCCCACAAGTTTGAGTATATTGCGACATCATCTAAGTAAGGTACTGCAAAGTGATCGCATCCATGAAGAATGTCAGCCATCATTTTACTAAATGTAAATGGTGCATTTTTAAGGCCAAAAGGCATACGTAGCGGTCTAAATGTTCCAAAACTTGTTACAAAAGTGGCTATTCTTTGAGCGTTAGGTGTTAACGGTATTTGCCAGTATCCTTTTGTTAAATCTAAAACTGATATGTATTTTGCGGCTGCTACGGTTTCCACTCTTTGTTCTATATTTGGTAATGGGAAGAATTGTGTTTTCGTTATCTTATTCAACTTCCTATAATCAATGCAAGGTCTAGGATCTTTTCCAGCTACTTCAACTAAAATCATGGGAGAGGTGTAATCCAAATCTCCTAATTCAATTATTTTGTGTTTCAGCATTTTATCAATTTCTGTTTCTAGTATTTTAGTTTGCCTAGGTGAAATTCTGTAGGGTTTACATTGAATCGGTGTATTTTCTATCAGTTGAATATCATGCATTACTAAGTGCGTTTTGCCAGGTTTATTAGAGAATATCTTTGAAAATTTCAACAGCAGGTCATGCAGTTCTTGAATTTGCTGTTCATTTAGTTTGTCATTTAAAGAACTGCTTTCTTTAATTTCATCAAAATCGAACAAGGTTGGTTCAGAGTCAATTGCTGGAAAGTTCTCATCCGTATCTTTAATATCAGATTTTTATCTTCTGTAATCATTAAATTAACGAATTCTGCTCGCTTATGATAAGGTTTTAACATGTTCACATGGTAAACATGATTATGGTCTTTTTTTCCTTCAAACTCACAACATAATTAGTTTCGGATAATTTCTTCTCGATCTTCCCAGGACCTTTCCATTCAACTGCCAATTTGTTGGGCTTACTCGTCGATACAACCAATACTAAATCTCCTTCAGAGAATTCTCTTTTGATAGCCTTTCGATCGTACCAGACTTTTCTTTTAGTTTGCATTTCCAGCATTTTATCCAAAGCTAGCTCTTTACATCTTTTTAACCGATTTATCAATTGAAAAACGTATTCAACAACATTATTTCCTTCATCTTCAGGATTCATCCACTGTTCATATAATAACGTTACAGGTGTTCTAAGATTGCGACCATAAACTAATTCTGAAGGTGCAAATCCAGTGCTTTCGTGTCTAATAGTTCTTAGAGCAAATAGAGCTGCGGGAATTTGCCTTTCCCATTCGGGGGCCGCTTCAATGCATAAGACTTTCAAAATTCTTTTAATGGTTCGATGAAATCTTTCAACGGGATTACTTTGAGGATGGTATACTGAACTTCTAGTTACTTTTATTCCAAATTTTTCTGCAAACTCAATGGCTAGATTCCTCATAAATGAAGTACCTTGATCAGTTTGCATTTCTTTCGGGAAACCCATTCTACTGAATATTTGTATCATGGCTTCAATTATTGACGTTGATCCAATATTAGGAACAGGTACAGCATCAGTATATTTTGAAGCTAAACAAATAGCTGTGATCAAATATCTATTTCCATTGGGAGTTGTCGGTAGAGGACCGCACGCGTCAAAATTTATTTTTGAAAATACTTCTGAAATTATGGGTACTAAAGTCAAAGGAGCTTTTGTTTTGTCATTAGATTTTCCGACTCTTTGACATGGATCACACGTTTTAACATATTCTTCGATTTCTTTAGAACAATCAGGCCAATAAAAGTATCTTGCTAATCTATCTTTAGTTTTAACAATGCCTAAATGTCCGGAAGTACTATCATGACATAATGACTTGATTTGATCTCTATATTTTTCTGGTACAACAATTAGTTCTCTTTTGATCTCATTTTTGTCAATTTTCCTTTTCACCAACATTCCGTTTTCCTTTATTTTGAAATCATTTGGTTTGCTCGAATTCTCAGTTTTGGCTTCGTTAAGCAATGGAACTAAATCTCTGCTTTGATGTTGAGATTCAATAAATTCTTTAGAATAAACTTCAACTAATTGCTTAATTTCCGTAAATTCTTCATCAGCTAGTGGCAAAATCTCTTCGTCAATTTCAAAATGAGTCATTTCTTCTGGTTGCTCCATTTCGGCTTCTTTGTTTTGATCCTCTTCAGTAGATCTTTTTTTTGAGATCGTGTCATAACAGCATTTATCTTATCTAATTTAAGGAATGGTTTATCTTTAAATAAATTAGCAGTTTTGTTACCCAGTACATATCTGCCAGGATCATTTGTAACAACAGCTGCCTTTGTTTTTATGTGACCAAGTTCACATTTTATTTCAACCTCCGCTAAAGGTAGGCACACCAAATGGTCATTTAACAAATATTTTACCCAAACATGTTCTCCAGTCATTTTTGCATAATCTACAAATTTTTGAGAAATAGCATCCACTGTTGCTCCAGTGTCTCGAAGAATAGGCATTTCAAAACCATTAACTAGACCTCTAATAGTGTAGGTCTCTAGCAAGTCATCATTTGAAGATACACAATTTATTTTTTCATTCGATTTTAAGCGAGGGCATTGAGGTTTAAAATGTGAATATGATCCACACTCGAAACAGCGTGGTCGATATCTTTCGTCAAAAGAATTATCTTGATTCTTATTTGGAAATCGATCTCTCTGTTGAGCGTCTTCTCTTTGACTATGATCTTTTTGGTGTCGATAATCATTCCATTTATCAGAATGCTTTGAATAGTGTGAATGCTCTATCTTTTTCGAAAAATTTTCATAACGAGGTTTAAATTTCCCTTTATTAGTTCTCTCAGTTTGAGTGGCAAAGAGTTTCGATTTTATCGTTTTCCTCACATCTTCAAAATCTTCAATTTTCTTAACCATCTCAGTGGGTGAAATGATGGTGGTCCACTCATCCATCAAATGCTCTTTAAACTCCATAGAAGTCCTCTTCTTAATTTGATCAACCAACATAAGACTGTTCAAAGGTTTTTACGTTTAACCCATTCAACCACCCTTCTAAGTAGTTCTTTAATTCATAATAAAAATCATACCAAGTACTTTCAGAAGCCTTTTGGTGTTTGTTAAATAGTTGTCGGAATTTTTCAGCACTCAATTTAAATCTTTGTATCAGTAAAGCTTTTACATACTCATACTTCTTCGCGTCCTCTTCTGGTTCTCTAGCAATAAGTTGAACAATATCAGGAGGTAGCAATGAAATAAATTGAGCCACTTGATTTTCAGCAGGTATATTCATAATCATAGCTTGACGCTCAAATAACACCAGAAATAAGCTTACATCGTCTTATTTAGGATTAAAACGTGACATTACATCGTGCATTATGATTTTAGCAGGTTGATCAGGTATATGCCTAGATTCAACGGGCTGTGCGCTTGCAGCTCTGACTTCCAATTCAAGTTTTTGTAATTCAAAAGCTCTGGCTCGCTCTCGTTCGCGTTCTTCTCGCTCTCGCTCTTCTTTTTCACGTTCTATTTCTCTCTCTCGTTCACGATCTTCTTTTTTCTCCCTCTCTTCTTTTTCACGTTGTTCTTTTTTCTCCCGCTCTTCTTTTTCACGTTGTTCTTTTTTCTCCCGCTCTTACTTAATGGAACCAAGTAATTCGCGCGTAAATTCCTCATCATAACTGGGACTTTCAGTAATCAATTTATGCAACTGTTTAACTTTAAGTTCTTTTTTCACAGTTAAACCCAATTCTTCTGCCAATACCACTAAATCCTCTTTCTTACTCCTAGCTAAGTATTCCATGCTGAATAAATTACCTTCAAAGGGCTGTTAATGATAATTCAATTTAACAAAACGTAATTATTTCAAACAGTATAGCTGTAATAAACTTATTCTTTGTTT
The DNA here is from genome assembly GCA_013235015.1 of Araneus ventricosus. Classification (NCBI taxonomy): domain Eukaryota; kingdom Metazoa; phylum Arthropoda; class Arachnida; order Araneae; family Araneidae; genus Araneus; species Araneus ventricosus. Next base: position 642,525 of record BGPR01000201.1, read on the forward strand.
TCTTGTAAGCTTCTTCAATAAACAAATCGCAAAGTCACTTATATGCAATTGATAACTTAAATAACTCAAAATAACTTAATAGTAAGTCATTAATAATATCAAATGTTAATAAAATACAAACATAAATAACTCAAAAAGATATCATATAATGCATTTTTCAAAATTGAAAAAAATCACTAATTCAACCGTTGTCAATTTTTCTGCCAACTTAAAAATTCACTTTAACCAATCTTTGCCAGTTTGACAATATATTTAAATTACACCCGTCAGTTTGACGCTATATCTATATATCAGCACACCTGGCTGGCCAGCACTACAATTAAACCATTGCCAGTTTGGCAATATAGTAGAATTTTACACGTCAGTTTGACGCTACACAAGTTATTCACAAGCCTGGTTGGCGAGAAGTATGACAGACTTATGCCAGTTTGGCAATACAGTTAAATGGAACCCGTCAGTTTGACATCACGATCTATTCACACGCCTGTTTGGCGAGAATTATAAACACATAAGTCACCAGTTTGGCAAAATATTTAAATGTCACACGTCAGTTTGACGTCACGATCTATTCACACGCCTGGTTGGCGAGAATTATTAAATGATGCTTGTCAGTATCACTTCGGGTTGACGTTTTTATTTGCTTCCTCACGCCTTGTTGGCGAAATTATAAAAACATAAGTTACCAGTTTGGCAACACAAGATAGACTTTTCTTATTTTAAAAGCCGGGATGGCTTGCTAATATCAGCTACAACGGTATAGGAAAACAAAGATGTATTTCAAAATAAATTAATATAAATAATAATAAAACATGATAATTTACTTTTAAATTTCACCTTTCATAAATAGTAATGATAACTTTAAGCCTAACGGTTTTGGCGACGAATACTTTGGCTTACCAACGTGCACTATGATCAAATATGTAACATAAATAAGATAATAAAATTTCAATAAATATATGATAAAAAGTTCAAAATGTTCACCAATTAGTAGCTACAAACTTTTTCTCCAGTTCCTTGCTTGAGCGCAATTCAATTATCACAATGGCATTAGAAGAATCTGCATCTAAAATGGCGGTTGTTTCAAAACACCTCAATATTTAGTTATGACTTTCTCCAGAAAATAAACTTGCTCCGGCAACGGCACAGAAAAAACATCAGAAGACGAGTAAATTGCATGAAGAACTTCAATTCATTATCGACATGAAAACCTCTTTAAAGACTTCAGCAGTTTAATTGGCAATGGAGACCAGCTTTTCAAATTTGTGAAAAACACTCCAACTTACCAATGATCTCGGTGGAACCTCCAAATTAAAAGTCTGTAGTGTATTTCAGGATGAATTAACAGATTTTTTTTATAAAAAAACACTTTTATTTTAATATAAATTTTCACTAAAATACCGTTCATTCGTTGGACTATCAACATCAGTCGTTACATTTTGGTCTCTCTCCCTAACAACAAGTTTTTAAATCTTATAATATCTAACATCTTTTTCGTGCGTTGCTAGGCAATGCTCGTAAGACAAATATTGTGTTGCCACACTACATTTTAAAGAGAAAACTTTAGAAATAACAAAATATTTTGTAACGAATATCACAATATATATACATATATATATATATAAGAACTCGCCTCACGGACCTTGAACCTCACGGACTTGCTAGTTTTTTCCTGGCCATGGTAAGCGTATTTCGCTTTTATTTTATTATTTTTTGTGTATACTGCTGTTTTATTTATTTTATTCTAGGTCTTTTGTATTCGGATCTTTTGCCTTCGATTCTTTTTAAATCTTCTTAAATGTATTTATCTTTTATTCAAGAATTCTTCCATTTTAATTGTCTTGTGCTTTTAGAGGGGATGGCGGCATTTTTTAACGGATTTCGTTTGTCGTTAGCAGAAAAAAGCACAAATTAATACCATGAGCGAGCTTCTCTTCCTGACGAGCGCCTCGCTATGATATTTTTCAATTTTATTTTGGTTTTTATCTATTTTTTGCCATGGTGTCTTGATTGTTTTTGAGTTTTTGTCTTGTGTTTCTGAGTTTGTTTTGATATATATGTATATATTTATATATATATCTATAGCTATAGCTATATATATCTATAGCTATAGCTATATATATATATAGCTATAGATATAGATATATTGAAAAATATTCAATCACTAATACAATTGAAGATATTATTTTTCAACCTATTTACTACAATTAATACAATGGACACATGTAAGTATGAAAGAATAAATAAAATAGAAATAATTATTATTAAATCCCTAGGAATGTAAAGAAAACTATTTCATTGTTCAGTATTATTTTTTTAACAGTAGAATGAGAACTATTGTACCATGGTAGTACAGCTTCGGATTCGACTCATTAGTGCTGATTAATGAAAGAACCACTGAATTCGAAGCCATTCTCAATATAAATCATTCGAAATGAAGTTTCTTGGTGTTAAAGTTTAGTGTCGATCTTGGTGAATGGGGTTAAAGTTTGGTGTCGATCTTGGTGATTGGCGTTAAAGTTTGGTGACGAATACCGTTTCAGATGCGGTTCTTACTACTTGAATCCGCTTGAAAATTAAGTCTGTGTTTCAATATAGCCTTCCGCAACTTGAAAACTGATGCACAAATTTAACTAGATTAAACTAAGTAAATAAATAAATAATTAGTTATTTTAAACAGTTATATTTTTTTAGGTATATCAATTCATTTGTCGACCGTATGAAAAATCGTGAAGAGCAAATATTTAAAATTAAATAAAAATATTCCCCAAATTTGATAAAAAAAAATCCCTCACAATTTTTTAAACTTTTAATACATGTCTTTGATGCATAAATTATAAGACAATCTTTTACTTCTGACACTTTTCTAAATCATTCTTAACCTTCCTTGCCTTTAGTTTTTTTGAATATGTTTAGGCGTTTCTGTAAAAAAAAAGCATACTGCGAAGGATCGGCCGAAACACCTTGAACCGATCGTAGACAGGATTATCATTTCTCTTATTTATGTGGCCTCAGGCCAAAATGGCTTTAATACCTTTAGCTGAGATTCGTATAAACCGATGGGTGGAAAAAATCTTTTAATGCTTCACGGAGAGATATTACATCTCGAGCATTTCCGTCCAGAAATACACAGGGCATCAACTCATAGCCAGTGGATATGGAGAAAAGTCCATTTTTTCCTTCCACCAAGCACAAATGGGATAGGAAAAAATATATCTAAGCTGAGCTGTACATGTATATAGATATATCTATATATATCCTGGTTTTTCCGCTCCGGGCTGCCAGTAGAAACGGGCAATCGAACTGTAGCGATAACGCCCACATGGCCAGAACTCTGAAAGGGAACTCTCTATCTTTTCTAGGTAACTTCTCCCATGGGAAGGGAAGGCTCTTTTCCTTGAAAATAGCGAAGATTGTGGAAGAAGAGGGGGGGCGTGGTGTTGCCTCCTTCCCTCGTCCGAACTATATTCCACTTCATGTTTGTATATCTAGCGGAGATTGGATGTTCGAATTGGCGAGCGTGAGAAAAGGCGGTGTTTTTATTATACATTTTGGACAGGCTGTTAAACTGTTTATTGGCGATTTGTAGCGAAGAAGGTCTCGCCAAAGCATAATGTCAGATGCATCGCTGGAGTGCTTGTTTGGAAGCTTCAGAATGGGAGAGTAATGATGTCATATCGCGTTTATTCCGGCGATAGAGAAGCATTTGGCGATGACGTGCGCTGTCTGCGTCCTTAGGATGAAGAGGATGATGCATTTGTGGCGATGTCATCAAGAGCAACTTGAAAAGCTTTTATCTTTTCTTTGACGTTTTTATGGGAATATGTGGAAAAAATAGACCCGAAGATAAAGCTTAAACAAAAGGGGCTTGATTGCCAGCAAAATGATATTAAATATATTCCTTTAACATTGAAATACGTAATAAAAAACCTGCCTTCAAAAAATAAATTTTATTTAAATGCTAACACGTAGCTTAATGTAGTTTTTAGTTCAGAAAGTTTTTTTATTATAGTTTGAGAAGTGTGCTTTTTAGTTTGACGCTTTATTTATTAGAAGTCTAATAGCGTTATTTTACTTAACATTTCGCTCTAACTAGTAATAAATGTACTGAATGTATTCCCCCCTATTTATAAGCACAATAATCAAGCTAGTTTGTTAACATACTCAGAAATGGGGAAAACAGGGATTGGAAACAATGTAAGAAAATTTAAGTAACTTTCTGCTTAAAAATCAATAGTTTCTACAGCAGCTTCGAAGACCTGTACTTAGAAACAAATCTTAATTTATTCTCTAAATCAATCAACTTATTCACTGAAATAAACAGTAAGACTTTATTATACAATTTTAGGCATGTGAAAAATAATTTGAATAAATTTATATGAGCAAAACTTTCATCAGAGACCATCGCGTAAATTAAAGTTATATTTTTTCTATTAATGCAGTTAAATAAATTTTAATAAATCTTCATTAGCTTAATAATGTGGAAATCTTTTTAATTTTTTGAATTCGTTACGCATGTTTATACTGATAATGAAATATCCGGTAACACTGGGTTAAACGAAAGCCTAACACGCAAATAAAATATAAGAAAGTATCTGTATGTGTATTTCATGAATAAAAAGTTTCGTCCCCTGGAGTTATTTTAAATTATTCTTTAGTCACGGTATGTCGTCAATTAAAAAGCATCACCAACTACGACAACATCTCAAATTTTGGGAGAGAATGAAAAAATTGAATTTTTGCAACCAGTAACGAATATTTCTGATTTTCTGTAACACTTGGTATGAACATGAGACCACATGTTACCGCACGATATGCTATACTAGAATTCATTTGACGTGTCTCGATTTAATTCCGTGATGATGGTCATACGTGAAACTACTTACAACTAATTTTTACTACTAACTTTTATTCTTTAATACTTCCATACAAATTCAGGTCAAGCAATAAAATCGAGTCTAAGCAAGTAAGAACTAATTTTATTAATATTTATTTTAACTTTATTCCACCATTATCTCTATTATTTTTCATTCTTCACATGTTAAAAATCAAGAATAATAGTTATTTTACTTAGTAGCCTGACTTTAAAGAGAACTGAAAACGCTCAAAAATTTAGTTCAAATAGAATTTGTTTACAATGAATTGCATCGAGTCATGTTGGGTTTTCTGTTCAATTACGTTTACATGTTGTTTTGAAAGTTATTAAAATTTTCAATCGCATCTCTCATTAAAGATATTTTGAAGTGTATTTTTCATGTGAGGCAGTTCTTTTAGGGCAGTGTTTTTAACTATCAGTTCCCTGAAGAAAAATTCGAAATTTTATGATAAAAATATTTGCATAAAAATAATGTTCGTGGATTTAAAACAGCATATACCACAAATAGATAAATATATGTCGTATATCACAAGCAAATACTTCACAAGAAATCAGGCAAACATAATTTGACAAAATAAATATTTATGTCATGGTGCAGAATTTTTTTCAATCTCACCTTGCTTGATTACGATACCTATTGTTGATACAGCACTGGTGATAGTCGTAACCACAATTAATTTCCTGTTTAAATGGTTTAGATATAAGCTTTCAAATATAAACTTCATACCATTTACTTCATTTTGAGTAAATAAATAAAGAATCTGACAAATTCAATAGCATCTTATATTGTGCTTTTTGTAGCAATTCATTACGTATTACTGTAGTTATCTCATCTAAATTAAGAGTAGAAATATTCATTCAAGGAAATCAATTTTAAACAGATTTTTATAACCACTTTGCTTAATTATGCTTTTAATTACTAATTTACAACATGCTTATTGTTTCATTGTGCATAATCGTTTCTGAATCCTAGCTGCAGTTGCTTTTGTATGTATTAAGATTTCTGTATGCACTGTACTCAGTGTTATTTTTTTATCTTCACGCTTTCCTTTTTCATCTTAATTTTCTTCGTTTTTATAATTAATTAAGTGACTGTGTATATAAGAGGGAAATTAAATGTAAAATTTAGTACCTTCGTAATAAATATAGCTGAACTTTAGTTTACAGTATGAAGCAACCACTTTCATTTTGTTAATGGAGCTGCTTGTTATCAGTATTCGTTTGTATGTTAATGTGCCGGCTTTTGTGTGATCCTGCCTTTATAATCCATCAACCCAAAGCGTTCGATAGTTTATTTTGTATTAATTTAAATTAAAGCTGTTCTTCGCACATCCGAACTGGTAGTAGCCAAAATTTACATTTCCGTATGGACAAATGAAATTACTAAATTATGCATTTCTACTAACTTCGAAGCATGTGTGTAATTAATTATTTTGAAAAAAAAAACAAATGTCTAATTCAGAAAAGCATTTTCAGTAAAATTGCAAATTTAAAAAATTAATGTTTGTTAATTTAGCAAAAATTCGTTTAAATGAAAAAAAAATTAAGATGCTCATTGTAAAACTGACCTGATATAAAGAAGCTTGGTTTCTTTTAATTCATTCTGAAATATCAACATTGTCGTATAATAACAGTAATGTTAATTTAAACAAACTACTTTAAATTTGATTTCATCAATTTCTTTTGTTGACCAATTTTAACTCGAAAGAGATTTATTGATTTAATAGCTGCACGAAATTAATGTTCTTCCGCAATAATTCATAGTGTATCTTGAAGTCTTACATTAATCAAATTAATGTAATAATACAAATTCTACTGTAAATATTTTGAATTTTTATATCCGAAATAGTCATTCAAATTGTATCAAAGATTATTTTATCTTCAACAGTTCTGAAGAAGTTGTTGATTGAATAAAACATATTTAAAAGATTATATCTTGCATACATGAATGAAGTAAGCAGACATCATCTACATATATATGCGTTTAAGAAACCATTAACAATTTCTAGTATTAAAATTTAATTAAAAAAAGAAAATACATTTCTTTTAGGCGTCTGTTTCATCAGGAAGAATTTGACTTAATTAAGCTAGTCATCATACCAGGGCATACTTACAAGTAAATGACATGGTCCCCGATTGGTTTAAACGAGCCGTTTTACTTTAAAAGTAGCGTAGAAAACTTCTATAGTCAATACTGAGAACCGCAGAAAATAATCCATTGTGATTAGGCGGATTAAAAAAAAAATTTTTTGTTATTTATAAGCACAGATGGAAATAAAATTATTTGTCTTCATCAAAGCCAAAATATATTTCTGTTTCTTAAAGTTATATTTCTTTTTTTATTTATAATACATATACACCAACATTTTTAAAAATTTGATGTGAAGTTTATTATAGAATATTATTATGAACTTCGAGCAAAGTATTGTACATTTTCAGATCGTCGCAGTGAAAATCTTCATATTTTATTTTTCAAGGTTTTATTTTTGGAGACTTTAATCTCATTTTATAAAATTTAATGCCTTGTGTATCGAATCAAACTTTATTGATATTTTTCGTTTCCTTTGTTTCATTTTTTCTGTTTCATAAAATAAGAAACATTTAACCGATTCCGGAAATATATAATAAGTATTGGTTCGAAAAGCCGTTATCTCATAAATTTACGTTTAAAAATGATAGTGTAAGCATGGTAAACTAAACAAAAGGAGCCTGTATGATAAATATAAATAGATTTTTAAAATTTTCTCAAAACATGTTTTTAACAAATTTATGTACGTGTATACAAAATTATTTTCCTTGCATGGATATGAAATTTTATATTATGATATTTATAAGCATTGTGCATATTCTGTTAAACTTATTTTTATTTGTTTCTGGGTAGCAATATATTTTTAGGCTATTGTTTATAATGAAAAATAATATATATATTTCAGATTCCCAAGAGATAATATTTTTTAAAAAAATTTATTTGAAGTATTTTAAAATGGAAATATCTTCACTAATTATTGAACTCTACTACTATTGGGGTACTTTTTCCTTGAATTGTATTTTTATTTCCGCTTTTTATGGTTACGAACTTTAATATTATCGCAACGATTTGTCATTAAAAATTTACTTTAAGAAACCAATATTCTTATGCTTTTTAATAAAGAAAATATGATATTCTTACTATTTAAACTGTATTTTAGATGTCCCAGTTCCCTTAATCCTTTGTGGACAAGTGACATTTTAGAACTCTCAGATCAGGTTGGCGCACTTTATGCGCCATCCCGTTTTTTCCAAGCCTACGCTTATTTAATCATACACAACTTTATTTTAAGATTAGAGGTTTTATAATAAGATTAGATGTTGAATGGATGAAATATACAAACATTTGTGTTCGAATTTCAGTTGCTATATTCTTCGTCAACTGTAATGTCCTCCACGTCAGTCTCAGAATCAGTTTCTTGGGCGCTGTTCTCAGTCACTTCTCCATCGAGATTTAATGCATCAGACTCGTCCACAGCTGGTATTTTCTTACTTTACTCTTCCAAAACAGCCGAATATTGCTCTGTAGGGATAATTTCCCGCCGTTTCGTAAGACAAGGTTGGATCATGGAGAGCATTTCATGAAATTTCAAACGCAATCACACCGAACTCATTGATTGAGTTAGCATTGAATGTCACTGATTGAGTGCCATTGTCAGTGGAAATATTAGGGCAAGTAGAAGGAATGTTAATACGAGAAATTCTTTTTTACCTCATTAAAAAATCGTGTTCAGAAACCAATTTCTAACATTTTGCAATGATATTAGTAACTCATAAGTTTGATGTGTGGCTCTAAGAAGTGCAAAATACAGATTTTTTTAATGATTTTTATTCAATTTGATATAACATGTGTTAATGAAATATTTTATCTCATTTTTTCGAAGGTTTTATTTAATATATAAAATTTCTAGAAAATATTTCCTATGAAGAAAAATGACAACTTTGCATTGAATTTATGCATGCATAAGATATTTATTTAGAGACATAAAAGTCCCTCTCATGAAAGGATTCATGAAAATATGTTCATACCGGTCATTTGAATACAGAGTTCTGTGATTTTTATTGAACAATTGAAGCTTTGGTAGAATGATTTTATTCTGTATTATGTATATTGGAAGCAAGTGTGCTTTATAAATTTAATAATATATGCATAAAGACTATTGATTTTTTTTTATGTTTTTGCGTTATTCAAATCAGCTTTATATTTTACTCTTGGTCTTCAGACGGAGATCCAATGCATCAGGCCAAACGCTTTCCGTACCACAAAGAAAGGAAGGAATAGAAAAACCAACTTGGGACCCACCGTAACAGCTACTATTCAAGAGACCAAAAGACCAAAAAGAAGAAAGCCAACGAGCAAGAAACAGCGGTCCATGTATAAATAAAAATTCTGATTGTACTACGGCAGTTGGAAGAGTTCCCCACAGACCATAGGGGTGCCAACCAAGTACTTACAGAGGAAACAAAATGTGATGAATGTTTGAAGCCCCCAAGGGATAGATAAGCCGTAACTGCGAGAAATAGTCACTTTCTCAACCCCCAGCCCTGGATGTTAGCGTTTCAGAGCGAGGTCTAGGAAAAAAGAACCATAGAAAAGAACCCCTGTTTCCCAATGGTCTAATAAACAGAATTAGTCATGGATTCTTAATTTAAACCTCTGCCTTTCGCTGAGACTCTTAAACGATTATATCCGTCTTAAGAGGGAAGAGTATGAAATAAAGAAGTAACAAAACCGGGAAAAGACCGAAATAAACGCACAAAAACCACCACGTTCTCGTTATCTCGGCCGGAATCACGTGATTTAGAAATGAGGGGTAATTTTTTGAGAAAGGGGAAGGGGGAAGTCGAATTTGCTGTATTTTATATCAACTTTCTTGCTACCGCAAATTAAGTTAAGTATAAGCTCCCGATCTTCAACAAACAACAAGAAAGATGAACAGTGGTGCAACAAATTGAGTTTAGTTCCTTCCATACTGCGTACTCGAGGAGAGATATCTTGTTATGCAAATGATAACTGGAATAGTAATGATGAATTCACGGCTAAACTCTTAAGATATGAATTATTAGCAGAAAAAGAAAGATTAGGAGGCAGAAGTTGTGTAATAGTTTTTTATCTTTTTGTTTGGCTTGTTCAATGGGACAACGATTGCATTTTTAAATGATAACAGGCTTGAAATATTTATTTCTTATTTGTAATACTCAGTCTAATCCACATGTTTAAAACGTTGAAATTAAGTTAAGATGATGGGGAGCATTTTTCTTAGTGCATAAGCTACTAAGATTTGATTATTTCAAAAGAATTTATTTTGATTAATTCTAGAGCTAAATATTCACAAAGACATGATTAAACAGAAAAAGAATGCCCAGTTATTGTATCATCTCCTCTCAACCTTTCGTTGCACTGAATAAAGCATACAGCACGTTTGCTACTGTGGTTGCGATACTAACTTACAAACGTGTTGCATTTGAGAATACATGCTTGCTAGTAAAGTTTACATAAATCGAATTATAAGTATTTAGACTTTCGAACGATGTGGTAACATTTGTCTTATTAGGTTTACATAAAGTCTTTTGACTATTAGGTTCATATAAACTTTTATTACAATTAGGTTTATATAAAATTTTATAACTATTAAGTTTATGCAAAACTTTATAACTATTTAAGGTTTCTAAACATACATCTTGGGTATTTAATTGAGAAACTAAATCAGCTGTACACAGAAGAATGCAAAAAGTTCTAGAAATTTTAATTTTTCAACAATGGATTAAATGAGTTGGAATTTACTGGGAAAATGAATATACGTATTCTCATTATAATTTCAAGATGTATAATAATTTAATATACATCTTTTACATTATAGCGTTACCTTCTTTGAAATTAAAAATTAAATGTTTCGATGCTTCTTTACTTAACTCCAAGATAAATAAACAAAAGAAATGTGTATTGCTATTCCCTGATTGATATAAAGCATTTCAATATAGTGATATAAATGATTATCAACATTTAATGATCATTTATATCAACGATTCTTAACATGTGGAGCTCATTCCCCAAGAGATGTTGTAATAGCATTAAATAGGGGGCGCATATTGAAAAGAAAATATTATTTAAAAAATGATTAATTTACTGAAAAGAAAGTAAAACAAAATACTTTCTGACATAATAAAAAATAAAATACACATTTACACTGTTATGATGCACTTATAAATAAGATTGTATCACTTCTGCACAATGCATTTAATAATTAACTTACAATACTAAATTTTTAAAAAATGTTTAATAATTATTTGTTCGGTTTATAGTGAAATCGGGTAATTGAAGTATGTTTTGTAATTCTAGATCAAATCTTGTGAACTAAATTACATGAACTATTGTCCATCAGAATCACATTTTACTAACCATAGCTATAAAAGGAGACCCATGGTCAGTGAATGTATTGATGTATGTATCTTAAAGTGTAAATGAGATAAATTAATTCCCAAATTTATTAGGTTCCATTTCCACTTCTGACGTCAACAATCTTATCCTAATGTGTTAAAAAAATACCAGGAAATGGAATTGAATTTATTGTTGAATAAAACCAAAGACTGCATTGTATTTCAACATCTACAATCTGGAACAAAGAAGAAAAAATTGCATGAAGTGTTGAGTCGATGAATATACATAACCATAATCCTCAAACACGAAAACAATAGTAATAAAAATAAACTAACAACAACGACCATAACAAAAGAACACAAAACAAAAGAAAAGAAAGAGAGTCACACTAACAACAACAGCAACAAAAAACACAAACTAAAAGTAGAAAAAAAAAACATAAACCAAAAAGGAGAAAAAAAGAAAAATAATAAGAAAAACAAGTTTCTAAGGACACAGCATTTAGTTACACCACTTATTATTTAGTAATAATAATAGCTGCGAGTTCATTACCATCGAAATCAAGCACTCCGTTCGGGCATCAGAAAAGTTCAATTTTACTAGAACTTCAAAAATCTACATCATTCTGAACGCAAATAAAAAACATGTCATAAGTAGACTGAAATGTTCCAATCATAAATTTTGAATTTATGTTTTTATGCCGATTCCTTCCATTCTTTTTATGATTCTTTACAGAGTGCAAGAATATGAAAATAATATTCAATAATTCACACATTCACTTCCATTTATTTAAGCAGATAAAACCTGTCAAGATCTTGTACCAACAAATGAATCCAAAGTTATTCATTCCGTTTGATTACAGTTCAGTCCTTATACTCTTGGGTGAAGTTAGAATGGTGCTTTATGTAAAAATGAACATATTTATCATACAGATAAACTTTTCGATACGAGATACGCTTTGATGTAAAATGCAAAAAATTGCTTAAATAATCTCTGAAAAGAAATCTGAATCGACAGAAATTATGTATAGCATGCCGAAATCTCGTCACTTAAGTGATAGACGAAACTAGAACTTGACTTGAGAATTTCATAAAATCGGTAATATTAACAAGAACTCTTAACATCCTTCGAAAAATAAGCATTACTACACATATTTTACAGGTCTTTGAAATATAACTACACGGTATTTAAATCTACACCGTTTTAATAATTTTTGCATTTTGATTATGTACCTGTTTTAATATGTTGAATCAAGAATCTGACATCTCAGTCTCATCTTTTCTTTTATCAAAAATCTTTCATTAATATATTTTTTAAAAAATGTGGTACATTCTCCATAAAAATAAAAATATATATTTGAGTGCTTTTGATTACTTTCTGCACATGTTTTTTTCTGATTCTTAAAAGTGAAATTGGTATCAGCGTTTCAGCAACAATATCAGTGACGGAAATCCTGATCATCAGTGATATTTTCTGTACTTATTTGAGACTGAAAGAGCAGTTTAAATGGCAATATTTACCCCTCAGTGAAATTCATGAAATAATTTATATAATAAATAATTTACTCAAATTTATGATCGCAAATGTATGTATAACTTTTTTCAAAATATTCAATATGCCATTTTAGCTTTCCTTAATCTACCATTTTTATTTGGAAAAGTTCCATGTGATAGGTCTTACGTGTGGATGAGAAGTCGCCAGATAAGTAAGAGGGGTCTCGCTTACCCCGAGGTGCAATAATGGTGTGGGGTTGAGCTACCTCCACTCCGATGACGGTGCGTACCGTCTTAGGGAGAGATTAGGCGGCTACCTATGATGTCTACTAGGACACCGAATTTAATTCCCGACTGCAAATTCAAAAATTTCTCATGCCTATGCAGGACTGAGGTGGCTCGTTTATGGTTATGGTTGATAGGTTTTATGAAACTTGCAATTTGAGAAATCATTCAGATTAAACAGCATTTTGCAAATTACTATATAAAATACAAGAAGAAAAGAGTATTTCAGAAATAAATTTAATTAAAGCAGTTTTATTTCAACATGATAATGTTTTCAGGGCGGCATACATTCTGTAAATTGCGCGATGCAAAAATCTAACAAACCGCTTGCAATATGATGTGTAACGCACGTAATGCAAGGGTCTACATGCACGATCGCTGAATTTAAATCTATCAACCTCGAACGCAGTTACTTATAGGGTAGCAAGTACTCACTAAGATAACGTAATCAAAATTCACAAATTGGATTTTTAATTAATTACAAATTAGTCCAAATTTTAACGGTTTTCCTCAATAACTTCAAAGCATATTATTGCAAAAAACTACTTTTACACCATTTTAACTTTCAAGAAACTAGCTTTTCAATCATACCAATTTTTTTAGCGTAGGACAATGTTCCTCCCTTTGGGGTCCCTGGAAGAAATTTGATTCACACGCCAAAACGCCACAAAACTTGGTATGGGAGATCCTCTATATCTCTTTAACTACATATGTTATAAAAATAACTAATGTTTTATTTTAGAGATAAAGGGTAACAACACAAGTTACAAAAAAAACTTACTTAAACTTAAAAACTTGCGAGAAACTTCGAGAAACAAAAGAGTTACGCGACTAAATTAGTCCTACGTCTTTAACATCAGCGGCTGTTTGAAAAGACATCCTCCCGTCATTTTTTTCAGTAGAATTATTTCCCAGATTTTGATAAATTTTTAAAAATTAATTTTAAATACAATTTGTAACAATGCTGTTTATTTTTGTAATGATACTCAAAAAGGTTTATTGTTTCATCACATTTCACTACCGGGCCTTTTTCAACGTTAAGGTTATAATGTAAGAAATTGTTTTCTTCGGATATTAACCCTCTGACAGCTTATCCCGCGATTTCCGCGCGTTGGAAGTAAGTCTATTTTCTGCTGCATCCTGCGATATTTCGTATGCTCTTGTGTTTATTTTGCACTATTACAGAGTCGAATCGATTATACTAATAAAGCTTCGCCTATAAATAACAATTCGCTTCGTTAAACGGTATTTGAAATGTTTACGATTATTGCAGCTAAATAGTGATTTAAAAAATATTCTGCAGTCAGAAGGTTAATATCAAACAAAAATTTTAGCTTTCGCTTTTATTAAGAGGATTATATTTTTTGGCTGACATTTCTTCTCTAAAATGCATTACGCACAGGATTCAACAGTTGATGCAATCAGATCAGACAAATCAAGCTTAAGGCATTATCAGAGTATGATATTTAGAACAAGAAGTTCGAAATTTACATCGATTTTTTTTATTTTAATTATTATTATTTTTTGAGTTTTGAATTGTAATTTCATTATTATGAATATTATCGAATTTATAATAATTTTTGTTATAAAATTCACTGTCAGATGGTGTCGGTGTTATGGAATAAAAAATGAAATTGAATAAATCGAATAAATGCCAATTAAATTCTGAGAATATTAAAATATTGTAGTGATATCGAGAAAACACGCAGGCATATCGGGGAGTGATAGGAAAATTGATTTGATCTTTACAAACATGAAATAAGTCTTGTTAAGTGAACGTGTGTAAAAAAATGACGGGAGGCTGTCTTTTTCAAACAGCCGCTTATATTAAATCCGTAGGACTACTTCACACGCGTGACTCTTTTCCGATTTTCAATTTTTTTTTGTAACTTCTGTTGTTACCATTTATCTCTAAAATAAGACATTAGTTGTGTTTCTAATGTATGTAGTTACCGAGATATAGAAGATCGCGTCACCAAATCATGCGTAGTTTAGCCCAACTTTGTGACTCAGTAGTCGCTGAACTACAATTCTGATTTTCCATTTTTTTGTAACTTCTGTTGTTACCTTTTATCTCTAAAATAAGACATTAGTTATGTTTTTAACAAATGTACTTACCGAGATATAGAGGATCTCCCATACCAAGTTTTGTGGCGTTTTGGCGTGTGAATCAAATTTCTTCCTGAGACCCCAATGGGAGGAACTCAGTCCTGGGTTAAAAGGTAAAGAAATTATATTCTCATATACAGCCAAACTTTGTTAGATATCGCTTTGTATGTAATTAGGTTTTTAATCAATTAATATACTGATAAATGAATTTCGTAAGGCATGATTCAGTCTAGAATTGAAACTTCGTTTGTCAGAAAGGGTAATGGTTTATTTAAATCTCTCTGTATGTGGAGTATTTTAGTCAGGGAATTTACATATACATATCATAGTTATTAATAAAGAAAACTTTTTCAACTTAATATATTATTTATTGAAATTTACCAAGTGTAAAGTAAAAACAAATAAAAGGGAATGTTGTATATTCAAAAGGCAGACATCCCATTATTACATTTAATGAAAATTAAATTTATGTTTAGTCTAGACAATGTTTATCTTAGCTCAATACTATGCATAAAATGTTTTTCAAAACAACACCAAAATTATAGTGCTTTTGAACAGAAATGCATTATTTTGCATTTACGTGAAGAAATACTTCACAGCAATTGAAACAAGCAACCGACATTTAAAAATTAATGGGCTAAAACAGAAACTCCGAAGATGTTTTTCATTTAAAAAAAATTAAGATAATTTATGCGAAACTATAAGATAATAAAATAAATAAGTAAATAAAGAAATAGATATAATGTAAACTGGAATATTTATGTAAATATTTTTTTTCATAATTCTGTTATGGAGATTTTAGTTTATTAATAAAAGTATTTTGTTAGAAAGATATTTTCCAAAAAATACATCGCAAAAGAATCCTTATGGTTTCTTCTTCAGTCTACTCGGAAATAAACTGTGTCAAATATGAATATTATTCATATTAGCGTGTTATTATATGAATATCGTTCGTCGTGTTCTAAAGGATGCCAGCTTTATTTGTGTGACGTAGTTTTTATTTCAATTAACACTTTACTGAGCATCTATGTTAGGCGTATGGATTATTACAGTATTTAGCTATTCTCTCAGCTATTTATTTAAGATAATCAAATTCTGATTATGTTTCTTCAGTTAATAGCATATTTATTATGATAATAATAGTTGCCATACATCGCAAACTTTTCAAGTAAGCAGATAATTTCTCACACACATTAACTTACTTTTGTCTCTGAAATAGCAATCTAATGGATAATTTAATTCATTCCTTTACATTTATATCACAAACTGGTTGTACTTCTTTATGAATTTATGTACGTAACTTCAACATACATGTACATACATACTTACAGATAAAGGTGTAAATATATATTACTATAGAGAAATTAAAAATACACAAGGGAAAGTCAGCAACCCGCAAGAAATTTCCTTACGGAATTACACCTTTTAAAGTGACAAGTTATATAATCTGTGAAATAAAAATAGTGTGAAAAATCACATTTAAGGTTTTAAGATTTAAATGCATACAATTTTAATTCATTTATATGAAATATTTTGAAATGAAAACTCCCTGATTTGTATGAAACTTCTATATTTTTTTCGTATTTCACACTTTCTTATAAGCACCCTGACAAAATTTTATGCTTCAATGTTTATTCAGTGAATCTGTACTAAGTTTTTCTAAATTGAAAATTTGAAATCATTTCTGTAGGACTGTTTCATCAGAGTCAACTTGAATTCTTTTTTACTTTCAATAATTTGAAAGACACTGAGAAACTACTGGTTTTCAAAACATTATGATGTTATCCTGATACCCGATTAACCATTGTATTAAAGGTTCAAAAAGTGCCATATGCCCATTAAAGACGGGAATGACTGCAGAGCAAAAGTGTTGACTTAAGAGTTAAGATGTATCGATTGTCGAGTTTCTGTTCTTGCCTACTCTTAATCTAACCATTACACGTGGGGTGATATCATCTATATTGAATCACTCGGTCTGGAGCATTCTCCGTCCTATTTATCTGAGTGACGGCCTCTGCAATATTTCGAGTGCTGATGCCGGAGTCATAGTAGCCATTACCGACCACGATCCGATCCCTGCGGAAGGATACAAGCACTATCACCGTCAGAGGGCAAGCCCAAACCATTGGTGTTCTCACCAATGAGGCGAGACTCCGCTTACTTATCCGGCGGCTTTTCACCCTCGTACTCGTGGTGACTTCCAGTAGGACTACCATAGAGTAAAAGAGTAAAACTATCTACATAATACTTAGAGTACCCACAGATTTAGATAAATCAGGGAAGTTAAATTTTAACGGTTTCGCGAACGACAATTTTACTCTCTTGCACAAAGAAGGAAATGATATTTTCTTATGGCATTTGTACCGTCTGTTAGGCAAATGTTCAGAGACATTCACATAATGAAAATGAATCATTTATTGAGAGTGTGGAAGAGTTTTGGATAGGAGGACATTTAGATATTAGTAAGTGCAACAGGAAGACGCTTACCCAAGATTCCTCTCGTTGACACAGTTAACTCAAATTATAAGAAGTAGGACACAGCGATTGGATATTTGGTTCTTCCATTTAACAGATCTCTCGTCATTAATAGAAGGCAGACGTTCTGAAACAGTAAACATTTTCCTTACAGGCGGTGCAAGTATTTTAGAAACAGATTATTATTCTTTTGGATATTAGTTGGTACAATAGTTGTTACATGAAATCACTTAAGTTTTATTTTCCTCGTGAAGATTATCTATGAGAGCTTTAATCACTGTATATAGAGTTTTACTCACCACTATTTCTGTATTCAATGTGCGTAATGGGACGATTAATTGTTAAGAAGAAGACACAGGAACATGTAAGCCACTAAACGGTGAAAATGTAGAGGAATCTTTTCTTCGAATGAAAAAGATCAGAAAAACTTTCGAATTTGTTCCTCAGATTCATCGCTTCAAAAGGATATGTGAAATATTATCCATAAAATGAAAGTTTAGAAAATTAATCTGGATATTTATACGAACGGAAACGCCTGATCATAGATATCAAAATCCTCACCTAGTGCTGAAATGATTTCTTGTTACAATTTTCGAACTGTGAAAGAAAAGTATTTTTTATTCTATACATTCAGTTTCAAAACCTTCGCATACGTAGCTCTACACGATTGCACTTGCTTCACTTTCCTTTAAATTTTATCCTACTAAGGGATTGTAGAAGTCTTCAAAAGTACTCCCTTTTTATGTTTTTATTTTTTGCCTCTTTCAGGAAAATGGGCAGAAGTTTCTCACGTAATCTTTATACAATAACACAACTCTCAAAGCGATGAATTCGTGTGTAATCTTATAACACGAAAGTTTTCCCTTATCTGGAAAAACTGATCTTTAATCTGAAAGAGGGGAAAGTAATCTGAAAAGTTAGGGCCTTAATTTGTAAGACAATAGCTTTTCTTCTCCCCTGGTTTCTGCAATTTAATAAGCATTCCTTACTTGCCTCTCTTGTCTTAAAATTAAATTTACACTTATTAAGGCAGCTCGTGCCTTCCCGGGGATTTGTTAATTTCCGGCATCCTTTAATGGTATTCTTACATTTTGCTTAAATGAATAACAAATAGAATTTTCTGATATATTTTGAAAAGAATTGAGTGTTCCGGACAATTATTTATCTTAGGATTTTTATTTTGAAGGCGAATAGGGAAACAGGTACTTTCTGTCAGTGAATTTTAAGCAAGAGCTTGTTCATCTAATTGGTGTAAAATAATGTTGGTGATTTGCGATTAAATATTGATTTAAGCGTTGAAAATTAAATGATTAGATTGTGTTTATTTCCTGTTTTATCCTGTTATCAATGGTACGTATATGATATTTCTTTCACAAAATAGTGAGGGCTAAAAGTTCTGATTTAATGTTATTGCATTTATTTCATTATAAAATTTAACCCTCCGTTAGATGCAATATCTGATGTATACACATGCAGTCTGAGTCTATTAGCCGTTTTTAAAGCATTACAATTTGAATTTTTTCTTACAAAATACTCATTTACATTCTTAGGACTAATTCTTATAGGAAAAATAATTAAAGCAGGATGAGCATATCATAGAATAGTTTTTATATACTACAGATAAATTGTGGTCATTTAAGAATGCAAATGATTGCGACTAACGGATTTTTTGTTGCTTACTTAATACTTAATCTTGTTATTGCATTATTTTATTATAAAATCTAACCCTCCGTTAGATGCAATATCTAATGGATGGTCTGAATCTATTAGACTTTTTTAAAGCATTACAATTTGAATATTTTCTTACAAATGCTCATTTACATTCTTAGGACTAATTCTTATAGGAAAAATTATTAACACTCTAATCCATAAGCCGGCCGTAACCGGGAATGTTACTTCTATACTAGTGGGGCGGATTTCGGCCGGTTGCTGTTTCGAAAGGGGAGAAAAGGTAGTTGAGTGGTCATTAAAGGGACCCTTAAGGGAGAGATAAGAGATGAAATGCCAGCCATTCATATCTCCCACCACCCGTAGTGAGGATTAAAGGGGGAACATGGCGGACGAATCCTTTACACACATCAATTAGTAAGCAAACCTCTGTACACAACTGTACTCCGATATTGAGAACTCTTAGTAGTCAGAGGGTTAAAGCAGGATATGAGCATATTATAGAAGAGTTTTTTATATACTACAGATTATTTGTGACCATTTAAGAATGAAAACGTTTCCGACTAATGGATTGTTTATTGCTTAAATAATACTAAATCTTCCCCGCATTTGTACATTTCTTTTGTGTTGAAAAATATGATCTAGTCTTGAAAAAGAAGTAGTTTCTTATTGAATATGAATTTTAGACTGTAATGTGCGTTGAATGTTTCAAAAAATTAAACGTACTGCATTTATCTCCATTTGAGGTGACTCTACTCGTAATTAATTCCCTATTTCGAAAACTTTAAAAAACTCACGCAGAAAGAATCCGATATAATTTGAAATAATTCAGAAGAGTGTGTAAATGAACGTACACGTGATTTTCATACATATATTTCAAAGCAAAAGTATACTCTAAAAAAACTCATTTATTAATAATTTTCGTTTCATCATATAATTGCTTACATTTTCGTTGTTGCTTTTTCTGCACAAATAAATTTGTTAGAATAAAACTATTCTATTCAGATCACTTAAGAGAAAAAATTGTCTTGTAATCATAATAATACTAATGTTAGGTGCATCCATATCATAGCGAGGGGAAATAAATAAACCTAAGAAATTTCAAAAAATGAGCGAATCTTAGAATCAACATTATATAATGGTTTTTTTGTAATAATTGAAAGATAGATGTTATGCAGATAAAGAATCAATTATAAAATGGAGATAGTTTGTGTGCACAAGTCATAAACATACAAATGTCAATTTAACTAATACAAAAAAGATAAAGAACTTTAAGGTGAACATATGCATATTTTTATTACCATATATTGCGAAATTACAAAATGTAAGATAATAGGATTTTGTATATATGTATACACAGTATGTAAATAACTATGGCAGATTTCAGTAAAAAAAAATCTGTAATTTTTATCAAAACCAGATCTATAAAATATGTGTGATACATCGGGAAATTTGCTGTGTTCTTGAGCTGTCTTTCATTGCGGCACGGAAATATTCACGAATTAATGAAATTAATTATAATTGTGTTTTCAATTAGTTTTGTTCGTACAAAAATACAATGTATGGTTCAATAAACACAAATCGCGGGTGGAAATTGTGAAGTAGCATCGTTACAAAAACTTTTTTTCTTGATATTTGATAAAATATTTACGTGTGCAATATTTTGACATAATGTTCCTATTGGATCATCCCATATTTTCCTGACAGCTAATTTTCTGTCGGATTAACTAAAAGAAACAAAAAAATGAACGTAAACTTCTGTCGGCAAAAATAAACACATGCCAACACCATCTAATCTTAAAACAAACCATCCCATTTTTTCCATCAGATCTATATTAACTCAATTTACAGCCGACTTTTGCCCCGGTTTAGTGACATTCATCCATTCATTACAAGCCGGAAATCAGAAAGAAAATTCGTTTTTAGCGTCGCTAACACTCTTTTCTTGGCGAAAGTGGTCGAAATAAACGAGATGTATATTTCACACGAAAATCTTTCACACACGTCTCACTTTTTAATTAAGTTCCCGACAAATGCGACGTTGGGCGAAGTCAGAAGAAAAATTCCGTTTGGTTTATAATTCGAGAACATGGGGGAAGGTGGAAAAGTTCTCCGTTTCCCGGCATTATTGGATGTCAGAGGTAGGTACGGACTGCACGAGGAACAGGTGGTGTTTTAATTAACCTTTCATCTTCGTCACGTTAGTTAATAAGGTGCGAAAGTTTGGAGTTTTACTCTTAATACTTCTCTGATACCTTCTCTGGAAGACGGTGTCTTGGATTTAATCGCGCGATTTCAGACGTGGAGGGGTTGGAGTTTGGTTCTCAAAATAGAACAGAAACGAATCAGGGTACATTATGAATAATTCGAAATGCTTCGTTGTTTATTAATTTATTATAATACTTTCTTTTTGAAATGTTTATCACATGGAAGGTAACTTGCTGTGTGATATCGATAGTAATACGAGAGTCATTTTTTAACAATTGGTAGAGTAAAAAAGATGCAACCAGAATTAATATGAAAAATTATTGCTGAATAAGAAGTGTAATATGTTGCACAATAATGTTTATAGAAGTGAATATTGGTATTTTTTTACGAAACTAAGCTTAATTAGTTTTAGATGTATTCCTAGTTGTCTAGCTGCATCTAACAGAATGTTGCTACCAGTTAATAGACATATGAGATATTTCTACATGTAATTAGTATTTGCATTAAAAGTATGAGCAATATTAAGACAAACTTTCTGAACAGTGTCATGGATACTACCCAACCCTATGCACTAACTGAAACTTTCTAAGATTTGCACCACATTAAGAGTATAAATGTAACGGTCGTAACAGATTCACCAAAAAGAGACAAAACAAAAAAATCTAAAGATATTGATCTTCAGCTTGTATCTTTGCTCAATGTTCATAGTTTAAATGAGTAGAGAAAATGTTCTACTAAAGGTATGCAAATATTCTCACAAAATGTTGCGGAAATATTCCCAAGCATATGTAAATTTCATCAATAAATTGATGTTGTCATCATATGAAATTTCAAGTATCATTTTAGCCAATGATGACAGCATATTTATTCTCCTTTTCAATGATTATTTAATGCATGGGAGGCTTGTGAAGTTTATGAAGTTAATGTGACATTCTCCCCATAAATCTCAATAAACAAACATTAGTGAGTGATAATAAGAAGTCTTCTCTCGGGATATAGAGATTAGCCAGCAACAGATTTAGACTTAAATTTAACCTCAAATATCTGATAAGCAAAGACAGTTTTGCTCTCTTTATATGCAACGGTTAAAAAATTTGAGAGATTGCTTTTTAAATCAAAACCAACTACCATATTTTGGAAAGAATCTAGAGCAGAACTCTCCTTTTAGCTGTTTCTGTTTATCGAATAATAAACTATAAAGTTGCATTGGCAAGTTTGGGATTCCACCTATGGGTATCTTAATACTTAATAATAAATATTTCAAGAATTTCAGGAAGAATTGCATCGACCATGCGCATAATGTATCCTTCTTAAATTCTAAATTCCTCAACCTTCCTTGTAAGGCAGTTATGTATTACAAAAGTATTGAGCTTTCTCTTGGGACAAAGAGAGTAGCCCGAAACAGCTTTGGACTTCAATCAAATGTCAAATATCTGGTATGCAAATTAAGTTATATTGCATTTATATGCTATGGTTCAAGAATTTGAGAGTCTTCTTTATAAAATAAAATACTATGCCAGTTTTTGCATAGAATCAAGAGCAGGGATTTCATTTTATCTGTTTCTATTCATCGAATAATATTCTATGAAGCCACATTAGCTAATTAGGTATTCCACCCATGGGTATCTTCATACTTTATAATGCAGATTTCAAGAACACAAGGAAGAACTGCATCAACCATGCGCATACTGTATCCCTACCAAACTCATTTATGAATGAAAAAGACCCGGTGGGAGAACAATATCATCAAAACCTTTTTAAATATTAGCACTTCATTGATTTTAACCATTTTATTTAGTATATGTGACAAGTCTGTTCATAATTTTCATTTTTCATCTCTTTCCTGTATTGACTTTTTGTTCTTAGATTTAGCCAAAATGATATTAAATTGAACTTTCTATCTCCTTTTACCCTTTTAACCATATGTAGTGCAGCACGGCCAAATTTGTCTTTTGCACTTGTAAACGTCAACCAATAAACCCTCGAAATTCTAAATTACCTCAAACTTCTGACAGATTTCCTTGTTGCGCAATTATGTATCACAAAAATATTGAATATTGAAAACGACTTTCTTGTCGTCTTCTTTATAGTTGTAGAATATTCATCAATAATGTAGCATTCTATTTGTAATATAAAGATCATAATGAAACTGAAAGGCACTATCTCTGAATTGGAGACGAATGTAGTGTTTTCCCAATTAAATTTCTTTGCACCGCTCAAACTGTCGCTTGGATTCGTAATAATGAAAATATGTTGAAGATTTTTTAAAATTTGTAGTTATTCTCTTTTTGGTAAATTAGTTTTTCCCTGGAAAATTAGTTGCTGAAACCCAAATTAATTTTGTTTTTCTCAGTTTTCTTTAAAACAGAGGTACTATTCAGAAACGTACTCCGAGACTACCACTTTTGGACGATTTTACCCCGAAAGGGGTGTCAGGAAATGAGTCATATGAGCGCATTGCCGGAGTTCTTTCTTAGATCACGCTCAGTGAAATGTAAACATCACCCTTCCATTATTCACTTTCCCCCTATGTTGATGAAAATATCTCCTCCCGGCACATGCGCAAAAGCGCGGAGGGTTTCCGAATCCGTTGCTAAACAATATACAAACGCCTTATCTATTGTTCTAATACATACTGGAATCGACAACAACAAATGTATCGAACGGTTTGCTACAGAAGCGTCGAAACTAATTGTCTTGAAGCCTATAGTTGTCTAGAACAAGTTTTTAACTAGGTTATTTTTGACTGGAATGATTTATATAGAATATTTCAAAACGTCCAGATCACTAAAGAAATATACCATCTATTCTTAGTTATTTAAAGTCTAAGCAGTTGTTCCTAATTAAAAGCAAACTGGACGTGGCAGCCTCAAAGTTTGTCTGAGACGCTTCGATACTTCATCTAATGAAGTGTATTTTTGCTATTATAGCAAGACAGAATGTTTTCATTATTTAATGATCCATCCCAGACTCCCGCGCCATAGAGCAGGGCTTTTTCAACAACCACAAAATACTATGTTTTTAAAATATGTTTGTCTATAATAAAATCAGATCGAACGATACGGTTAAAATTTTGTGTAAGCTTAAATAGTTTTGAGTGTAATGTCACAATATGCGCGGTCCATGCCAACCTGTTCTCAATATTAAAACCTAATTAGCAAGCTAGAATAAAAAAAATTTTATATCGCTAAATACGGATCTTTCTTACTTAAGAAGTTTAGTCATTAATAATCTACAAGAGAATAATATTATATGCCATCATTCTTTCTTGGAGTTAATCTTTGTTGAGAACAAATCATTTTATTTTTCAAAAACATATTTTCTTTATTATGTACGTTTTTGGACCTGCATTTATGTATTTATCTATTTTATTATTGACTTTTACAAGCAGTTTGTATGTCCCTATATTTGACTTAGAAAAGTCTACTTTTTCTCAAATTTCTTCGCGTTGTACGTCACGTTCTCAATATAACATTACATAACTCCATGTGACTATTGTATTAGTGTGCATACCATTAATTATATCAATTATTATACTACTTATACTGATACGAGGCTTTTTATGTTACTTTAACTATTTATTCTACTTAAAATATTTAAAAACTTTCCTTGGGTGCTTATTTAACTCATTCGAGACGGATTGCACACCGTGTGCAATGCATTGCCGAGCCAAAAAGACGGGTAGCACACCATGAGTGCAATGATATTGAATTGCAATTATCAGTCAGTATGGAAAGAGCAGAAGTCAGGATAAGACTGGTTTAAAATAAAAATTATCTTAGAAGTGTGTAAACATAAAATTGGTATTAGTTTCAATTTAGTTCCTAAAATAAAGGAGACCAACCGTCCTCCTTTTGGAAGGACAGACCTCCTTATCTAAGTTTTGTCCTTTCTCAAAAAGTCCACAACAAATTACGCTATAAATGCATTTTTTATGTAGTTATGATATCATAGTGTATTCTGTATTATTTGTTGAAATGAATTAAATGTTTCTTTGATTTATGATATTTTTTAGCTTCAATTTGTCCTCCTTATGTTGCAGCGGATGTTGGAGCTAAAGTTGGTCACCTTACTAAAATGAGTGACCCAAAGGCAAACATATACTATGCGACAAAATCTTACAGATATGATCTATCCGTTGTGGGGTTAACCATCGTTTTCGCATGATTAGTCTCGTAGTTATTAGCGATTCAAATCTGACGATATTTTGTCACACAAGAAAGTTCGACCGACGGGCGGAAAGACGTTTTCAAGTCAAACTATTCTGAGGAGCGACCTGCACACATGGTATTCAATTATCTTAGTTCTACGAAGTGAGTTACGAAGTGACTGAATTCTAATGCAAACATGATTTTTTTATTGAAAAAGGCCAATGTAAAGCAAAAACACATTTCGGCTTCTAGGGATGGTCTCCAAAACAGTGCGCCGTCTCGAATGGTTTAATTCTGGGTGCTTTATATTGCTTTTTATTTAGGATTCTCAAAAATTATAGCTATGATATTACTGGCCCTTGAAATAACTGATTATTAAAATTTTATTATTTCTTTTAAGTTCTGAAATGAATGTGAGCATCTTAGAGGGAGGATAACCTTCTCCATAATTCCCCAGGCCTTCTAAGGGCCTTACACCCTTTCGGGTAGGTCGAGTCGGTGTGGGTTCCTTTCCTTTCCTTTCCTTTCCATGTAACTCCCAAACAATTAATTATACTATTATATCTTCAAAAATTAAATAAATTCCCCTGAGTTTTTCTCATGGCATGAGATAGATTACCGTTACGAAATTCCCCGTATTCTGTTCGCTACAAATCACAAACTAGTAAACCATTCTATTCTGTATAACTTCCAATTTACACCTTGTTCAGAACCTGCAAAAGATAAAACGACTGTATCAGCTGATTTCGCAATAGAAGTAGAAAACACTTGCATGTCATGATAAGACACACATTACCTCTCCAAGTTCTCTAATAGTTTCAAACTTTCCAACTTCTTCTATGTCCTTTCAAACTAAAAACATTCCAAGCATCATTTTTCTTTTCTTATCCTGATTCTATAGCAGATAAGCAACAGTTTCACTTAAACTTCTTTCTCAAATGTCGCAACAACGGAAGGTGGAGCAAAGTTACGGAGAAAAAAAAGCAGATTTCTCCTCTACAAGCATGGAACATGAGAAATGCTTTTTGGGAACTTAGAAAAGTTTCCCATACAAAAGAAGCGGTAGCAAATAAAAAAAGGAAGAAGTAGTACTCGTACACAGTATTCCTGCCAAATCAATGTTGGGATTGATTATTTGGTGAAGTTGGCGAGAATGTATGGTAAGATAAAAAAAAAGTGGGCTTGTAACACGATTTTCTGATTGACTAAAAGCAGATAGAAGCCATTTTCGCCTTCTGCTAATGAAACAGAGCTAATTCTTACAATTAAGTGCTGTTTGTTTCATGTGTTGTTTCTAAATTAAAAGTTGTTTGTCAGATTTAAAATTTATTTATCTATTTGTTCAAAGAAAGCCCACTGCAGAGATGACTCCATTTACAGAGTACAGATCAAAAGCATACAAAGAACACAAGCAAGCCACAAAGTGAATTAACACAAAGAAAAAAAAGAAACTGCAGATAATACAACAGTTCAAAGTTCAAAACCATATTAATTATAAAAATGTAAACACATAAATGTTTTAAAACGAAAACACGGAATTACAAAAGCACTAAAAACACACTGAGGTTTCAAAAGTCCATGTTGCATACCGTCAAATTAAAATTATAGAAAAAAATCACACATTTTTTTAAAATTTAGAACATTAAATAAAAAAAACCAAGTGTCAAAAAGTCAAACCCACACAAACAATAGATCAACGCATAAAAATTTTAATATGTATAGTCAAGCGTAAGAAAAGAAAATAAATCAGGTCATGTATTTAAAAGTTGAAAACAATTCGATTTAAAAACAGCAGGCGACATATAATAAATGTCCAGTTCACCAGAGATCCCATTAAATGTCTTATAAAATTTATATAACGAGAACCTGTTATTATAATTAAATTTTGAATACACATTTGGAAAAGAACTTTGGTTCCTTAAAGATCTGGCAGGCACACCGAAATTTATAGAGCTCAGTATATCAGTACAATCGATCGAACCATTTATTACCTTTTAGAAGAAAAGAACACAGGAAACATCTCGTCTGGAACACAAACTAGGCATATTAAAGATATTACGTAGAAATGAAGAAAATACATCCGGCAAATAAATTCGATTTTTTTGTAAATATCGCAAGAAGTTGGTTTGAATTGAAAATTTACTATCAAAGTCGCTCGGAACTGGTTTAGTTTTAGCTTTTAATTTTATAAATAAATGGTGATCAATTTGTTTCAATAAATGGTATATCCAAATCAATTAAAGGTATTATAAAATATTTCTGTTGTGCTGTAAGTTACCGTAAATCTTCTAATTTATCCTACTCACATGGTAAAGCGCTCGTTCTACAAATTACATATAACAAGAATTTGTTGTTTGTGTTATTAGAGTTGTTTATTGAAATAAAAAATAACCAGAAAAAGGAATAACACCGTGATTCACTTTTTAAAAATTTAATTGTTACATTTAAAAAAAGTGTGCCGTAAAACGGGGTTGCTTTGCACTTGCGGAGGTAACTTTGCACCTTTCTTTGTTGAAAAGTGAATTAGAGCGCAACTCATAAAGTGAACGAGATTGAAAATTTTTTTTCTCGTTTCTTGACTAGTCTATTTCATTCCTCATACGTAACAATCATTCAAGAGGTTACAAAAGGAAAGAAACATTGAACCAGTTTTTCAGCGAAAATTTTAGTGCTGAAAAATTTGTTTATGGTGAAGAAAGTACAACGTTTCTGAAGACAAATGGATTTAAATGTGAAAAATTATAGATTTGGGTTCATTTTGTTGCTTTGAATGCTAATTATAGTTTTTAGTTAACCCTTTATAAGGCCATTTTTTTCTAGTAGTGGTATAATACAATAATTTGGACATTGAGATCAATTTAAGAAAAAAAACCATTTAGCTTATTATATGACATTATTTTTGTTAATTAATTTTATCAATTAACAATTAATTACCAAGACAAGACACTTCGTTATGGTTTGGGATAAGAAATTGGAACATCCAGGTTTTTGTTTCATCGGAAACTTTGGCGAGAACTTACGCCATTCTTAAATTAAAATGTTTTAAAAATTGATGAATTTTGTGGGAAGCGTATTCCCACGGTCTTATAAAGGTTTAAGTTGTAATTGATTTTTTTTCTGACTAGGGGTAACTTAGCATCAAAAAAGAAGATTTCTTTGGACCAACGAAATTTGCAGTACAAAGCGACCCCACATTACAATAACTGCAAATGAATTAACGTTCTAAAACAGCCATTTTCTCTCAAAACATAATCACAAACAATTCTAGATTAAAACAAAGAAATATGTACATAAATAAATACAAAATAAAAATACAAAAATTGACTTACATAAGGAACTTCCATAAAATTAAAAAACAATGTCAATCATCGCCATGACCATTCAGATTGTGGAAAAAAAATAACTTTACGAGACTGAAAGACATGTTTGGAAAGCTACATTCTGCTGTTTAGTGCCTTTGAAGGTTGCCTTCCTGACTTCGAGCAAAATGAGAAAATTTCCGAAAATTAAAATGGCAACATCCACTGTTGTAGATAATTAAATAATCGGCAAAGTTTATCAGTGACAGCACATATAAAGCACCTGTGTATAACACTGGCAAATAAATTTTTAGGGGGGGATAAATTAGAAAAGAGATGAGACAGAAACGCAAAAAAATCATGTGTTTCGTAAATTAAAGAAACCCTCTTTCGCTCACAATGGCATTTTAGATGTTTCAGATATCATGGTAATAGTTAACTCATGTTCGATGGAGTTTTTGAAGCCAGATACAGTTTGCCGATTCGACATTTTCACTTACATTAATGTATCTCTGGAGACAGAAATGTACTACAGCGAGATCGGCAGAGTTTGGTGGTCTCAGAAATATGAAACGGTGGGATAAAATTTGTTTCCATAAAGAAACATCAGATAGAGGAACCCGCTTGCGGTGGGGCGCCATCTTGTATTTGCATGACATTAAGCAGACCATTCCTTTGTTACATTTAGGAAACAATGAAACTCGTCAACATTGCTTCAAAGAGATGACTCGTAGCTGTACATGTTCGTAATCTATGTAAGTAAGTATCGGTTGCATTTTCTCTCGCACCGTGTTGTCACTTTTGCGTTGTTTCACTCAGGATGGTATGCTTCTCTCTTCCTGTTGGTTTCATTCATATTTGTCTGTGCTTATTTTTTTGTCATTTTCTTTCGTGATACTGTTACCATTCCAGCGGTATTCACGGATTTTCATAGAGTAGATAACACAGGTCTGCGATGAAAAATTGTCGGCAAAGCAAGTGGTGTTTTTTATATTTTTTGGATGCTGATTACTAGAAAAATAATGAAAAAATTCCATCACGTACAGTTTCGTCACAAATCGCAAGCTATTTTTTACGAATTTAGTATATTTTGGACCAAAAAAAGTATTATTTTTATGAGTTCGATAAACATATTTATGGACTTAAAATAGTAAATTGGTGGATTAAACTACCAAACAAGAAATAAGAAACTCTTTCAATCGAGAATATTCCTCTGAATTGATAAATTGCTTATTAAAAACAATATTAAAGACAGAGGAAACCAGTTAAAACCGGATACCTCTCCTGCTTGCCAAAAAAAGTGTTACTTCCATCGCTTCACATAAAATTATGCTTTATGAAACAATTTGTCAAGGCTTTACCAAAAGAAAGACGGTGCTTCAAATACCTTTGTCAGCAGTTCGCGGGTT
Source organism: Araneus ventricosus (assembly GCA_013235015.1). NCBI lineage: Eukaryota > Metazoa > Arthropoda > Arachnida > Araneae > Araneidae > Araneus > Araneus ventricosus. The sequence goes on from BGPR01000201.1 coordinate 672,901, forward strand.
TATCAGAAGCAAAACTGAAGGAAGGTGTGTTTGTAGGGACTAGACATCAGGAAAATGATGAAAGATGAAAATTTTGAAACTAAAATGGAAACAAACGAAAGAAAAGCCTGGGGATCTTTCAAACTAGTTATTACTAGCTTTCTTGGAAACAAAAAGGACACAAACTACAAAACTATTGTAGAAGAGATGATAAAAAATTTCAAGATTTTAGGCTGTAGTATAAGCTTAAAAGTTCATTTTTTCTATTCGCACCTGGACTATTTTTCTGAAAATTTAGGTGCAGTTAGTGAGGAACAAGGTGAAAGATTCTCACCAGGATATAAAGGAAATGGAGAGGTGATATTAAGGAAAATGGAATGTCAGCATGATAGCCAATTAGTGCTGGATGCTACAAAGAGATTATCTCTGCAAAGTTCACAAGAGAAAAAGTGACAAAAGAGCTTTTGAGGTACAGAAAAAACGTTACTATAAGTACTTGTAATTTTATACCTATTCTTAACAATTACTTGAATTAGGATATAAATGTAATTTATATGGATTCATGAATTAATGAATTTTAAATGAAATGTCAAAATTTCGCGATTTCAACTGTTTCCTTCAAAATATGCAATCACTTTGTAAAAAATCCTTATGTGATAGAAATAAATGGATTTCATTTTTAGAATCAGCACAAAAAATAACATAAAATTCAGTCATCAAAATTAAAACAATTTTCAAAGAGTATTTTTTTGCAAGCCTGTGCAATTAAGCAATGCATATTACAAGTGGACACTTCTATATTTTTTTGAAACTTTTATCTTTTGACACCTGTGTTAGATCAGATTTTGTTCTGATTATTACTCTCCAGCCCATATTTTGTGACATCTATTTAACGAATTTCATTCGCATCCACACTCTTTACAATCTCTAAATGTTCTTGTATCGGCAAAGTTAAATTATGACCAGTCTGCATATTCATCACTCTACAGAAGTGCAACAATGCGCATAAATTAATTAAACGTTTATTTAATCCCATATCTTGTTTATTTGTCATTGAAATTCTTTGTGATTGGATTTATTGCTGAGATTTCTTATAAATCGCTCAGCAAAATAAAGGTTGCTTCGCAACAACACTATTTAAAGGACATGGATTCAACATTCAGAAAGAATTCTGATGAAACTTTGATGGCAAATATTTACTTCCAATTTATAATACCGATTTAATTGCATTTCTAGGAATATTTGCAGTCAATAATTGCAAATAGTAAATGTTGTTGTTTATGTACATAAATATAAGAATTAATTAGTAGATTATCTGCTTGAAAAATAAATAAATTATTTCGTATTAACTTCAAAATGAAGCAAATAGAGCTGTAGAAAAGCTGCTGCTGATAAGTGAAATTAATAATATCTGCTTAATGAATGAATGCTAAATGAAAAAATAAATACCGTAAATTTCAATGCTGAGTAACATTTAGCGGAATTAATACCTATTTTCAGTATATTTACAGTTTTATTAATAAAGACGATTCTTTAGATTGTAAACAAACAATTTATTTTAATACATTTACTTTTGTTTTGTTCATACTTCATCAATTTTAAGTAAATATATGTTTGTTTTCCTAGTATCACCTTCGGAGGAACGTTGGATTTCAACTTCATCATCTACTTCACGAATGAAATTAAATATTTAGAATTTCATTCTTTTCGAAGCTTGACTATACATATTAAAATTTTTATGCGTTGATCTATTGTTTGTATGTTTGACTTTTTGACCCTTTGTTTTTTGATTTAATGTTCTAAATTTTAAAAAAAATGTGTGATTTTTTTCCTATAATTTTAATTTGAAGGTATGCAACATGGACTTATGGAACTTCAGTGTGCTTTTAGTGCTTTTGTAATTCCGTGTTTTCGTTTTAAAACATTTATGTGTTTGCATTTTTATAATTAATATGGTTTTGAACTTTGAACTGTTGTATTATCTGCAGTTTCTTTTTTTCCTTATTTTAATTCACTTTGTGGCTTATTTGTGTTCTTCTTGTCATTCTTTCATGGAAAATACTAGATTTACTTCAAACTGTAAGGAACCTATCTTTACATCGTAGAATATAGTTTCATGCTCTCTTGCTACAGATAATATTGAGAGGATTCTTTAAAATGAGGATTAGTGACAAGATAAGTAATACAATTTGCCTAGTATTTATTTCAGCTCAAAAAGGTGATTGCATGAGTTACTCGACAACATTGCCGAAAGTTTCACTTTCTAGAATTATAAAGAAATATAATATGATGTTCTTTGTAAAATACCTATGGTAGAATATCACTGATATGTAAATAATCCCAAGGATGCTAATTGCTTTGAAAAACGATGATATATTCAGAGTCTAATTGGGAAATTGTTTTAATATAATAGGAATCAATTCTATGTCTGCCAATATAAAATATAATTATATCAAAGATGCGACACAGACGCATAAAACACTTCATCACAATAAGTTAAACTTTATTTTTACAAATTTAATTATTTCTTTACAAATGCGAACGAACTTATTAATTTAACTGCACTGCATATAAAATGGGAAAGTTCCTCTCGGTTGCTGCTAACAGGGCTCATAATTTTAGATAACTAAAAATTAGGAAAAGTTATATCAAAGATATCAATCAACATTTTGAACACTATATTAATTCTAAGTGATGTATGAACATGAAATAAAAATAGTCACATGGATCCAAACCTAAAAATTTCCTAATAATTAATTATATTCATTTGGCAAACATTTCTCATTTCCATATAGATTAACAAAGCTCAAATATTTTGTTTCGAATCTGTTAATAATGTGTGATTGTCAAAGACTGTGTTTTTCCCAAGGTTTCTTCCGCCTTTGTATATAATGTATCCAAAATGAACAAAAGTAGAAGAATCAGAATGCATCAGAATGTTTTCTCTCGTACATTATAATGGTTTATGTAATTTGAGCTAAAATTCACTTGCTTACTAAATGAAAGTTGTAAAATGGCGAAAGAAGAATTATGTGAATTTTCAGGAATCCTTATGATTGACTTTTTTCAGCGTCATATTATTACTCCATATCACTCAGTTTCTGATTAAATTGTGATTTGACTTGAGTTAGTGAGAGGTTATTTAACTTTTCTGGGGCTTAGGTGTCTCCATTAGTTTAATTAGTTTAGGTATATTCACGTCCCGTTTTGAAGCTACATGAGTGCTATTTTGGGTTGGTCATCGTAATTTTTAACCTTGATATGATAACGGGGCTGACACCTGATCTGGCACTTGCTTTTTCCAAATTTCCGTACCATTCCAGCAAGAAGGACGTTTCACCCCCACATGGTTTTAACATGTACTACATTTGTAATACGGTGGTTCTTCCTTAGAATAGGGTATATAGTCCCTATCCCGCTTGCCACTAAGCTAAGACTCTTCCACGTACCATCTAGGCAATCTGTAAGCTATTCTATACATTCATCTCGGTACCTGTTATTAATTCCTCTATTAAAAATACCTTTCCAGGCATTTTAAATGTAGAATTCGAAAATAATTCAGCTGTCAAAATAATGATGTTTAAAGGTTTTGAAAATGTAATAAAGGAAATAATTTTTTTAGTTAGAAAACCAGATACGTTAAATGGCAAAAAAAGAATATTTTATTATTCATTATCCTCTATTTTACTTATAAATTTTATTTTATACTACGAAAATATTATTATATCATGCTATAGATTATAAAAATATACAGATTATATATTATATAATAATTAAAATTATATATCTTAAATATTTTTAAGTAATAATATTGTAATAAAATCTAATTATAAATTAAAATATTGTTTTGAAATATTACTAAATTAGATATACTTAAAAATGTGTATCATACTTCCAAAAATCATCATCATTGTCTTTTCTTACACATTAAGGATGCTGTCATTCATGGTATTAAAATTTTTCAATTTTACTGTTTCAGACACTGTGCATATTTAATATATCTTATTTGCTTGCATGCTCTTAGTTTCATACACTACTATTTTACTATATATTTTAATGCTGTTAATATATGGAAGGTTCAGAGTTAAAGTGGACCAAGTCCAAGAGACTCATTTCTGAGAATATATAAAACGCTATGGTGCGGGGCACAGAAAAGAGGTTAATTTCTCTTTTGCCGATTATAACGTATATTTTTGCCGAGAGGTTAGTTTACAAAACAAAACTTGTAGCTTCCGCCATGTTAGTCATAACTTCATAGTCATAGCTTTTACTATATTCGTTCTGTGTAAAATAATTTTTCTCGAATAATAATGAGTTTAAGATAAAGAATTCACAATATTTCTTACAATATAATGAAATTTTAGATGAAATTATTCAAATGAAATCTGTTAGAAATGAAGCATACGGGCTTAAGTGACCCAGAGAACGTTCAGATCAAAGTCAAAATAGTTTAAGTCAGTGAATATAAAATCGTTTCAGTTCACAAATTCCTCATGAAACTTAATATTGTGAACACTGTTCCTTGGCTACTTTTCTGTTATACGCACACCACTTGGTGCATTTTTTGTCTTGACGAATTTTCTTGGAGCGCTATATCTCCTGTTTGGCTCTAGAAACGTTAGGAAAATCCTTCTATGAGTATAATCGATTGCAAATGCTCTGCGCGGGATCAGATGGCTTCTGAGAAAGCAGCTCTCAAAGTTTATTAGCTTCATTTAAAATAACAGTGGACTTTTAAGTGCTCTTTCTGCCTTGTGGTTACAAATTCAACTTGGACTTGAACCCTCATTACACAGAAAATATAGTAGTTTTACACTATTATGGCAGTGTTAGTAATAATTGGACAAAACATGGACTTGCTTCATTTTCACTCTGAATCCTCTATATCACACATTTGGTTGTAACTAATTTTTTCAGTTTAGCTTATTCTCTTTAACGATCCTGTACCTAGAACTCGAAACCAATTTCAAGTGTTATTACTGTGCGTCGAATTTCGTTTCTTTTTCAAGTTTAATTTATTGTTAACTGAAATAACTAAGAATTCGCCATTCGTCTTCAGATATTCTTCAGTCAAACAAGCTGTACTTTAATGCAAAAAATAAGTGCTTGTAACAGAAAACCACTAATAAAGCACTTCAAAGTAAGTAAAAAAGAATGCATCGTTTCGTGTTTCAAGAGCTCATTTGGTAACCAAAGAATTTTAAATATTGTCTTCCGATGCTAACTTTTGCAGTTAAAGTTCAAAAGGATTCTCTCTAACTACCTTCGGTTTTCTTTTCTAGGATAGGAAAGTTATAAGAAACTCACGGATACAATAAATTTCTGAGATTATGGGGCTTAAGTTTATATTTTCTTCCTGGAAAAGACCAAGTGCAATATCCTTTTGATATTTGTTTAATTACATATTTATTTATTTATTCAAAATCTGAAATAAAATTTCTGGAGGTTAATTTATTTAAACTACTCGTATTATATTCAGATGCTTTTAAAAATTATTTTCGCGTCCATGCTTAACCGAAATTCTTCATCTGAGTTTAGGGATAATTACTATTTGTGATATAATTGAAGTAATATCTTATAAATTTCAAAATAATTATCTTATATCTTACAGGCAAATTAAATTTAGTAAGAAAATCTAAAATAATTCAATTTATTTTATTGAGATTATTTTGAGTTTGTTTCGAGCGAGTAGCAACCTGTATTATTTTGATTAAATTGCTTTTATTTAATTCTTTAATTTTTGTTGCCTGTTTGGTGCCGTAAAATGAAGTTCGTGCATTGTCTTGACTGGTTTGTGATTGGAGCTGCTGATTGCTTTTAATGACATACTTAATGTCATCATTTCGGCCAAGAGATGGCCTAATCTTTGCAAGCGCCAAAGTTTACAAAAATAATAGCCGATCAATTCTAACTCCCAATAAAGTTTATACTTCATAAAAATTAATAATATTAAAAAAAGCAGAAATTCAGAAGTATTTGTTTTGTTTAGTATTAAAATTAATTGTGAAATTTTAGTGAATAAAGAAAAAGTCGAAATAAAAAAAAATTAAAGACAACAAAATTCACATGAAGTATCTGAAGTACGATTACCATGTTTTTTTTATTAATATTTATTTCTAAATGGATGTTAATATTTTCCGCATATTTCATTTCCCTGACGTCAAAATGAAATCTAGAAATAATCTTAATTTAATCATTTTTGGTTTATTAAGCATATATTTCTAACTCTTTATAATTCTTTTCAAGGTAGAATGAATATTTCTTTTCAAGTGAGTGAAAAAAAACCCCTTTACAATATAAGTGTTTGGTTCTTCAAGAAATTATTTTTATTAGCATTTGTAGATACTGTAATGAAATTAAGGGAAAGAAGTTGTTAAAGATTATTCATTTTCTAACAAATAAATAAAAGGAATTAATCATTTACTTAAAAATAATATTTAGTCCGTTACGGAATGCGATAAATAAGCGAGGAATCTAAGTAGGAATTCCAAATGCTGAGAACGAACTTTACGTATACCTAACGGCAACTTCACGCATTTCTCGAATTAGAAGACAAGAAAATTTAATGCGTTGTTACGAAAATCGTTCAAGTGTGTTTTCGATGAAAGCGGTAAATCCAGCAGAGATAATGATAATGGAGATTGACGCTTTATTCTCGAATATTTCGGAAATCAGGAAGGACAGGTAATAGGAAAAACAGCATTTACACAAATTAGCAACACAATCAGGCAGCAAATCACTCGTAATAGCAGTAATAAAACGAACAATAGCTCTTCGTGTCAAACAGCTGACCAAAGTCGTAATGTGAACAAGACTCCAAAGAGAGTGATACCTTGTCAAGTAGGTCGGTATTTATACCCTTTTTCTGACAGGATGTGACGACACAGAAAAATTCGAGTACATTCTGTATATCTTCCTATTAGAGATGTCACGAAAATTCTAGCATTTTTGAGGACATTCATTTTGTCGCCAAGGCGCCAAATCGTGGCCAAGTTTGACGCCGATGTCGGAGGATCAGTGACTGACACTCCCCCCGGAGCCCAATAAAACCTCTGTAAATGCCTTTTTCTAACTATTGAACTAACATGATTAGGAAGCAAAATTACAGGTTCGCAAAAGTATTTTATTAAAACTTATTAAATGAGTAAAATTCATGAAAACAGATTGTTTCATGCCAATATACCTGAAACTTTGAGCAAAATAGGACAAAAACGAAACGCAAATAGGTAATTCGAGCAACCCGAGATAGCATTTATAAAAAGGATGAAACCAAAAGTGATCAATTCTCCTCTAACTATATAAAAATACATTTCAAACGTCACAAAATTGCATTCATGTCAACATGCATTTACTTGCGTAAGAAAAATTCAGAGAGACCAAAATAAATACTATTAAGTTCCAGAACAAAAAAGATACTGCAACATAAAGAAAGAATTTTATAAAATATCAAATAAATATGAACATGTTTGACTTTCAATGATGACATGGAAGTTAATGTCTTTGTTTGGTGTATCATTTTTACGAAAATGTGCCGAAAATTTACTTTAAAACAGAATAAAAATTTTTTATTCATTTACACTGATTGATAAAATGATGAATAAAAGCTGGAAAAATATATGATATAGCAGCCGATACAGTAGCATTCCAGCTGTTTGTCACTATACCTGCGTTTTAAAGCTAATCTTAAAAGAAACGAAAAAAGAAAAGCATTTAAAAAGACATGAAATTGTATTTTTCAAAGAGCAGAGTCAGAAAGAGATCTATCTGAAAGAAATGCGCTCCTTTCCCAGCGAAATGAAAAGTTGTCTGGTCCAAAACAAAATCAGAACAAATATAAAATCCAAAAGGTCGCTTTAATGCGAAAGAATCTGGACGAAAAAACGTACCGAAAGTTACATAAAGTAGCTTTTCAGTAAAAGCACTACTATTTTTCTATCAGTCCTTGCTCCCAAACGGAGAAAAAGTACAGCATGACCGGGAGGCGATAAGATATATAGCGACTTATAGCGATTTAGAGAAAAAGGAGAAAACAGTTGTTGTTTTGTTGTTTCCACTGCAAAAGAGGGTCTACGAGAGAAAAATGCAAGGATAAGAAAGTAAATGATGTTTTCCTAGCCCTTTTCCCCCTCTTATGTATATATGCCTTTAGTGGGCGCTTTTGAAGTAAGTTTTATCACAGTCCAGAATGCGTTTCCTACTAACATGACTTGGTATACAACTCTGCTTTTCCGACTATATTTCTTTTTCTAGATCTACAAGTTGAAGTATTTTTTTTGGTGGACAAACACTTTTAAAAAACGGTTGGTTTCTAGAGTAGAATTAAAGGAGTTTCATCTCGGTAGAGGACGTACGTGACAACTGAAATTCTGACTTCCCTGCAGAGTTGTACGGCGGACTTTAAGTGTGTAATAATGCATTTTTAACATAAGAATAGCGATTCAATATTTTAATTTTGATAGGGTACATATCCGCTGTTTTAAATGAGTTGAAAAGTTCATTCGGCACATAAAAATAATTTTATTAAGTTCATATGGCGAATAATATAAATTCAACATTCTTCTAATAAACATAAAAAATTATTCTAATTATTTCTAATAAATTTCTAATTCCTCCGAATCCGTTTAAACAATCAGAATTTCGTAAATTCAAGATAAATTATATACTGTCACAAGATGCCCTACAATCTTGATAGGATATATTCCCGATATTGTCGGGCATTCAGAATATAGTGGCAACATCGTGGAGGTATCGCAAAATATCTTGTGCTAATAGGGTTTAGTAGCTTAATAATTTTACTTTTGATGGGACACATATCCGCTATTTTAAATCAATTGAAAAATTTTTACTTTTCAAGGAACAATGAATAGCAGAAGAAATTAATGTGTATGCGATCTGCAAATCTCGGTTGTATGCATTTCAGTCCATAAGGAAACAAATGACACACGCACAAAAAATCTAATTTGAATCTCTAGTCCGAGACTTTGTAGAATGATAATGTGTTAATCTTGATTCGTCAGTCTCGTCTTCCTATGGCTTAATTAAATCAGTCATTGTACTCTGCGTGTAGCGATTTTTACATCAAGCAGTTTACAGATAAAATTCTGGGCAAAATCATTATAATGTTATAAAAACATCCAATGTCTTTAAATATGACAAAGCATTAGTTTAAAAAAACAAAAACTAAATCTAATATTTTTGTTTGGACTGTCGCACGAGAGCTATTAAAACATTCACATTCATTATTCGCAATCTTACTATTTTGTTCCTTGTGGTTATATAAAGGTAAAGAATTTTGAATGGCTTAATAAAATTAAAGAAAAAGAAATTGCACGACTAAAAATTAGTATCACTGCATATTTTAATCTTATAATGGTGTAAAAATGATTTTGTGTGATAATATGCACCAAAGTCATTGGGGAAAAACGTTAAAATTAAAGTTAATTTTTTAATGAATTTAAAATGTGATTTAATTTTGAAAATTCCTTTCGTAGTGAGCATCTACTGTCTAAGAAGTAACTTCTAACTAGACTTTGTAGTTCTAGGTCCTATGATTTGCCTTGTAGAATATTTTGAACGACCTGCGCATCACGTATGTCGCACATTACAGATAGTATGCCAATCTATAATCATTATTTATTCTAACAAAATTATCCATAATAATTGTTCTTTTTTTATGTTCTTCTATGACGCAATGTAAAATATCGAGTATATGTTCGGGTATAATATGTTTTCCCAATGAAGAATTTAGACCAATTTTGTTACAAATCTAAAGATTTGACTGCATGTAACTTCATTCATCTTGCTTGTTCTAGTTATATTGTATACCTAAGCACTCTCAAACAGATATATTTCAAAATATGTGTTTGTACTTAATTCGTTAAAAGAAAATAAAAAGCTGTAAAACCTAAGCAATAGAATTTCACGAAGAGAGTGGTAAAGTTCTGTTAACAAATATATATATTAACGTGGCTATTATTGTCGATGTATAAAAAGGAATGTGAGTGTGTTTTTGTTATACTTTGTGTCTCTTCCAGGGCAAAGAACGGTGTTTCTATACTGAGAAAATTTGTTACATTTACATTTCTGATAGTGTTAAGATATTTTTGATTATCAGAATGATAATTTAATACTAAAAATTTCACTTTAGCCAAAAAAGAATGTCTGCTTCAATTTTTTTTTAAAACCTTAATGATATATGGTATCAATGACAGATCGTTTATTAAAGTATTCTAAAGTAAAAGGGAAAAAAGTGTTATCTTCATAAATGCCACAAAACAATTTATGGAAATATTTAATCACGTTTCCCTATATAAATTATCCATCGTTTATTTGTTCTAGAAAAGTTTCTGCATTTTAGTTTCTCTAGAAATCAACAAGCAATGTGTTAATATGCATATTAAATTCCTGAGAACAGAATGTTTTAATATTTGGTTAATATTTGTGCATAAAATTTTTAATTGAAATTTAAATAAAATTTTTTATTGAGACGCAAGAATTATATCTTCCACACATTATTATTTGACTTTTACACAGTTTGACTTGCGTAGCATTTGCATTCATTTCATGATGTGCTAGAGTTTTGAAATTTTGCACACTTCTCGATGAGAGAATATACACTTTTTTATTTAACTTGACTTGCTTCATATTTCTTATAGTTTTTCCAGCCATCTCCTGACGTGCTAGAGTTTTAAAACTCTGTACATTTCTCCATGAATATACACTATATCACTATTCTGAGCACCTAATTGTCTTTTAATTGACTAAATTAATTTTATTTTGGTTCCACACAAGTGGCGGCACCTGGCAGTGAAGTTAGAAAAACTGATTTCCCGATTCCTTAATATTTATAATAATGAATTATAAATTAAAGGCTAAGAAGTAAGAAAATAATCAAGACAAAAATAACTTCGGCTTTTCAGTGCACTAATATGTTTGTGTTTTTTAAAAAAATGTATCTAATAAATTTATTACATTAATACAAACACCTTCACATCCTGTTATAAATCATAAAGACTCATTTTATCCTAACTGATCATGATTTCCTAAAAGTTTCCGATCCTTCGTAAATAAGTAAGTAGACTGCTGAAAAAACCCCGGCCGCTGCTGACAGAAAGCCGCGCCGTGGAGCCGTTTCTTATCTTCGTAAAACAGAGTCTCCGTGGAGAAGGCGACAGACTGGAGTACATCTGAGTTTTCTCAGGTAAAAATGTGCCTGTTCATCCTTGATAGCCGCTGCGCCGGCTTTGGACCGCATTACATCAGAAAGATGAACGTATTTATGCCCTGTCATGAACTGGAGTCTTTTTTTTCGGGAGCTCGGTTTCTAGGTCTCCGAACGATTAGTGCGAGGGAGGGGAATGTTGGGGATGAGGCGTGATATGAAAGAGGCTGAAATAATAATGTTTAGCGTCGGTAAATAGGTGTTATTTCTGTAAGTATTTTTCCTGAACTAGTAATATATTCTGACCAAATACTTTAATTTTGGCGTAAAATATTTAAATGCGTTATGGAAGTGAGATTTTCTTTTAATAAGCAGATTTATAAAATATTAATATTCTGGGATTAGATATTTTTATTATTGGAAAAAGTGCTACTTTGGAATAAGGGAGTAAGGTTGCTACTTCTATAGAGAATTTAGATACTGGATTATCAATTGATAATAGATGATCATGGAATTCCACAAAGTTTCTTATAGAATTATATGTACAGGTTGTTAAAATTAAAGTTCCCCCGTTCAGAAGGCTCTATAGCCTATTCTATGGCTCTAATCGAAATACAATTTCACTAGAATGTAGTACAAGTGATGCTCTCCGCAAAAGCAAAGAATACAAAACGTGCATAAACAGGGTATTTTGAACGAAAAAAGTCTTTACCTTCAGAAATGAATTTGGGCAACATTTACAATTTCAAAAATCGCATTAAAAATTTTGCTTCAGTAATAATAAAAAAGCTGAAAAAGCCGCCACCTATTGACGAAATTTCGACTATCTTTTTTCTTAATTTTCCTTTTTCTCCGATTTTCATAGAGCGCGTCATGAATACTACATATTAGTGAAATTTGGTTTCATTTGAAGCCATACATAAAAGCCATACAAAGTTACAAATACACCAAAAGCCGTAACCGGTTCTAGGCGAACTTTAATTATTACAACTCTGTATCATTATCGGTGATTTTCTCCACTATTTTGTTTCCTTTCTTCAGTTGTTTACAGAGCAAGGTATATCAGATTATACTTATCAAATCACGCCTTGGTTTTTACTTAATAATCCCATCATCAAGATAATATAAGATTGAACACTTTTTAAATAAAGAAGCTATTAAACAAAATGTTAAAACATTTATTGCTTTAACAAATTAGAGTTACAAAGTACTGCAAATGTATTCGAAAAACTGCTGAAATGCACATTATATGTTGCAAAAGTAATTATCAACAAGCAAGAATCTTGAATTATTTCGACGAAGAGAAAGCTTAGATCCATTTGTTTGTATTTCGGAAAGACATCAATAAAGGACATTAAATAAATAATGTAAAATAAGAAATAATGGTACTGAAGAAGATATTTGAGATGTGTACCAACCAAAGATTTTTGCCAAACTGAGCTAGCCATTGGCAGATTTATGCTATTTTGGTCCAGGCCTAGCCGCTGCCAGCATTCCATACTTACCCCTGTAAAACTCTCTTCCCAAGCATAAGATTAGCAAGGCAGGAGAGCGACAATACATTTTTGTAACAATATACACAAACTCTAGTGATGAATAAAATACAAGCAATCCCGAAATTAATAGAAAGCTTTGAATAAAAACTGTAATACTTAACTAAATAGCATATTGAATTCAGTGAAACTACGTAAAATTAATGGGAAATATTATTCATACGTTTTGTAAAAGTGGACTCATGATGAAATTTTGTTATTCTCTGTCATTTTCTTTTTTATATTACAAGTGTTTTGGCATAAGATTCTCGGTCTTATATTCGTTTGCAAGAGTGACATGCGAAATAGTAATATGGAAACACAAAATACCAAAGTATATTTTAACAAATATATTTCAGACTGAGCGAAATTGTTTACGATGAAAAAAAAAAACGAATAATATGTTATGAAATAAGAAAACGAAGAATTTCATAATTCGTTTTCGATTGTGTGATTGTAAATAACATGCTTTTATATTCCAGCTTTGATAGTTTGTTTTATTTTACAGAATGCTAATTGTCTCTGACATTCTCTCCCCATTTAAGTCTCCGTCACTTTTCTTAGATGATTGCTTTTAATAAGAAGGTTATAATTGTCTGATGAATATTTTGAAAGCATATTTTTGACTTCTTTAGAAAGGGATTTGATTTTTCCTTTGATTTTATTCTCAATAATAACAAGAGCAATCCTGGTATGTTTAGTATAGGGTATTTATGTAAAATTATTGTACATTATTATACATTAAGGTGGATCGAAAAGTATAGGAAAAAATTTTTTTTTGGAAATTATTTTTGGCAGGGGTCGGGAAAGTTGTGTCTTAAGTATATTAGTTTATATATATATATATTTCAAATTCATTTATATCTTCCGTTGTCCCAAGCGCCTCAAAAATAGCTAAAAATTGAATTTTTTATGAAAATTTGCAATTTTTTTTTGTTTTGTTTTGAAATTATTTTTGGCATGGGGTGCGACAGTTTTGTCTTAGGTATATTAGTTTACATATATTTTTTTATTGAAATCCATTCATATCTTCCAGTGCCCCAAAATAGTTAAAAATGACTTTTTTTGGAAATTTATAAAAAAAAATATTTTTTAAATTTTCTTTAGCACAGGGTAAGAAAGTTTTGTTTTGGGTATATTAGTTTACATTTTTTATTATTAAAATTCATTCATATCTTCTGGTGGCTCGAACGCTCCCCCCCCCGAAAGTTAAAAATGAACATTTTTACAAATATCTATTAAAAATTGTGAATTAATGAAAAATATTTGGCAGATTATTAAAGTATAAACTTATAAATAATTATAATTTTATAATAATGAATGAAGTATAAATTTAATAGTCAAAGCAATAAATCACAAAACTTATAAAAAGTGAACTTATATCATAGATTTTTTTATTCTATTAGTTTGAAGATTTACATATTTCTAAAGGATGTAATCCTTTTTGGTATTATAATGCTTGATAAAACTTCTTGATTGTATCCTATTCAATATGAAGCCGTGTCTCTTCTCTTCTCCATATACACTTTCCAACGCTTCAGACACTAAGCGAAAACGTCTTTCTACAGCTTGGGTATGGCTTGGATATTTTGATCATTCCTCCTTCTAACTTTTACCATGGCCTCAATTTCTTTAAATGACACATTCACCAAAAGAGGTGGTTCAAAAGGTCCAACTCGTTGCCAGTTAATAAAAGCAAAATAATCCTTTACTTTAAAGTCTGTTTTTGTTACTTGAAAAATTCTTACTCTGATGATCCTGTTTTTTCATTTCTAGCACAAATTAGTTTTCGTAGTGCTAAAGACCTTATATTCTCTCTGTTATCTGTGAGCATTGACAATAGCAAATTTTCAGTATGACAAAACAAGTTATTTCGTAGAATAAGAGTGTGTACTATATTTCTTAAATTGGGTTCCAAATATCTAGAAAATGAGATAAGTCTCCAAATATGCAGCGCTTCTTCTGTTATGGAGGGCTTTGTTTTGACATGGAACCGTACAGATTGCATATACTTTCATAATATATGTTGAAAGAATAATAAGATTGTCAGATGGCTTTTCTGTGACCACATACAACTTTAAAATTCTACTTGCAATTGTTTAGCCACCTTGAGTGAGCAACTGCACCAGGATTTCTTATTGCCAGGTAAAAATAACATTCAACACTTGATATCGCTAAGCAAATATCATATAGATATTGCTGAGAATCATGCTATCTATATATTCTCCACACATATTCAAGGAAAAGGAGCTGCAGGTAGATCCTCGCAGGTTTCGATTGCTGTATCAATTGGTCGACAAAATTCTTTAGGACCAGTTGTTGCAGCATCCAAAGAATTTAGTAGATGACGGAGAGGTAACTCATTTGTTTGATTCAAACAAATTCACCATTGTAATGGTCTTTTGAAGCCAGTTCCATCAAGCGTATAATACCTCCCTTGTGCCCAGTATTTACATTTGTTCCATCGCATCCAATTACTGTTAGCCCATTTAATTCAATATTATTTGATACAAAAAAAATTGAGTATTGCTTCTTTTATGGCTTTAGCTCCTCCTGTTGCAACAGTAACATGTCCGAGATACACAGAGCTAGGTTCGTTTACAAGAGTATAATGCTTCGCCTTTGTGGCCTTTGGGTAGTACTTTGTATCCTTCTTAATTAGCACTTTTGTGTTGTCTTTTCTCCCGTCGAAATATAATCCGGTTAAAAGAGACCAAGACACTGTTAACTTAGTAGACTCTGCAACTGCATTTTAAAGCTTTTTACGCTGTCTGCGAATTTTATTGCGATCTACCACATAGAACACATCTTGTAGAACAGCACTGGCAAATAAAGTAGCTGTTCTATCTGAAACTTAGTATCGATCATATTCCATTGCTAAGGTAAGGAAATCTAAACGATTTTATGATTGATATTTCAAGGTAATTACATCCGTATCTGTATACAAGGACGAAGACATAGTGTTGAGCTCAAGCAGCTCCTTTGATTGAGCATGAGCAGCATCAGTTTTAACCATTTTACGTTTTACTCTTTTGACTTCCATCTGTTTTCTTTTTTCCTTTTCTCTTTTTTTCATTAGCAATTACTTCCACTTCTCCAATAACCATTTTCTTTTCTAATATTCGATCTTTTATAAACAATCACTTAGCAAGTGAAATGTTCATGTCTTCTTGAAATTTACATTTATCGAAATTTGTGCACTTACAAAATGTGATATCGAACAAACACGATATTTTTTCAGTACGATAATTTTCCAATTTTTGTTGGTATTTTTTATCATTCCTTCGCCCTCTCCTCTACGTTTCTCCTTGTAAAATCGTTTCTTTAACACATTTTTAATTTTTGATTTTTAATTCGAAATTTGTATAAAAATCGTTTTCTTGCAAATATTGAAGCGTCTTGGGGCACCGGAAGATATTAAACAAAGTTGAAAAATTTTTGCATGTATGCTAGTACACTTAAAAGACAACTTTTGCACCCTATGTCGATTATTTTATCCACACTTTGACTTTTCGATCCACCCTATTATACATATTGCGACATGTATTGATGATTCTGTATATTACAATAAAAATTAATTTTATGTTATTTAATATTTTATTACATAGAAAGCCATTGAATAATGATACAAATTCAATCACTTTCTAGATTATATTATCTATTTTTCATTAAAACGATCAAAGCACTAATATTTAAAATTATTCATATGTAAATAAATTTCTCGTTGAAATTTAAGAAGCTTTTAAACTAACTAAAAGCAAAATTATCAAAAGAAAAAAATTAAGAAATGATTTGAAAGAAAAGGGGGAAATATATTCAAAAGCCATCTTTTGACATAAATTAAGTTTTAAGAAGGGGAGTGAAATCATATCGGCAACCACATAAATTTTTAATCCTCTGAGAACTGTGCGAATTTCAAATCGTCTATATACATAAAACAACGCATATAGGTTAGTGTTAATTGTTTTAGTCAAATCTTTGAGGTGCAACAAGCTACTTGATGTTTTCCTTACGGGTTGTTGTACCAGAAAATATTTTACCTTTGAATACGGGTCGGCGCAACTGGTGTACCAGACACAAGGGAGTTTTTTACTCCCCGCATTCAACGCAGTTCTTCTGGTTTAAGTCCCCGTAGCCAAAAGGTTAAAGAAAAGTTCGGCAGCAAGCGATATTAGTAATCTAAAAGAACCTTTAATAAACCTGTCAACTACACAAAAATGCGTCAAATGTATGATGCATGTGTTAACAGATGTTGCGTGAGTTAAAATAGCAGCTTTTCAAGACTGGCTTGTTTCAAATAAGAAATTAAGTCCCACTGATGCTGATGGTGTTTAGCAGCCATTACACGTAATGACTAGCATGTTGGGCGGATGTTTGGAACTATTCAAAATCGCTTATACGGGCCTTCTGAATACAGCCCATACAACCAGAACACAGAAAAAGTAGATGACTGCAGTACCCGTGAAAACTGCGTACAAATAATAGGGAGCATGCGAATGTAATTTCAGAAAGATGTTTCTTTAAATAAGTCGACCTCTACGTCAGATTCAAATAAAATGAGCTCTAAGATATTAAAGAATAATTAACAGTACAATTATTGTAAACAAGATATGTTTTAGATAATTTACAAATATATGGAATAGTTAATCCAACTAATTTTAAATGGGAGCAAATTTTGAAGTAAAAAATTTATTAAATTTAATTTTGCAACAAAATAGGAAACAGTTTTGTCTACATAATAATCATCATAATAATTTTATCAACAAATCCTATTCAATTATCAAAAAATTGATTTCCTTTCCAAGATGAAAATGTATTATTGAGTGCAGAAAAAATATACTGAGTATAATTTAATATATTTAAATTCAATTGATAATATTGAACAAAATCAAGTTTTACTAAGAAACATGTCTTGCTTCACCAAAGTTTGATTTTTATTGGACTGCTTAAGAGGATACTTTGTTCAATCCAAAACTAACTGTTTTAAAATTTTGTTAACATCTTCTGAATCATCACATTAAGTATAAAATTGCGTTGTAGGTATCATAACTGATGCAATTATAAAGCAGAAACATAAAAATTTTAAACTGTAAAATAAATTACATTGACAACATTAAATTAAAGCCTTAACTGCTGTAAATAGACACTTCAAAAACACTTCAGCAAATATAAGCATTCAAATATAATAATGTATACACAATCCTTGTTTATAGATATGTTGCTAAAATTAATTTTAGATATTACTTTTTTATACTGAACTTACTTTTAAACACGTTTAATATATAATTAAAAAAGCTTATTTTATGAATTTTGAGCATAGTTGTCGGTTTACCCACTACTTGTATGTGTATGTTAATTTCTATACATTTTTTTAGAAAATAAGTCTTCATAAGTAAATTTAGTGATAATGAAAGTTTACATAATGGATCCAATATTTTCTTTATTTTCCAGAGCTAACTTAGAAACTCTTAAAATGTTAATTAGAAAAATGCTACTTAACATGGCTATTTTAGACATAAAATGCTCTAAGGATAGACTTCTTGAATGGCCATGCTAAAATTCTCGTAAATCTGTTCAGAAGAGTACTGTAAAAATCGGATCAATGGAACTTTTTCACTAACAAAAATTCTGTAACAAGATCAATAATAATAGAATAAGAACCTGGGATATCCCTCATGCATTATCCCTTTCAATGTTATTTATACTTTCTGGTTAAGAGAACCTATTTGTTTTGGTTTTTTTCTAGGGAAAAAAAGATTACCGAAGTAAAACACTTTACCACACTCCCGAGGGGTGGTGGCACTTTTATAAATTCTATGGAACATTTTACTTCAGAAGTTCTTACTGCCTTCTTATTCTCTTATCGTAAGAAACAACCATTTTCTCTCCTTTTTTCTCCATTGCTCTCCAACATTTTCTTCTTCTTTTCCTTCTGTTAAAAAGCCCCTTCAAAGATCCGAAACAGATAGGATTAGTTCGTTTTAAAACCATTACAGTTAAAAGGTTGGAAGTTAAGCTCTTTAGGTGCAAGGAGATAAAAAAAGGATAAGTTGAGAACTAAAATATCATCAGCAAATCTTCCTTATAGGCTGGGAACTGGCTATCTTCTTGAAAAGTTCGATTTGTTTTACTTGCCAAGATGCCGAAACTTTTTAGACATAAAAGATGTAGCAATATCTAGCTTAATTATTTCTTACGTGATTCTAGTAATTGGTTAGAAATCGGGTATGTATTAAAAAGAAAAGCAATGGAAGTATTTTTTGAGCTATTTGATATGTTTTGAAAAGCTTTAAAGATATAAAACGCTGCACTTCGACTAAGTTTAGTTTTTAAGATACATCCTGTTCTTTCTTGTAAGTGTTTTTCTTTATCTTCAAGTTAACTTTTTAATCCAGAAGCACAATATTATTCGACAGCAAAAGGCGTGTTGATGAAGATTAATCTTTTTCTAACGATAAGTAGATCGCAGTGGATGGTCACGGAATCATCAGAGTTTTTAAATTATGATCAGTTCTTAAAATTTTCAGACTAGTTACACAATACGGTTACCAACTGGCTAGTAATCTAAATGCTTATTCATCAAAATTTATGATTTCCCTTAACACGTTAAGTTTAACTCTAACTTATTTCAGACGTTTCTGTGTTTCAATTGCTGTGTATATTCATTTACCGAACAACTACAAAAGTTTCATTTCATTTGCAATATCAAGAGTTTTATTGTGCAGTAAAGCTCCAATTATAACCGACCGGACCAGGGCCGTGTCTGATAACTTAATGGACGTATAACAGAAATCTCTTACATATGTACAGTAACGTGATTTCTTTGCTGGCTTGGGAAGAAAATATAAACAAAATCCTTCAAAAGTGAATAATGCATACACATTGGATTTAATTTTATAAAAATATCAATATAAACTTCAATGCAAGAATATTAATGCACAAAAGTGTACAATAGACGTAATTTGGACGATGACGGATAACAGAAAATGACGGTTAATGGGATTTTTACTGTATTTAATAATTTAAAGAATAAACAGGTTAGCAGCCTTTAGTAAAACGGCTTACGACTTCGCATTTTGTGCCCATTTAGTCAATATTTGGGAAGTACTTTTGGAAAATGTTTCTAATTTTTGAGTTTGATTAATGCTAATATATTCATAACAAAACAAGTTATGCTAAACAAATGAATTTTGGTCTATGCATCGAAAGATTTTATAACACAATATAATTGACCAATTTCTTTCTTGGTTAAATTTTAAAATTTTGGTTAATTACAACAGAAGCACATGCATTACACCCATTTATATAAAAAACAAGCCGCCTTCGGCGTCCAGCTGGTTCGCCCGTTTAAATTAGATTTTATTTTTGCACTTTATATTAATTATAGCATTACCCGTCGCAGTTTCAGCCCCGATAACTCAGGGAAGATGAACAAATAACTGAATTATTTTATTGCATTTGACAGATAGTAAAATATTTAAAGACGTAAATTTTAAAATGCCAGCGATACAATTCTGTATGATACATCGCAGCTAACGAAACTTACAAACTGATTTTCAAATAACTTTCACTCAATTCATCTATCACTCATCGGTAGAATGATTAACGCTGAATAGGGTCGCGAAAGCCGAACATGCTGGAGGCCCGTATGAATCAGTGGATACAAAAAGTGAGGCGGCAAAAAATTCATAGACATCTAAAAGACGCAGGAGTATAGGAGGTAGACAATAAAATTTAAAAATTAGTTAGTTTCCCGAATACTATTGCCTTTTTGTGATTCATAGTTTCAGTCTGTAATTTCTAGTTTCTAATATAAAATTTGATAAGTTATCACTTGAGGAAATTCAAGTTTAAGCATTCAGGAAAGCATGAGATTGAAGAAAGGACGAAAATCATTTCAATTTACCTCACACACAATAAAAACAAACCTGAAATCAAATATATGTTACCACGCTTTATAAAAATATTACTTTGAAGCAGGTGGGATAAAATATTTCAAAAATGCAATTAATACTAAAATGAAAAATCAGCTATGGAGTTAATTTCCTAAGAAAACAATTTATACTATCACAACCGTAACAATTTCAAAAGCGCGTGAATAAAAGATTTGCTGAAATAATGAGATGGTTTGAATTTTATTTACAACAATAAAAACATTGTTACAATACATGTTTTAAAACATTTTGAAACATTAATTAAAATTGAATAAAATGACTCAAGGAAATAAGATCGGTGTCAATGAAAAGACTTTTTTATCTGTAAGATGATGTAAAAATGGTTGTTTTTTTGCGAAAATAGGATCCGAAGTTATTTCGGAAAAACGTTAACTTGTAAAGTAATTTTTAAATAATTTAACTTCTAATTAAAATTTCGAAAAATCTTTTCTTAATGAGCACCTACTCCCCAAGAAGCAACCGCCTGCCAAATTTCAAGTTTCTAGTCAAAGTGGCTTCGGAGATTTCATGAGGAGTGACTCATTAAGTCAGTGCGTGAGTGTTTGTGTGAGTGAGTCATGGTATTTGACTTTCATATATAAAGATAATAAAATAAAACTAGCGGAAACGTTAAATATTACTGGTAATCGATATTTATATTTATAAAATAATCATTGTAAACTAATTTCTAACTTATTACTATTCATTCTAATCTGCCAAGATTTGGAAAACAATTTTATGGGTACTGTACAATTTCAATTAATGAAATTTTCTTAACTCTATTATGTTTCATTTCTGATAATGCAAGGTAATCTTAACTTTCCCTTCTTTTAGTATCTAAGCGCTGATGAATTAAAAATAAGGTAATTGCATATAAGAATATGAGACCATCTGGCAGTTACATCTTCAAAAAGATATGTGGGTGTCGTACGACCAGGATTAAGCGAACCATCCTAAAAAGAAGGACGAGAGGTTTTGATTACATAATTTTATACGAGAAAAGATATTAAAAATCTTCCATTTTAAATTTCAAGGGGCTGATAGTTGAAAAAAATATTTGAGATGGCCTTATTTAATGAGGATATTATTTGGTATGCTTCATGAACGATTCTAATATCGATCATGAATAACGATTCTGTTTATCATTAAACAACCGAGGGGAATGAATAGTTTTATTACATTATTATTAGATGTATATAAATCAAATGCCGTATAGTGTAAATGTTATGTACTTGTCATTCATATGTACACTATTCGTTTTGCTGTTAGAAATTTCTGAGTCATTTGAAACAAGAAGAACGTAAAATAATAATAATTATTATTCTTTTAATTTGAAAAATCATTACTTTCTTTTCCAATAGCCTGTACCTCGGCAGTTGTAAAATTTCCACAAAGAATCCCCCAGTTTATAAGCCAACTTATGTTCTAGTAACCTAAGTTTCAACAGAAGGAATGCAAAAACGGGAAAAAAATTTCTAAAGCCATCCAATACTTCGAAGGGGCGCATGCAGTTCAAAACATGACAAATCGCGCCAAGGTTTGGTGACTTTGGCCTTTAGGGTGAATCCTCGTAGCTGTAAGTCAGGTCTAAATTTATCGACTCAATTTCCGAATCAGTTAATAAATTACGACCGTTAGAAATTTTTTAGTAAGCATATAACAGAGGCGATTTATGTTGCCGTATAAACCTGAAGGTTTTATCTTACCTTTAAAGTCTTCTTACTTTTTATCATCTGCACCGATACTCCTTTTTCTACTTATTTTGCAAAAGCATAAACGCTTTCAAAATATATTTTGGGCCTGTAAAATGAAGTTGTTATTATTGTGGAAATTTTGATGATTTAATTGAAATAAAAGGGAAAGAAATTAATTAAAATCCTTGAAACTTTATTCTTTATTTACATCTACTTTTAAAATCATTTTACATTTTATATCATAATATGCTTTATAGTGAATCGTTATTTAAAATCCAAAATCAGGTTTGTTAAATGACTAAACGGGCATTTTATTCTTGGATTCTGCTTGATTTAGCTTTCGTTTTCATTTGCTTAATTTAAGTATAAAATTTGAGATGATGGGTTTGTAATTTTTTTGTCGTGTCAAGAAGGAACATTTTTTCTAGTAATCTTTTCTATTTTGATTCGAAAGGTGAGAACTGAACTGATAACTGAAATTATTTTTAGTACATTTTATAAAATAAATTTTATTCTGATAATACAGGAAATCCTGGAAAATAAAAGAAAATTGGCATGCACGAAAATGAAAATACATGAAAGTTGTTTTAAATTACGTTTTTCTATAACAATCTTTTATTACTTCTGCGGAATAAGTTTTATGTGAATTTTTTTTGTTACAATTGTACTGCTATGAAGATACATAATAGATAAGATATTTCAATCATTAGTATGAATGTTAGTAAGAAAAATTAACTTGTGTTATTGAAATATATTGATGAAAAAATCATGCATTTCTTTTGAATGCCAATTTTCAAAACACTTGAAATTTTTAAAATTTATACTTTATGTATTTATAAATGTTGTCTTACAGTAAATAATCTAGAGTGTTCTTTTCATCAACTTTTATTCAATTCTTCCACTCTATTTTTTACTTTTATTTTTAAAATTAACTCTTTCAAGTCTTTTCAAAATAAAAATTATTTTGTGGTATGATTGAAGTTCCTCCATGCTTACTTCAGCAATTATCGAATTGCATATTTTCAGCAGACGATAAGTAGGTAAAGATCTTTTAGATATCTTTAATAATCTTCAATATATTCACCAAATAAAAATCAAAGAACTTGGAAAACTTGAAAACAGACCACCTAACTTCCAATGTTCCGTTTCTTCCTTGCGTGCTTTCATCCACACTAAACGTGTTTACTCTTCAAACATCAATAAACGCCTAACAAATCAATATTAACCTAAAAACTCTCCTCTCCTGTAAACATCTACTTGGCATTCCCTGCACAGAGTAGAACTTGTCAAAGTTTGTTGGAGAATTATAAATGATCAAAAATAAATTACAAGAGTTTTGTGATTTGGCGTCATAGACCAATCCCACATGCCGATCAATATCGCCAAATTAAATGTAGCTGCTTCAGCAGAGCTTGGCGTACCTTTTCTGAACTCTCTGTAATGAATTCGTAAGATGGTCTGTGGCGAGCAGAAATCGGAAGGAGCAAGTTTAGTGCACAAAAGGGCTCGGAGTTAATTTAATTTTAAAGCAATTAACTGGATCGAAGCCGCGTGCTATCGACTGAATGCTGGACTACCTCCCATTTAAAATATGCCCCGTTGACAGGTGAATTAAACTGGCTTGATTTGCATTCAGAAGGTACCATCAGAGGTTGCTTTGAAACTATTGTTGAGAAAATTGCTGGTCGCGAGACAGGACTTTTTGTAAACAAAAAAGGGGTTTATTAATAGCTTAGTTTTGAGCCGCTATTTTTTTTATCCTTAATTATAAATAATGCTTCGAAATAAAACTGACAATTTCTGAATGAGGAATAAAGGCATATTGCTAAGAATCTTACAACTGTAAGTATATTGGTTATTTTGAATATTGCCAAAACGGAATGCTATAGCGCAGAAAAACATATGTGAATATTAAAAATAAAATGAATACTTATAATTATATTATTTAAAATACCTTTGTCTCCTATCATGTTATTAAAATAAAAAAAATATATAAATTTTTTATTTAATGTTGTACTCATGCACTGGAAGAAAATAACCAAATTCTCACTAGCCAGAACATGAATTATGTTTTACGGACGAAAACTTTTATTTTGTTTCCTACGTCCATATTGGTATTTTTATGATGTGATGACGATGATTTCGAAAGATAACTATCACTTTTATTCATTATTAATCTGCATTACATTTCTAAATGTATCACTAAGCAAACGATGTGCATTCATCTGATTTTGCAGAAAAATAAGGCACAGACAAGTCAATTGTCTATGCTTACATTTAATAAAAATCCGTTTGATCATTCCTGTTCAGGTTCCCATAACAACATGCAATTAAAGGAACAATGCAAAAAATAAATGAAGTTTTAGCATTTGAATGCAAAATCTCTCTTTTTAGTCATTTACCTATTTTGAAAATATATGAGAGAAATAGCAAAAGCTCCTCGTCATTTTTACCGTAGGAAGATGAAAAAACTATTACTTGAAAGACATTTTGTTCTACAAACTTATACAACTGCTAAACATTAAGACTTTCATGTTCAACGTGCCATCCGTGTAGATGCTACTGAACGATGTTATCCCCTTCCATCTACCAAAGAAATATGTTCTTCTGTCGGAAATTCAGCGGGATGTGCAGCCCAGCCCGTTTCCCCCTTTTCAACCTCTCCAGGAACGAGAGATTTCAAAGAGTTCGGAAGGGAGATGTTCTGTTCCGAAATGCTGGCCTCCTGCTGGAGCTGGAGGTAGAGAGGAGGAATTCCAAGTATCACCTGGAGCGCCGAGGTTGCTGTAGTTTTGTATGCTGCTGTCAGAGCAAGCAGGAATGGTGTTAAGCTTCTTCTTGATTCTAACTGGTGGGTCTAGGCACCAGACTGCAGCTCCATAAGCAAGCATCCTTTCTATTACATTCTTGTACAGCATTCTTCCGAGTTTAAGGGAAAATCGCCAGTTTTTACCGGTAATCTTTAATAGGTTCTGTTAAAGAGTAAATGATTTGATTGAGAGATTTCTAAGGTACGAATTCTAGTTTAGTTTGTCATATATAATGTCTATAAGGAGTCCGAGGTATTTTATTGTGTGTTTTCTTTGGATTGTCTCTCCTTGCCAGCGAATCCGTGGGGATCTTTTTAATATGCTGAAGAGGATGTATTGAGTTTTGTCTGCAGAAATTTGAAGTTCATTTTTGGTGGTCCACTTAATGAATTTTTCTTTTGTTGCATGGATTTGGTTTGGAATTTTTATTTTCATGGGGGTGTGAGAGACGATCACAAAGTCGTCGGCGAAGGCTTGTATGTGGCTGTGTTTTCTGTCCAGGTTTCCTGCAGAATTTCGTTCGCGACTAAGTTCCAGAGGGCTGGACCACGGCAGGAACCCTGTAGAAGCCCCATCTTCTGATCTCTAACGATTGGTCCTTCGCTAGAATTGAGAATAAATTTTCTGTTGAGGAGTAGATTTCAGACATTATTTTATAGGTTTTGGGGCAGTGACTATTGTCCAGGTAGCTGGCAATTGAGGAGTGTTGAGTGTTATCGAATGCGACTTTAATGCCTATTGAGAGTACCAGGACATGAGGATTTTTCTTTTTGCCTTCATTGATTTTTTGATTGAGATTGCGAATTCCTAGTTCCATCGAGCGCCCCTCTCTGAATCCGTGCAGTTTGTCGCTAATTTTGTTAAGTTTCTCCAGGTGGTAATTGAGCCTCTGGGTAAGGAGTTTCTCTAAGACTCTCCAATAGTTGGCAGTAGAAAGATAGGTCTAAGGTTCACTTTCTTTTTTGAATAGGATAATATGACCTAATTTGAGCGGGCATTAATGCAGGCATTTGTTAAAAATCTCCTTGAACAGTCTAGGACATCGTTTATTTATTTGTTGAATAATTATATTGTCAATTCCATCAGGTCCTGGTGCATTTCCCTTATGAAGGTTTTTCATGACAATCGTAATTTCTTCTTTTGTGAAGGGAGCATCGTCTGATGTATTAGTTCTTCTTGCTGGGAGGTCGGCATAATCTAGTGGATTCGGGAACATTTACTCCAGGATATTGTCTGCACAATTTGAAGCTGGCCTCCTGTGGGGTTGTTGCTCTTCAAGGCTATGAGATGGACGGGAGGAATGGTTTTTCGAAAGGTAGCTTTGTATTGTTTACCATATGGGTTTGAGGGGTTGGAGCAAAATAGTCTCCAGTCAGAATTCTTAGCCTGTTTAACGGGCCTCATGTACAAGGCTTGATCCTTTTTTAATGTCAGGAAGCTGCGTCTTCTTTGATCTTGCGGGGTTCTCTGCGCCCGTAGCCTCAGCGCTTTCAGCCTGTTTTTCTCAATTTCTAGTTTGGATGTGTACCAGGAAGGGAGCCTAACCACATCTTTCTTTTTGATTCTGTAGGAGCTCATGCAGGCATCTATGATTTTATTTTGGAGATGGCTCATGATTTTGTTCATGTCATCTTGAATTTTGCTGTTTCTTACTTCTTCCATGCTAGGTTTATTCAGGAATTTTCTATGATTCCCATGAAGAGTTTTGAATCTATTGTAGGAGCTGTTCTGGATTTGTGATTCTATTTTAACGTTCATATATATTTGTGGTCGATGAGAGACGGTTCTAGGCCTACTAATTATGCCTTGGGTACTAATTGTCAAGTCTGGTCATCCCTTGAAAATGCCCCTTTGAAAGGTAGGTGGTGCGTCTGGACTGTTTGCTATGAAGAGATTGTTCGCTAAGAGGAATTCCCTTGAGTCGACATCTCTATAGCCCCACATGGTGTGATGTCCGTTAAGATCGGTTCCTATAATGAGTGATTCACTTCTTAAAGACGTGATTATTTCTTGCAATACTTGTAAGGTTTCCTGAATATTTGCGTATGGGGAGTTGTAGGCCGAAATGAAGGTGGTTGGATTCTGGCTGGTTTGCAATTTGACTGCTACCATATACTTTTTGCTTGCTGTGATGGCAGGCTTAAGGTTCTTATTAACTATGGTTATTGCTGCTTTATTGGTTTTAGAGGGGAAGACAGTCCAGGACTGGGGAAATCTTTGAATTTTTTCTGAACGAGAATAGGGCTGAGATTTGCAATATATAACTGTGGGTAGTTGAAAACATCTTTAGATTTTTTTCAAGCTTTCGAATTCTTGTATAAATGTATGTTGCCTCAGTTGAGTCACAAATATAATAATTATGGCGTGCTAGTTTGACACATTTGATGCATGATGTCTAATTTTACGTGCACTAGACCCAAAGAGCAGTGAAATTTTGTTTTGGAACCCTGAGTGTTTAACGAAGAAGCCAAAACTATGCAATAAAGCCAACTCTAATTAAATATAAAACAGAGCTGTGGGTGTGTGGGCTATTTAATTTGCTTTTGAGAAAAATTAGTAGCCTAATAAATAATCTTATTGGCATTACATATTTCAAGTGCCCGAAACTGAATAATATTTTCTTACAATCGACACGACAATGCCTTTTCACATTTCCTAACAAAGATATGTTGAAATTATTTTAAATCAAACATTTTGTATTAAAATGTTTATATGCATAATTTAATCTTCAACAAGTACTATCAAATTAAGTTTGCTTCATTGTGTATTTTCATAGCAGAAATTGAAACTTTTAACAAGGATAAATCAGCTGAAATTCTGTCAAAACTGGGCAGAATTAATTGTCTTCTACCTCTTATATCAGAAAGCAGTGATTTAAATGTGCAAGCATGCTAAATAGCTTTTATTTCTTTACTGTAAAGGCAGATGTTTTTTTTTTAAAATCTGCAGTAAATGAAAGCTTCGAATCTTATATGCTCCCTATCAGCACAAGATGCTCTACAATATTGTTTCGATATCTTTACGATATTGTGCGGCATTCAGAGTATGTATCGTCGTTGATATATCGTACATTATCTTGTTCTAATAGGGCTTGCTTCCAGTAATGCTCAATAATAATAGAACTCGGTTGTGAAACGATATTCTTATCGAGATTTGTAGTTTATCTCATGGAGCGAACAACGTTTTTGTCTTTTTATATGTGAAGGATGGGATTTTTAACATGGGTATAACCGACAAATTCCCTCTACCTGTTTCTTTCATGAAAAAAATCTAATTTAGCGCATATTTAATCTCTTTAATTGGAACCTGCTAATTTGATCCATTGGTGGTCGTGACATGATCCGTATTACTGATTTCAGAATTCCTTAATGTGATTTGATTGTTTTGTCTACTGATCGTCATGGTGGATTCATGATATCTGATGGTTGAATGATAATCATAATTACGTAATTACTTGGTTCACTGGTCCTTAGGGAGCATAACACCTCTTTTGGCTTTCATTTTTATTACTGGATTACTAGGTCCAGAAAAGAAGTATATTGTGATTTTATTTTAAAGTTCGCATTCAAAGCATTCATTGGAGGATAAGTGAAACTATACTTTATTTAAAGTTAATTATATTTTTATTTCATTTTAATACAAATGATTAACATCGGATTTAGAAGTCACAAAATTTCATAAAAAGTCTTACTGAACAAACTACGAGATTTAGAAGCTTTTCAACTTCAATTCCGTAAATTCTGTCACTATGTAGTATGTACATAGAATTAGTTACCTCTTCAAAATCGCTGTGACTTCGTACGGAATGCAAAATATTCAAATGCAATAATACGCAAAAAAAGATGAAACAGTTCCATATATCTTGTTAGTTAATTTTCTTGTGAAGTTTGATTTTAACTTCGTATTGATACAAAATTCAATGAAAAAAGGATAATTATTCTGAATATAATTTTTGTATAGTATTTCAAATTCCATATATGTGATTCTGCTTTAGAATTGACTATGAAGTAAATGTTGTCTACAAAGATAGAGAATATTAAGATCAAAATATCGTCACAATTACTCATAATTGTGAATGCTTAAAAATGTTCTATAAGTATCTACATGATTATGCTTCTGGAGGTTGTTATGCTTTTTTTCCCTGTCTGTGATTTTCGATACTATTTTAGTGATTTCTTAATACATATGTATTATTATTGAGTCTAAGGAATTAAGATGCTGTGAAGAGTCGGAATTTAATTCATTTTCAAGGAATTTATCCCTCTGAGTGTTTCACGCGTATTTCGACGTCGACCTTGTACTACCCCATAAGCTGGAAACACGCATTTCAACGTGTGGTCGGAGACGCGCCGAAATCGGTCAGCCCGGATATTTACGTCCATTGTGAATTGTCTCTAAAGTGTCAGAAACGTATTTTTCCGAATTTCTTCCCCCTTCCTTAATTTGACATCTTAATTGATTAGCTGGGGAGGGTAGCGGTCGACACAATGAGTGCTGATAAGAATGTACTTACTGCAAATTAGAGATGCCACAGGATCCAAGACCCCACACCCCCTTTGGTTTGGGGCATTTTAATGCTATCTGCATTGAGGGCTTCTATCAGAAAGAAAGTCAGTGTTGGATTATTTTTTCTAGTTGTGTGTGTCCGAATTTGGATTCTGAATAAGTTCGGTTTAATATATGTCAGCCTGGTTGGAAATTGTATTATGTTTCAAGTGTTTTCCCTGTAATACACTTATGTTATATAAGATTTTATTTCAATGCATCAATGTTTTAATCGAATTGTTAAGTAAAATAGATTTTGTAGTCCCATCTCTTACAGTACCCCAATTAAGCATAGAAAAATTTGAGAAGCCGGGGGTGCTAAGAAAAGAGGGAGTTGTTTATTTCGTTATACAGCATTGAATTAAAAAAAATAATTTTAAGGTTTAGGTGTGATTTTTTAAAACTATAACAGTTTTTTTTCTAGATTAGTTTTCTATATTACACTACTTAGAAGAATTTCTTTTAAATTCATCAAAATGAAATAAATTCCGAAAAATAATAATTATTTTTTCAAATTATTATTATTCAATTTATTTTTTGCTCACTTTGAACAAACATTGAAATAAATGTTAAAGAAAAGGGATGAAAATTTTATTTTTTATGTTTTAAAATATTGTATTTTTGTTAGAGAAAAATTTGGTTTACATGAAAACGTAAAGCATAATATCAACTAAATTTAATGTTTGAATGATCTTATCAGACCTTTAGTTATCTTATTAAGAGTCTGATAACATCTGCAGCTTAAGTTCATTTCAATAATCAGTGAAAATGTTTATTTCTTCCTTAAAAAGTAAGAACACAAAACCAGTTCTAAGAAAATATTAATGCTTAGTTCAATGATACTGTATTTATGCATTAGTTCCTTGAGCGTTACAGTTTTTCTGATATGCATTCTTCAATAAGTGATCAAATCTAAATGCTTAAATTGCATTGCTTTTTTGTAAATCTTATGCCAATTTCGAGTTCGATTTGTGTTACAAACCAATGATGCATCCCGACACGTTATTAAGAAGTTTGAAGACAGTTCTTCTAATAATAATAGTAGTAGTAGTAGTAATAATAGTAAATTATTTCCAAATTTCACCGTCACATGCTAGACAATGTGTTTTATCACAATATCTTGTGTGTGTGCTGTAATTTGTAAAGTATATTTTTTTAAAAAAAATTCTGATTTATATACACGTTTTTATTTTCATTCTGAACTTTAATGGATAATAATGAGACTCTTATTTATTTTCCAAGTTGTATGATATATTTGAATTATATCTATAATTTTATTTTTTGAGAAAAACAGTAAAATGTCAGTTTTATGTTAGTTAAATTTCCTTTATATTTAGTAAAAATAGGCCCAAAAATGTGTTTGAATACCACACCGATAACGTCCAAGACATCTATAAATTGTGAGAAGGCACCTGATTAATTTCGAATAGGTGTTAATTTTTTCTCCTTATTCTTTGATTTTGCCAAGTTTGTAAAAAATTGTCTGTAGAAAAAAAATTCAATAATATTTTACTTCGTAGCTAGCGCATTTTCGTAAAATTGATAGAAAAAAAGTTTGATCGTTTTTACTTTCTAGTAAACGAAGTATACAAAGAGAAAGTATTATAATCGTCGATCGTCAATTTCAGCTCGAGATTTTGACAAATCGCCAGTTTTTAGACTTCCCCGAGTCCGAAAAGCACAATTTTGGAATTATGTTTTTGAACACAATAACTCAAAAACGGTTAGAGCTAGAAAGACGAAATATGGTATATGGACTTAAATACAAAATTAGTATATTTCAATCAATTTTTGGATAAAATCCGTCCACGGGAAATTTGTCTGTTAGGTTTCATATGAACACGATAATTCGAAAACTTAAATAGTAAGATACATAAAATTTGGTACACAGTTTTAAAAATTAGGAATGTAGTTCCGTATTAAATTTTGGACGAAATCCCTCGACGCGTTAACTGTCTGTCGGTTTCTGTAATCGCATGCTTGTGAACACGATAATTCCTAAACGCAACGACTTATATAACTGAAATTTGGTATGTGGTCTTTTAACCCTAATTGTCCAATTTTCGTTTCAATCCTGTAAAAAAAACTTTAATGCCCCTGAAACTCAATATGCCATTACATTTCGATAAAAAAATTATAAATAAAGAATTAAATTTAATTTTGAAAAATTCGCGACTGGATGCTCTAGTACCTGGATTATAGTATAAAAATTTCAAATTTCAGGTGAATTAAATTTCCGTTTATTATAATAGAAGATAATCTCTTGCGTACTAAATAAAGGTATATGAATAAGCTATTTCTTCCAATATTTAATGCATTAGTTTTCTAAATGTAACCTTTAGTTTGAGAATTATTAACTCGTTCTCTTAAAAAGCATAACAAGTTTCAGTACAAAAGGCTTGTAGTATTTTGTTTTATTTAAAAATTATTCAGGATTAAGAAGGTTATTTATAATCTATCATATGTATTGATTATTGCTGGCTATTTTGGAATATAGATTATTATGTGTCTATCTATATAATAAGTGTTTATGTGCATACAAAAAGGATTAATCCAGTTAAGCGCTGTTTATATTTGTGATCGGCTCTAAATTTTCTACCTTTTACCGAATACTAAATCAAGAAACAATATGAAAAGTTGTATAGTACCAACAGAGATTAGTAAAAAATATATTTATATAAAAATGGCATTGTTGTTGATACTTAAAATTAGGGAAATTATTTTTACATTCGTAGACTAATATATTGACATGTAGACTGAAAATAAATTGAAGTCAAGAATATAAAAAAGACAACTAATAATATGAAGTACAGCCAATATCTAAAATACAACTATTAATAAGCAGCAAATAAATTGAAGTCACAGATATCTAAAGAATATCAACTTTCATGCAACTTCAATGATGTTCATATTTTTAGAAACTCACAACATAAAAAATAAGAAATATAGCCTTCATTTTTTTGGCCCAACGGTCTGGCATTTGTCTGGTCTAACGGCGTTTATTTTTGTCATCTGGTGTTATGGACACGGGCAATATGCAGAATGAGGGCATCTTGAAGACATGAAGTGTAATTCAGTCACACCACAGATGGGATCTTTCGAAAGCAGTAAAACCAGGGCCGGAAAAATACCCCAGAATTCCCCTGGCACTGTAGTTTGAATAGGTTCCAAGCTGAATAGAACGGATTCTTGTGGTTATCCCCTCCACGGGGGTTCCTGATTGTCCCTAGTTCAGAGGGGGGGGGGAAGAGACTTGATCTGCTGCGCTTTCGGAACATTTTCTGTTGGGAGGAAGACACACTTTTAAAACAGATAAAGGTTCTTCAATCGCTCGCTTTTCGAATCGCTTTACAAAGAAGACCGAACCACTCAGAGGGTTAATCCAAGAAAATTAATGCCAAAAGGATTTCAGAACACAATTTGATAACTTAGTCACGCTGTTTTTCTAATTTTCATATGAACTTTGTCAACTCAGAAGCCGAATTGCTAGTTCTAGATTTACAAAAAGATTTTCAGACTGGAAATGAAAGTTATTAAATATTGGTTGTGTTTATTAAAAAATATTTAAAAACACCACTTTCTGTCAAAGAGACTTATTCTAATGTACACATGTTCTATTGTACGTAAATATATTTTCCGTATTTTTTCCCTATGTACAGAAAGCAGTAAAAATTATTTTAAATTTTGTTAATTGTTTTATTCTTCTAATCATAAAATATTGCTAGCCCCCTTCCTTTTTGTTAGCATATGAGATAAAGTCGTTGGGTAGAACTACATCAGATTGAAAATACCTAAGAAAAATTCGGGACATTTACCCGGAACAACCTGCTCTGTGCAAGGCAGTTCGAAGATTTCAACCATTTTCATATCATTACTTTCCTGGAAAAATATTTTCACAACCTTGTCATTGTATGGGACCGTCCGCAGGTCATATGCAAGAATAAGGAGTTAGTCATCGCACTTGTCGAAGCTTAATCCGAGTCATTTCTCTTGATACCACTTGAAAGATGAAGTGCATCGACAAAATCGCATGGCATTGGCTGAATTCATGTAAATCATCAGTCACGAACGTACAAACATTCATTTAGTGGGACTGTAGAAAGTAGCTTCTGTTTTCGCACTTCTTTTGCGTCACATCTTTGTTAAAAATGATAGCCAAGCAGAAGAAAACTGTTGTTTGACACCAATCTGTTTTACAATAATTGATAGATTTTGAAGTTTGATCGCCACACATCGGGAGATTTCGTATGAACAGAACAACAGAATCCCTGACGTGAATTATTAAATTCCTACCAGAATAACTTCAAAGTCTATCTTAAAATGCCTACTGTTCCATTTTAAAAACTTTCGATGCTTTTGTGAATCACCTATAAATGTTGTATTAATTCCATTATGGTAAAGCAAACAATTATGAAAAGAAATGTGATATTTCCAACATATTTATTTTTTGTAGCAAAGCAAAATTTCCTTCAGCCGTTTATGTTTGTATTTTTTTCAAGATTGGGAGGACATATTTGACATGTATATAAGAAAACACATTTAATTAGTGGTCTTTTTTGATAAAGGAGGAAAAAATCCGGTGTGGTAATCCATCAATGTGGCATCATATCTGTCCGAGCAGCGAGCCACGAAATTTCCTGATTAGTTTTCGATTCTTCTCATTAAACGCACCACCGATCCGAACAAAATGGCTACTGAATCAATCACCGTTGCCATTTAGCTCCCACAAATAGAAGAGACGGGGGAAAAGAAGAAACTCAAACAGAAAGAGATGAGGTGGGGAAAACGGCTGCTATTTCATTTCGATGTAAAAAATAAAGAGATAAAAAATACTTGTAAAAAAGACGAAGAATGAGGGCAAAATAATAAAAAAAAATCAATGAAAAGCTGAAAGATAAACTTTCTAATCTCTTCAGTCATGCAAGAAATTCGTGTTTAGCTTTTCATGCGGAATCAAAACGGAATACTGCATTCCAATAACCTCTGATCGTTTGATCATTTTGAGGTTTAAGCGGCAAATTGAGCTCCAAGTGAGAAAGGAAAAGTAACATGAAATCGTATGTCGCGTACTTTGTGATGGATGGGTTCGCTTGGAATTATTTCGGATCTCAGGCTCTAAATTGCACCAACTTTCACTTATTCGATATTCTAGAGCCTAATGGAGTGCTTCAAAAATATTGAAGGTATTAAACTTCTTAGAGCAGGTTATTTTGTCAAATATTTGATTGCAAATGAAAATTAAGGGAATCACTTCGTTCAGTTTTTTTTATTTTTCTTATAAACAATACCTATGAGTATTTCCTTAATTGTAAATGGCCGGGGACATACATTATAACTCCTTTCTTCTGAAGTTAATTTCCTTCTGCTAGCCCTTAAGTACTGTATATATTTTATCACTTCGTAATTTCTTCTTCCACTGTATTTACAATTTTGTTATCACTATGTTGACAACAAGGGAAAAAATTTCTTCCATTGCCTTAAAAATTGAAGAAATATATGTTTTTCCTTCAAAATCACAATGAACAGTTTTAAAATGTCATCTTGAGCTTTTCTGGTCGTAATCTAAAGGTCAATTAAATTTTTCCAAATAATAAACAGTGCATCATTTATCTAAATATTTATTTTACGGCTTTCAACAAGTGGGTCAAATTAGAAGATAAAAATGAGTTGATTATTATAGAGACAACAAATTTAAGTGAAATGTGTTTTGATTTATTCTTGACAAAAATTTTGCAGAATCGTACTACATTAGATGTTTGATTTAAGGTTGACAAAAATGCTGCAGAATCGTACTAGGTCAGATTTAGGCTTAACAAAGAAATACTAGAATAGTTATTGATTTAAAATTATTTCCTGTAAGTCCTATGAAACCTACTTTCAGTTTGAAATATGACATGAACGCTACAGCTATCCTATCAGTTTCGAAATTCAAACAGTACCTTACATATTGCGGAATATTTTGTCTAAAATACTGCGCAAACCTCAATTTTCCTTATACACTCCAGCAAATTGAAAAAGTAAATGATATTTCATCAATGTAAGATTGAAACATTTTCGTAAGAACTACCTGTAAAATACAAACTCTGCATAAGAAGATACTTTTCTACAACAGTTCCACCTTTAATGATGTGCATTTATAATGGATAACAAGTTTTTATAGCACTGCGTTATAGGATTATCCACAAGTTATACAAGGTAAAAGACCATAGTTCCT
The DNA here is from genome assembly GCA_013235015.1 of Araneus ventricosus. Lineage (NCBI taxonomy): Eukaryota > Metazoa > Arthropoda > Arachnida > Araneae > Araneidae > Araneus > Araneus ventricosus. Next base: position 708,770 of record BGPR01000201.1, read on the forward strand.
GTTACATTCTCACTAAGTGAAGAGGGTACTTTTACGGCAAACGACGATAAACAATTTGTGGGGAACTAAATAATGATGGTAGGTTTATCCTGAGCCAACAAGGTGATAATCCAAGTTATTATAATGGTATTGCACACTATTATATGTTACAAATGTAAGGCGGATTAAAATATATAGTTTCTTTTCATATCTTTCCTGATATTCTGGAAGCGAATCTTACTAGATATTTCAGAGACTACTGGATTTACTGAAAAACTAAAATAGTACAGTGTGCCAAAAATAAGCTTACAAATCCTACTTAAGTTTATTTCCGTCCTTAGTTTTGGAATATTCTGGATACAATAGAGATTTCAAAATTTAAAAAAAATGTAATAAAATAACACTCTCATGATGATAACACCACCACGTTTTGTTGTTATGTAAAGATATAGTTTGTATAAAGGAATTGTTTGATGTTCACTGTAAAATGAGAACTCAATTCAAATAGAAATTATGCATATATAAATTATGTTAAATATGATTATCTAAAGGGAAACAAATTCAAAAAATTTTAGAGTTTATTTTTAAGTTGAGGAACGAGAAATTGTTCGCCAGATTTGCTAATTCAGAATTCACGATTGGAATAATTAGTTTTCCATTTTATATACTGGTGTTCAAACACACCTGACTAAATGAATCTGGAAAATGGTAATGTATGGCTTTAGTATTGATAAATTAAGATCACACAAGTTTAATTATTCCAAAAGTGTTTGAAATATGGAAATTTCCAACATATTGACAAGAACTGCGTTAAAAGTGTCTATATTGAATTAATGTTATGGAAAATTGCCTAAAAGAATCTCACATTTTCAAGTATACACATTTTTAATGCTTCAAAATGAAATTGAAGTTTTGTCGTTTCTTTAAATCACTCATTATTATTTGTAAAGAGTTTTAGAAAATTTAGTTACAAAGTCCAAACCCCTTTGCATTTTATGAAAAGCATATCGCCTTCAAGTTCTTATTCCTTTGTATAAATCATAACGCTTCTTCACATAGTTTTACATTTAACCACATCACTTCCTGAAAAATATCAAGGATAAAAAAATTTGATTTAAAAATATATTTCCTCTAACTTCTTATTTTCGTACAAATAACAATGCTTAAAAATATTAAGATAGAAATATATTAAGAAGTTTCTTTCAAATTTCATGCTGCTTGGTTTTCTTTCAAGTTTTTCATAAAGCGGAAATATTTCGAAAACGTAAATTTCCACTTATTCCCTTAATCTCAGTCTCTAACATGATTCCATGTTCAAATTTTCTTCTAAAAATCTTCTATCACTTCTTTAAAAGAGATATTATCATTTTTTTTATCGAATTCAAACTCGAATGCAATCTTACAGTTAAGTTACATATTACTCCATTCCCCAACTACCCAAATACTATTTCAGCAAAAGTAACAGTTTCCTCGATGCTAATTGATTGTTATTAAAGCTCGTACGTTTTCTGATATAATATTCCCGAGACGACGTAACAAGGAAAAGGAGGATTTCTTTCTTATGTTGTCATTTACTGAACAACAGAATGCATTATTTCAAAGGAACTCTCTCGCTTTGTTAAAACAAATCAGAACTAATGAAATTTCAACTCCATGTGTTCTAAAGAATAATGATAAAGTAATATTGTTGAATTGCTTCCTATCAGCGCTCAATTCTCTCTTCGGTAAATGGAAATGTGCTCTTGATTCAGATTATCTTATTTAAGTCGGATGTAACCGAGTTAAAGAAAAGACAGAGAATTAGACTTTCATATTTTGAGTTGTACCAGAAATGGTGTTTGTTGATTCAATTGGAAAATAGTTGTTTTGTTTGTTTAAAAGACGTTTTTTGCTGTAGTGGATGTTCAAATTATATTCTTCTTGTAATTCAGCCTACATGAAATTTTTTCCGCTTCAAGTAAATTTCTCAAAACAAGAGAAGATTATGCTCGTAGATGTTTTTTTGAGATTTAACATTAAAACCATTTATGTTTACATTCAAAAGTAAGCAGTCGCGTTTTTTTCGCCTTTTAGCCGTGGGGATGCTATAACCTATCCTCCATTGAACAGTGATGCCTTTCGACATAATTTTATTTTTGCCTTTTCGAATTAATTAATAGGCAATACTTACAAGAGTTTTGACTTGATGTAGGCAAATTTTGATAAAGAATCTACATTTACGCAATTGATAAGAAATTTGTAACGTTTGGAAATTTAACTTCTACTGAGACAATTGCTCTTCTCTTTCTTTTCTCCTGAATATTGAAAGCTGTAAAAGGTATGTTCTTAGATTGCTGATAGAGTCAGATATCGCGGACAAAATTAGAGAAATTAGTGATTATATTTATACGTGGAAAAAAAATTGGAGGTTCTGCAGCTCTGTAGTGACTATGCAGGAGTCGCTCTTTAAAATAAGATAAGTATTCTACATTAAAACATTCGAATCTTATTTTATAGGACGCTATACCTTACTTTAAGAGTTAGAGATAGAATTGTCTATATTTCTAATTCACTATCTAATTTATCTTCCTACTTTCTTCTTTCGACAAATTATTGAGTTTTTTTTTACCAAAAAAAACTGTTTGTTTTCTTTGAAACGAGACTTACAAATATCATGATTAAGTTCAATACAAATATCAAATTCCATTACAATAGTTTATTTTTACTCTGCTACAGAAGTTATTGCCTTCTAATACCATTTAAACTCCAATTGGTATCTGAACACTCAAAATTAATGCAGGTTTAGCTGTCTGTAGGTCACAATGGTCAAAATCTGATTCGAAAGAAGATAAGCCGTGCATATAGATCTTTAGCAGATTATATTTGACCTCATAGATTAAATTTCTGAGTTTAACCTGTCGGTTTAGAATTGTGATTTATACGAATAAATAGGAAATAGTTACCTATTCTTGAAATAAACGAGTAAAAAATCCAGTCATCTCTTTATACCTTTCGAGATGTTATCAATTGCTCCATTACATCATATGCTACTAGGTGTACCTGTTAAAGAAGCTGAAATTGGATGAGAAGAAAGTACGAGAAATTGAAGAGATGGGATAGCAGTGTTTTATTCAAAGTAATGACCATTTCTAGCTACATATTTTCCCCATCTGTAAGATAAGGTGTGGATACCGTCCCAATTGAATTTTGTTTCTTTGGAGGCAAAGCAGTCAGTGATCCATTGGGTCACATCGACGTACGTTCGGAAGTGGTGTTGAGACAATGTGTGCACCATCGACCGAAACAAGTGAGATCCAGACAGTACAAGGTCTGGTGAATACAGAGGGTAGGGTAATATTTCCCAGGTAAGATCCTTTACCTTGTTTATTCCCTGTTTTGGACGTGTGTGGCGATGCGTTGTCAGGAAGCAAAATCCCTTGTAGTGTCAAATGTCATTTTGTAGTCGTTCTGCGATCAATGTGTAGTTTAATTTGACGATTTGTTGTTGGTAGAGAGCGCCGTTTACGGTTTCACTGGATTTCAGAAGCTCATTATACACCTCATCCTCCTGATCCCACAAAATAGACAGAATTCTTTGCTTTCCTTAGCCGTTTCCTAAGTCATTAAAACCAGCATTCACACGTGTTTTGCGCTGGTGCACGTTCACCACACGCTTCCCACAGTATGCGGTAACATTCAGATGCAATTTTATTCACAATAAAGTAAAGAAGTAACATTTTCCTCAAATTCTTGTTTTCGGCACGAACGTAAGTGGTGGCGATTGGGTGAGAAAATTGAGGGGGCAAAATATTTACCTATATCTAAAAGTACCTGGGAATATAGGGGCAAACAACAATATATAAAAATTTTGTTACAAAATTAGCTAGCTTTCCCGAATACCCTTGCTTTTTTATGATTCCTAGTTTTAATCCTTTGAGGACAGGGAAATTTTTAGAATAAACAGATCAGGTTGGCGTACTTTATACACTTTCTTATTTTTCCAACTCTTTGCTTATTTAATTATATAAAACTTTATTTTTCATAGTGTATTAAAATTAGGGGTTTGAATGGATGAATAATATACACACTTGTGTCCGAATTTTAGCCGCTATCTTCTTCGTTAACTGGATTTCCTACACCTCAATCTAGAGATCCGTAAACTGTGGCACATATTACGCGCCGTAGCTTTCCGCAAAGGGTTATACAGCTAAAAGGAAATAAAAATTTAATTCTTCCCTTAAAAGTGGGGGTTATCACCCCCCTTATTCGCCGCCACCGGTTGTTGTCTCCATCCCTTCGAATAGTAACTAGAATATTTATCCTCCAAAACATTTGTTAATTTCCAAAAAATGACTTTATTGTAACATTAAGAAAGAGAGAGCGATATTTAAATTTATCCCTTGTTTTACTAGAATATCTTAAATTTTCTTGTAAACAGAACATACCACTTAATAAAAAAACTATAACTTGAAAGATATATCTGATTTCCGTGCTAAAGGACTACAGAAGAGAATCTTAATGCACGTTTAGCTAGAATATTTCCAATCCGTTTATCTGGTCGATAAATAATGCGGTTTTTCAATTACACAAATTAAAAGTCGGAGTGAAAAGTCAAAATACCTGCAGCAGTTTAGAGTAAAATCAGATTGTAAATGTACCTTGTTCATATTCGTAGTGCAAAGTTGAAGGGTGCAGCTAGACTTCAGTATTTTTTTCAATGTTAGACTAACAGTAATTTTTTCAATGTTATAATAGAAGTGGCAAAGGATCATATTCGGCATATTTTGCATGATGAGTTCAATAAAAGAAGCAACGCAAAAGAAAAGTGGGAGGAATATTAACGCAATATATAGAGATTGGACAATAGGTGTCAGTGTAAATACTGTCACATTACAAGCATTGCCAAGTGCATACATTACATGAACAGTAGAAATAAACCAGTACCAACTGTTGTCCCAGAAATTCAGAGGCGGAAAGTACATCTTAGAAGACGAGCTTCGTCTTGGAAGACCTCTGGAGCTCTACCAGGACGTCCTGCAAACACTGGTGGGATAAAACCCCGTGGTAACTGTCCGTGTCATCGGAAAACTCAGAAGATTGGATCCGTGGGTTCCTTACAAATGTCTGATGTCTAATCCCCCCCAAAGAGTGAATGTGTGCTCTCCTTTGCTCTCCAGTCTAGTAATGAACCGTTTTTGGACCAAATAGTGACTTATGACTGGAAATGTATTCTCTACAAAAATGCCAAGCACCGAAAACAGTAGGTAGGGCAAGGAAAAACACCGGGAAACCAGGCTAAAGAAGCTTTTCACTCACATAAGGTGTTATTATTTCTCTGAGTTGCTAAGATATTGTTTGTTTCAATACGAAATGTTTAGTCCACTTTGAGCCACAGGTTACAAGATAACAAAGGATATGTACTCCGAGCAGTTTGAGTGACTTAAATGAGCCCTGGAAGAATAACGACCATCTTTGGTTTCAAGATTAATGGTATGCTTTCATCAGGACAACGTTTGGCCATATACAGTGAAAATGACATCACAAGTGTTGGAGGAATTTTAAGGGAAATTATGCTCCTGCCACCGTATTCGCTGCCTATTTCCCCATCTAATTATCATCAGTTCCGCTACCTTCAAAATTGCTTGGATTAAATAAATAAGAATTCTAAAGACGAGATTAGAAAGGTGCTGGCGTAGTATTTTTCATCACGAGCAAATGAATTTTGGAAGAATGTGTCTCCAAAGAAACATAGATGATCATTGTGGCTAAAGAAAGAAAAAATATTTTAGGTTTCAAAAAAATGTATTATCTAAATGTTGAATAACAGGAACAGTATAAAAATACTGTATTATTTATGGGATGACCCAATAGATTTTAGGAAGTCAGCTTAGAATTCTTAATGGGAATAGCATAGAATTACGCTCATTTTTATCTTTATAGAATATTGTTTAAAAATACGATGAGATATTTGCGAAATATTTTCGACTGAATTATTTATAATATTAAGAATTTCAGTTAACATGATATTTAATAATTTTTGAGGCTGACTTATTTCAATAGCAGAGCAAACACTCATAGTTCAACGCCGATATTCTACATAGGCTCTATATCTTTATCTTTAAAAAATACTTTGTCAAAACTCGATAATTTGATTTTGAATAAAAAGTTGTCTTTGTTTAAAAATATCTAATAACGATATATTACGAATGCATTTTCTAAGATGCAAACTTTTTAACTTTCATTAATTTATTATTATTTATTTATTAATTTTTTGCCATACAAGTATGCTTTAACCTCTTAGTCTGGACTATTTCAGAAAGATTTACAGAATGAAATTCATGAAGAACTGTATGAACATAAAGCAAAATACGTATTTAAGACAATAATAAATTTTAAATTGAATAATTTAAAGATCCACTTTTATGTGAAAAAATATTCCAGCATTATGCTGCATCGAATATGGAAATGACATTATATTGAATTAACATTTAACAAACGTTTTAGCAAATAAAATTAATTTTCATATATCTTTCAAGATAGTGAGCAAAGCAAACGAACAAAATTTCTGTAAAAATTTTAAGCACTACTACATTCTGCCATTTTCGAAAACCTTGAGATTTGAAAGGAAAGTGCATGGAAGAATATCACAGACTTTCAATTTACATCAGGTTCAAAAAAAGAATTGGCAAAAAAGGGCGTTTGTTGCAACGGCGTTGGCTCAAAGTCAATATTTAATTAACGAAAATAAATTTTCCAGTTGTTAGGTCTGTTTACCCAATGAATTACGGAATTTAAGTAGATAAAGAATTTGCCAGACAAAAAAAATAACCTTGGTTCTGAGTAACTCATTAAGAGTAAAAAAAATATTAACTAGTTGTTTGCAAGAAAATGATCAACAAAAATTCAGCTTATGAATTAATAATGTCCTTTTAAATTTTCCAATAAAAATGTTGGCTTTAGTTAGCTCTTGAATATTTAATCGTTGTGACTTGCTGTGAGACAAAATTCTTTATTTTATTTTATGTCGCAGTCAAAGTCATAAAAAATTGTCTTCTGTGTGTTTGAAAACGGGACTAATTTTATTGCACATAAATAACTATTTTTTTCTAAACTGTTCTTGATTTTCTAGTAGAGACTGCATAAATGCTACAGCCATGACCTTTTGTCATTACACAGCTTCTAATATAAATAGTTTTGGAAATATCTGCAAAACATTTTTTATATGTTTGAGCAGAATTCGTATTTTGAAACTTCTATAATCCATTTCATAAACAGAATCAAGACATTGCTGTCAAAATTTGTTCGACATGGATTTTGATTGAAAACAATAACAAGTGGAAGAGATAAAATTCGTTACATATAAGTTTTAAATTGCCAAGAAGTGAAATTCCTGCATTGTGTTGTGGAACAGGATGTTAAAAGATAACTGGACAAAGTAATTTATTTTTTAATGATTGCAGATCCCAAGTCTTTGGATCAATGAAATTTTATTTTTGAATAAATTAATTTTTTGAAGTGAAATTATTTTTATTAAGATAATTTAGAAAATAAACTGAACATTTCATTATGCCCAAATGGCAATATGTTTAACATTTTAAACGTGTTATTGGGAATTTTGCTCGTTTCACTGTTTTTACACACCTTTTATTTGTCTAAGAAGAGGATATAAAATTAGATTTTAAAACACTGAAATGTAGGCATTTGCCTAGATAGAAAGTATGCAAAGATTTGTGATTAGAAATAGAGAAAATATTTTTTGAAGATTTTCAAAGTAACTTTTTTTTCTAAGCATGGAATTTAACGCAACTTCCATAATTATAACAATGGATGATGGTTTGTATAAATGATTGAAAAAAACAATTCTATAAAATGTAATAAGAAGTTAAAATGTAAAATATAAACTGAAAGTTACACTATAAAATGTGAGTGACATTTTTTTTAATATCATTCTTAATTCCTAAAATAAAGATATTTTGCGATTTATGTATACGTTCTTTTTAACTTAGGAAATATTATTTCTTTTTGAAATATAGATATTTGTCAAGAAAGAATGCAGTTATCAACTTGTAATTAGAAGCAGAGAAAGTGTTTCTTAAAAGATTGTGAATTTAAATGTTTAATTTACATTTAAACACAAATGGAATTTAAAATCATTTCCATGATCATAAAGGATATTTGAAGGTTTGCATGAATGGTTGCTAAAAGTAATTCTATAAAATTCATTCACAACCTAAAATGTAAGTAATTTCTTAATACCAAACTTTTCTCTTATACAAAGTATCCAAAGAGAAATTAATGTAACCGTCAAAAAATTCGACCTCGACATCTGAATACATCCTGACTTACCTGAGTTCGAATATCACAATTTTGGAATTATGTCTGTCGATCTGTCTGAGTGCTAACAAGATAACTCAAAAATGGTTTGAGTTAGAAGGTTTAAATTTGGTATTAGGTCTTTACACTAAACTTGCAGATTTCTATAAAACACTAGACAAACTCCATCCACCCAATCCGTGTAGCAGCTATAAAAGAACATAAATGGAATAAATAAGCAAATTAACTGAAAGTTCACAAAACAGAGAGTAAAGTATTTCAAGACGTTGTTCTCATAAAAAAATATCGATTAAAATATAAGTCTAATGGAATTGTTTATGTGAACAATAACTCTGTAGTAGCCTAAAAATCACTCTGCTACGACGTTAAAATTTTAATGGTGCTTTCATTAGTTAAAGCACCATACACAAAGTTGTTTTTAATCCACCAAAAATGCTTTCCCATTGCTCTGTCTTACTTTTCACGAGCCAGATAAGCTAGGAATTAGAGTCCTAAAAGTGTAATTCTACACAGATGCTCGAGGTAGAGAGGAGTGTAATCAAAGCAGAAACCAGATTTTCCAAAAGAGAAACACAAAACCAAACCGCAGGTCTAAAACCTACTCGTTGAAAAGAAAAAAGATAAAATAAAAAGAGTGGATGAAATGAGAGGAAAAGAAGGGGGAACAGAACAGATGAGAAAGAAGAAAAAAAATCTCTAAAGTGGTCATGATTAATGTGTCTCGCTTCCTCCAACCAAAACAAAAAGAATAGGACTTCCACAAGTACTTAAACGCTGGCGTAGGAATCACCGTGGTATTTTGGTGGTGAAAACTTATCTGCAGCAGTAGTTTAAAGGTTTGAGATAAGGCAGAATCACTTTTCCGGCCGCTTCACACCTGATAAATGGCGTTTCAAAGGCCTTCCCGTGTTTCAAATACTTTTGTTTGACTGCAGTTACTTTATCCCTTGAAGAAAGTGGGAGGAAATATCTCGATTATATATAAAAATGATTTCTTTGTAAAGATTTATGCTGAAAAGTAGATTAATTAATTTCATGCAGTGTTTTACTCATTTTATTTCATTCAAAACATTTCGGATTTTTATTATATAAGTTTAACACTTAACACTTGTTTTCAAACTCCTAGTTCTGTTGAAAGTTTGTAAATGTCAATGAGATTTGCTGAGATTACTGATTGTAAATCTGAACTGATCATATTATTAATTATCTTTCATATATAAGTCACATTCTTAAGTACATTTTTTCGTTACTGCAGCATAAGAAACCCAAGTTCTAGAGAACTCTGTACATTTAGTTTCCTAGGATATATTAGCAACATAATCCCAGAATATTTTCAGTAATAAAATAAATTCATTCACTTACTTATTTTGTGCTATACCTAATTTGATTACACGGTCATTACTGAAGAGGTGAACACAATCGTTTAAACTAAACATAAATCTGTCAATATTTAGTTCTATGTAACCCTAGAGTGTCTCAAAAAAACTTTTTTTTCAAAAAACTTAGCTCCCCCATTCCTTTTAGTCCTAATAGAGAGTATATGGAATTTCAGCCCTCTATGTTAACAGTAGGGTTTGCCTCTAAATCCCTGAAATTTGAAGAAAGATCTTAAAATGTAAAATTTTCAGAATTTTTTTAGAAATTTTAAATAGTTACTAAAGTGTTAAAGCTAGTTTATATTTGTTCCTTTGGACATTTTTACTTAGAATATAAACATAAATAATCAGTAAGAAGTTTTTCCCTACTTTTTTCAACAGCCTAAAGTAGATTTTGAGTCAGTTCTTCATTTTTTTATCAATTCACTTAAATCTTTCATTAGTTTTACCCCACGTTCGGCTGTATCACTTGCTACTTGTAAATTCATGATAAAAGTTTTCATTTCTTTGAACATTAAATGTTCTTCCCAGGCCTGAGGATTGTTTTTCGATTGAACAAATTAAAAATCAATCATGGTTTCTATCCAAACAATTGATGCAGTTTTGTGGCATGATTTTAAACAGGGACACCAGTGGGAATTCATTAGCTTTGCATTTTATTAAGAATGCTGAAATCTTCTTTTCAGAGTATGACACTTTCTTAGAAGACAAAGAAAATGTCACTGCTTCTCCTGTCAAATACCACAAATAGCTATTAAAAGTTAAAAGAGCAGCTCGGACAACTCCATGGTCGAATTTCTCGTACGTATTAAGGGACTCCCAAAGCATCAAATCATTTACAGGAGCATTTGTTGCTTTTAGGGCATTCAACCAAACCTTAACAAAAATCAAAGAGCAGAAGAAACATATTTTATACAGTTTTTGGAATTTAGAATTGTCGTATTATAATTGTTTACTAAAAGCATGCAAATGATTCTCTAACTGGACTCACGCACCATACTTCCATTCAATGTTTGAAGTTGTAGTACCAAGATAACCAAGATAATTGTTATTTACATGCAAATTATTATTAGTATAATATGATTCAATGCTACAATAGTTCTATGTAAACACACCAGCTTACGAAAATCGCAGGTTGTAGCGGAACAAAACAGACAAAAAACACGACCAAAACAGACAAAAAACACGACCAAAACAGACAAAAAACGCAAACAAAACAAACAACAATGAGCATTTATTATATTCATATAAGGTGAAAAATTAAATTTCTCTCAGAAATCAATAACTTGTACTAAGTAAGTAATTTTCCATTTGAATATCCGAAATTAGTTATTCAATATAATCACTGTGAATTTTATTGTTATACACTGCAAGTGCGAACTGAAAGAAGGATATTTCAAGTGTGGACAAAATTTACGATGAAATGAGTGTTTCTTATTTACTCATCCTTCCAATCGTCTGATAGCAAATGAAATCTGTTTACGTTTCTATATTTAATGCTTTTCGTTACTGGATGCAGTTAATTTTCATATACAGAGTGAAACACTTTGATCTCGTCATGTTCTAATTTACTTATTCTACAAGATCTTTTGAAGTAGAAATTCAAATTGCGTATCTCATTCTTTGCCTTATCTAACCACATATCATAATATCAGGATGGTAATTTCTCATAATAATGCGATTGAAATGGATTCCTTTTACCGTTATGATTGCTTAAATAAGATTGTGTTAATGCAGAAAAGCATTCAGTCCAAAATTCTTTATTCATTACGCTTTTATGTACATTTGAGAAATCCAGAAATAAACTTAATTTCGATTTCTCATTTGAATATGTATCCAGGATTTACTCATTTAGTAAAGCATTAATTTAGTATTTGCTACATTTTCAAAAGTGTCTTCATATTTTGCTTACGTCTTTGCCAAGCTCATCACAACTTTTTTCAATGAAACATTCTAAAATAGGATTCAGCAAACTTTTCAATCGAAAGAACCATTCCTATACATGAAAGAAATTTTGAAAATCATTGGAAAAACATAAAGATATTTACACAGATATGTTTAAGAGACTTAAAACTCAGACATTTATTAAATAAATTCAAATATATATTATAACGAAAACTTCCACTAAAATCCCTTTCACTTGTTTTAATCAGTCTGGGATTTTATGTTTCTGGAAATTTTCTGTATGTTCGTATTGTGACTAGTCATTTTAATTTGAGGCAAGATTTCAGTTTGTCACCAATATAAATTTGCATTTAATCAAATCCATGTCAGAAATTAACCGTTTTCGTAAATATAAAAAAAAACTCGAAGAAACAGAACATAAAGACAATAAGTGTGGTTTGACGTATACGTCACATATATGGTGATATAACTAGGCAAAACAGTAAAATTATCTACCGGATGATTAGAAGGGAGAGAGAATAGTCCCAAGATGTATTGAAATATAAACAGTTTAGTAGTACAATAATTGTAACAATCTGCCCGAGGATGAAATGTGTTTACTGACTATGGAATACGTTTCTCCCGTCAGGAAGACATTAAAAGAATCCTTCAAATATATAAAAAGCTGTTGCTTAAATAATAGTCCTTCATTTCTATTCTTTGATTAGGACTGTGATGGTTTGGAACCTAAGTCTCGATTTCGGGATAGATATTGGCCTGCAAGTCCAAAGCTTGATTCCACAAAAGAACAACAGCATATGGTGGGCAAGTGCATGTTAAGTTTGTAGTGGATGAAACGTACTCTATCTGGTATGGCTCAGAAATTCGAAACGGGTTTGCGAGTTTGTTAGTCGTTGCCGTTGTTGTCAGCTTAAAAACACGGTTGAAATAAACGAGATCATCCCCAGAATATTCCTCATTTAGCTTTAAAACAGGACATTGATCCTCCTACTAAATTAAACTCTACGTTTACCCCCTTTTCTTACATTTGCATTAGAGTTTGTTTGTTATAACTGTGTACTCCAGACTTCAATAAATTCACTTTTTCTTTCACTATTTTATTAGTAGGAACTATATACCATTTAAATAGGAGTTATATACATATGTACAATTACGATTCACGTCCAAGATTACTCATAATTTCTCACTTGGAGTTCACCTAGAGAACTCCTACAAAAATGTGCACTCTCTGTGCAGAAATCGACTTCATTAATGGCGTTTACCACCTCGTCATTTGCTTAACTGTTTCTTCCACTCTTCACTTCAAATCCTTCAGCTAAGATCCGGAACAGTTACTTGGAGGTTAGTGGTATGATGGAGTTAATATTGCCGCATAAAGACACCTAGCCGGCGGTTCCTCCGGATCGGTTGTCATTCGTCTGGAAATCTGCTTGTTCGTGTTTCGAATCCCGGTCGAGGTAGTTTAATCTACGGACTGGTATTTTAATTCAAAATTGTATGGCTTAAATATATTGGAGACAATTCTATATCTTTTTTTAAATTCTATCTCTATGCATCTGTAATATTCCTTAAATACTGGTTTCTACAAGTTTTAGGCAAGTTCTCTCGTGTTTCTAGTTGAGTAAAGCTAATAAATCTACTTAATTGTTAAACCGTAAAAAACTGTAATTCTTTGCATCTTCGGAACAATATTTTTGCTTTCCCAATTTAGCAATCTATTTACCTTTCACACTGTGGCTGCAGAATAGGACAGGAGAGTTGAAAAATTTGTCTAGTGATTGGAGTGAAGACATATTATAGTTCCATCGATGGATACGGATCCATATTCTTTTGTAGTGCAGTAGTTGTTCCAAGTAAGCAGAGATAAATTTTCTGCTGGTGCATCATCTGTACCACACATAAGGAAAAAGTTAAAAAGATCTTAAATCGTCCCTTAAAAAAATAGTCTACAAATAATTTACACCACGTTTTCTCCACGCGGAAATAATTTCGTTCAGACCCGTCGAAAGAGGATAAGCTTTCACACCACGATCGGGAACCTTTCACCTCCGCTACAAATCGAGGGATTCCGTGGAATAATAAATAATGTCCAAACCTTTCAAGCACAATCTCGGTAGATAAATCCCTTTCTTCCAATTTTTTATATCACCTCCGGACATTCGAGGTGTGTTGTCAGGTTGCACGTGAACCGATTCGCCAAGGGGGGTGGCGTGAAAAAAAGGAAATAGAAAAATAGTCTTCACTTATACTAAACGTGAAGATTTTACGAAACATTTTGATGCGTTTTCAGTGTGATTTTTCAACCCACTTTTCGAGTCTTTCCGTTTCTTTATTCCTCTCTATCTATTTCGGTAGAGATATATTCTGTTACTTAGGCTAATAGGCTGTGAAACGCTGATGGAACACTAGAGATAGCTAGTCGCTTGTCTTTCTGATATCCAGTACGTGTTTCGAGGGGTGAGTGTTTGTATTGTTTTGTATTCATTGTGTACATGCAGTCGTATTTTTTAGGATGCATACGTGTGACTTTAAATTGTAGTTGTTGTATAGAACGAATTAGACTATTTATTTTCTGAATTCTCTACAGAAGATAAATTGAAACACTGTATACCAAAAACGTGTACATGTATTCAATTCTGTTGCATAAAAAATTAGCAACATATAGCAGTGCTTCATATCGGAAATAAATAATGGCAGCATTTGCATCAGATGAAATGAATTGTTAGAGCTTTTTAAACGTTCATTTACTATGACAAACACTGGTGTATGTTGTAAAAGAAAAAGTTAGTCCCCTCCTTACCATCTCCTTTCTCAACACATCTCTCAAAAACATTTTATAGTTGAATAACAGCTGAAACAGACTATTTGAGAGCAGCCAAGGAGACAAAGGGGGACAAACTAAAATTCCAACTGTCGGCGATGCAAGGAGTGCATGGAAAATATCGTCATGATTTCAACTATCGCCAATAGTTGACAAGTTTCTATAGTTGTGTTAATTAATTCGAGATATGAAACTTTGATGAATGTTATTGATTCTTCATATGATATATATTTTCACGGGGTGTGTATGTTTTTGGATCATCCGGTAAAAAATATTTGCTGAAATGTAGAATAATTCTTCCTTTATGAAACTGACAATAAAACAAAATAACTTTGTTAGGTAAAACGCCTACAAATCTTAGCTGTAACTATTTTGTTTAAACCCATTTATTCAAAATTGTAACACTATTCGAAGTTGCTAAGACAGAAATTATTAGTTGAAAATATCGCGAGTGTTCCCCGCAGTCCAGATTAATCAAGCATAGTCTAAAATAATCTTTTTAATATTATATATGATTGATTTTGTTGCCCAGCAACAATGACATAACTTCAGGAATTATAAAGTTCAATCTCATTCAGTATAACTTGCTGTAAAGTTTATGCTCTTCAATATTTTAATACACATTTGAAGAAACGTTTCAGAAAAATGCGACACAAGCAAAAGTCCAGAAAGATATCTAGGATTTAAGTCAACTTTATTTTTATATATTTCTTTCTTTATTCTAATTCTTCTTGAAGGTGAAGCTTAAGACATTCATACATAATACATTCTTTAAATTGAGGAGATTATTATTTTTTTCTACGACAACTGAGATCGCAATCATGAGACCACTTAATAGATTTTGAGTCAAAATAGAATCCTAACTTATATGAAAGTTCTTTTTTAACGGAGAAAAGTCTGCCTTTTCAATTCATCATTTATTTAGAACTTGAACAATCTTTTTTTGCGGCAATCATAATACAAAATTGATTAATAACAAATGTGCGCTGGGTAAGAATTTGCAAACAAATACCTTGGGAAATGCTTCTATCCCTTCTAGAATCAAAACGAACTTTCAAACATTTTCGTTATAGATAACAACTTAATTTCGCCGTTATTCTATCGGTCACGTCCACCAATCTCTCTTCTAGATCCAACTAAGCAATTACATCTGGTGAGAATTTTCGTGCGAGAAATTCATATAGACTTAAATATTCCAGAAATCCCTCAAACTCTTTCCTCTCAATAAAGCAGCCTCAATTTCCTAAACTGTAACTATTCAACGTGGCTTTTCTACCGCTCCTTGAATAAACGTCATCAGCCCGAGGCTTTACGTGACTTTATTCCATCCACGAATCCATTCACTATCCCTCCGAATTCCTGATGTAAGCCTAAATAAGGATCCGATGGTCCGTCTTCTAATAACAACAGCGTTCCTCATCCTTTTAAACTGGGCAGCGTCTTCTTGGAAAGTGTGTTTGGGTATTCCAATGTATTTTGAGTGAGTAAGGGACACTTCCGAACTGGAATAGAAGCGTTGGAGAGTTAATAGGGAAATTAACAGTGTTCATGATATTTATCGTCGTTCTAAAGAAATCTGTAACAAATCAGTTATCATAAAAATGTCTAACACGATAAATGATTCAATATCATTTGAAATTGTTAAAACATAAAAATTGCACACAGTGAAAATAAGAAAAAATATTACCAATGTTAAGCAATTTATAAATTCAAATAATTACTTTTACTCAGTCAAACAATGCTAATTTCGCTGAGAATTCAAAGAAACGTCTATAAATTCTTGTACAGTATATGCTTTAAATCAGCTTTCTTTTTGGCATCGTAGCACCGATCTTTTTTTCAATCAATTAAAACCAGGCCTTTTTGTATTTCATGAACCCGTTTTAATGTTTTTACCAATTTCTTTTTTGCCAGAAACTGTCCCTCATAGTACAAATTAAAATCCTATGTTCTCTTTCCAATGTAAATCTAACAACTGTATTTAAATTCAAATTCTGTTGTGGTGACGCAAGTTTCTCATTAAATCAGCGAAAAGCCGTGTATTCTACATTGTTGCCCTGATATAATAATTGATTCCCAATTCCTGTTTTTCTTAAATAATTTATTTCGGTTACATTTTATTTTTATAACAAAAATTCAGTTCATTTTTATGACATAAAATTGTTTATTAAATATTTTGACAAATATTTATTCCGGACGAAATTAAACTTAATTTAAATAAATACTTCAATGATATATGGAAGTTTTCAGATACGTAAAATTGTATTTTTAATGAAAAATCATCAATATTTAATAAAATGATTAATATTTAGATTCAGTCATTAAGTTCGTCAAATGTAGTATTTTGATAGGAAAACGTCCATTCTGAATTTGAATAAATGAAAATTTAAATTAGAAAAAAATTTCGTATTCATTTGATAATTTTTGTATTTCACTTTCATTCTTTAGCCATTTCAAGGTTAGCATTTTTTATTTTAACACTAGCTGTTACCCGCGACTTCGTGCGCGAAGAATTTGAATTGCTACTTTTTTTTAAATTTACGAATGCAAATGTTTCGTCATATATAGAAAGGGGAAATCAAAAGTTCTGACGGTTGATAATACATAATTGGACGACTAATTTAATTCTCTGTTACTGTAAATTACATCATTGTACTCAATGGTATCATCTGCATTTTGGAATATATCATCCACCATGCTATATGTCGTCTGCTTCTACTGTTTAAAAGAATACATAAGACAAAATATACCTTCCTATTCTAAAAACTCTGACAACCATATCATATATGTCAATGGACGATCCTGGTTTGTTTATTTTGGATTCACAGACCGTTTTCCGGTAACCTTCCGATTTAAGCAATCGCCAAATGTATTTGGCAACTGTATCAAGCTCCAAGCTCGAATTAGTTAGGTTTGTGTAATTGTTAGTTAGGTTTGTGTAATCCTTTCTATTTAAATCGGTTAGAAACAGCTCTTAAAGCATTAAAATTCGAAACGGGACTATTGTAATTAGCTAAATCGTTTGGTTACAAATTCAACCGCCAAAAAAATTTTGGATGTCGATGAAAAGAGCGATAAAGAATAATTTTGGCAAACTTTCCACTAAATTAGGCTCTTATTTTAAGTAAATATTGAACGATATTTTCATTTAGTTATACTTAACTATAGTTTTTAAATTTTAATCTAAAAACTCTTGGAACTATATTATATCTACCATTAGATTTCTGTCCCGGCGTTTATTTTTCAGTTATTATTCCAGAGATTATTTCTTTTCTCAGCAAGATCACGTGATGCATGACTTTAAAAATAAGCTATTCCACATGCTTGCGCTTTTCTGAAGGATCACGTGACATTTCATTTTGTTTACGCATTCCTTAAGGATCACTTGGCAGTTGATTAAAAAATAAAGTAATAATCTTCATCGCAAATCGCGTGTTAATTATTTAATTGTTATCTGTAACCAAAAATAATGAATTTAACATGATGTCACCTACCCAATGTCCGTTCCTGGGTTCCAAGCTACAACTCTGCCAATTTTCATCCAAATCGGTTTGGTAGTTTTGCCGTGAATGCGTAACAAACAGACAGACACACTTTCGCATTTATTATATTATATGGATATTTATAAAAATAAGCAAAATTTTCAGAAATAAAGGTGAATTAGTTCAAAGTCTAACCGTTGCATAGCAACGGAGTAGCTATAAATCTTCGTTATTTCAAAATCGTCTGCATGCATTTTAAAATTTTGGAACTTTTAAAAATTAATAACAATCGAAGGAAAAATGTCAGAGAAATAAAATTGGTATTCTTGAAAAGGTAAAAATTTGAACTTTAAGATGGTATAAAAATATTTTTTGTCGGACAGTTTACTCCGAAGTTACGGCGGAAAAACGGTTTCGGTTATTTTCTAATTAACTGACTGTTTAATTAACTTTTGGACTTAGAAAAGTTCATAAGTGTCTTCCCCGTGTCTTAAATAATAAGTGCACAAAATTTGGTTGAAAACCGTCCATTGGTTTAGGAGGAGATGTGGAACATAGCCACATACCCACATACATACCCACATACATATCCACATACCCACAATGACTTTTATTTATATTAAGATGAAGGTATTAACGTTTAATTTCATGAATATTATTTACCATTTCCTTTATTTTGAACTTTTAAATCAATGCTTTGTTTTTCATTTTGTACCATACTACCATATATTTCTACGAAGAATTTTAATTTAAACACAATTATCTCAGTTTAAAAAAAAACTCACTTTATAAAAACAATATTCTGTTCCCATTTCTCACATTATGCAGAACATCCTTATACACTTGAACCGACTGATTTAATGAAACAATCTTACATTGCCTCTTGTTAAAACTTAATAAAATTAATTGAAGTTCATCTTTTGGCTATATATTATGGAAAAATAAGGCTATTTGATAACGAAAACTTCAATTTCACGTACGAATATTTCAGTAATTTCGAAATGTATGATTACATCTCAAAGGCAAAAACTGTTCTCCAAATCTGTTTTTATTACTAAGATTTACTCACTATAACTGGAATATGTTCCCAAATTATCTGGCTTATGGGACATGAACATTTCTTGCACATTAAGATAGTTCATTATAGCATTTTACAATGATGACAATGTAATTATTCATCACATATGAACCATTTGAATTTAAAAGGAGAATTTTGAAAATTTTGAAATGTTACTGGAGGAGAGAAAAAAACGAATGGACTGTAAAACAACATGGAAATTAGGGTCCAAGATATCTCTAATGTGTTTCAGATTAGAAAATGAACCTATTGACATTAACCAAAAAATATTACAATTGATAATTTTTATAAAAATTCAAATTTAAAGTTCCCTTTTAACATCAAACAGTATAAACGTTTCTGAACTTTTGGGAATAAATTATTATAAAACCAAGAATATTAATGAAACTTTTTCTATAAATTCAAAATTTAATTATTTGTGAGTAAATTTATATTTAATGACTCAAAGCAGACCCTAAAAACTGCATTCCTGTTTCCCCTTCCAAAGCAAATTTAGAGTCATTTCTCTTTTACCAAAATATAGTAAGCACTTTAATTCCGCCATTGTTTCACCACTTCCCTCACTCTCTGTTCCACTCTCTGTTTTAGATCCAACTAAGGAATTGCATCTGGTGAAAGCTTTAATGCGAGACATTTATATAGGCTTAAATATTCCTGAAAGTAGGCAAACTCTTCCTTCCTATAAAGCAGCTTCAATTTGCTAAACTGTAACAATTCAACCTATCTCTCTCCGCTCCCGCTTAAATAAACGACAGCAACCCCGGGCTTTACGTGACTTTATTCTGTCCACGAATCCATTCAATATCCAGCTGAATTCCTGTTGTAAGCCTAAATAAGGATGTGATGGTCCGTCTTCTAATAACAATGGCTTCCACCTACTTTTAAACTGGCCGACATCTTAGAGGAAGGTTGTGTGGATATTGGGAATCATTCTGTCTATCCTTTGTCTGACATTTCCGAACCGGAATCAAACGGTTACCGATCTAATACATAAATTGGTAATGGTAGTGAAATGTTTCGGTGTTATAGAGGATAATTTAAATAAGGAAAATTTGGCTAATGATAAGCGATTCAAAAATATTTCATATCTGCAAAATTTTAAAGCGCAACGTTACTGAATTTAAAATTGTAAAATTGGGGAATTAATAGATTACTGATTTGTCAAAAAGAAGTTTCACGGTCTTGCAAAGGAATTTCGGCCTTAAACATTCCAGAAAAACCAGTGAGTTTGCAAATGATTCAGTAAGGATAAAGAGTAATCAGAGAGTCAATTATTTCCCTATTGTACTTAAAAAAGTATTGTGAGGTAAACTAGTTTGCAGAAATTGAGAAAACTATTTAGAAAGATTTTGTTTCCGCTTAACATTAGTTTGTTCTGAAATAAAAACATGAAAGTGCACAGCAGTAGAAACATAATTTATTAGAAAAACGCAATATGATATATTTTTAGTTCGGAATGTTATCAGACAAATAAAATTAAAGAGAAGTGAAACACGCAGGAAAAATTGAGATTTTCAAAATTTCTAATAATGCCAATGAACAATTTGTTACAAGGCAAGAGATGTTCATTAATCAATTGACAGCAATTTCAGTTAGTATTTGGTGCTGTTTTTCTATAATTGAACTTAAATTAAATGTTTAAAGAATCCTGCAATTACTTAAGAAATCCATCGAAATTAACTTGACTAAACGTAAGTAAACTAATGATTAACATTTCGTATATAGTGAGTATTTTCTATATTTTATTGAAAAATTTTCCATTTTTATAATCTGCGTTGCTAGTGTTAAGAATACAAGAATTATATCTGGAATTTTTTTTATTTCCGAAACATTGGATTTAAGTTTTAATTTCCCCTACTTATCAATAATATAATCTGCTCGCAAATAATCAGTATACAAACTCTTATTTTTCCACTTTTCTATTTCTTTTGTATTGCAATTTAATCTTTATAATTTTTTCTTATTTTCATGTCGCATTAAACTTTCAAAGATAAAGAAAATCGCATGACTTCCTCAGCTCATTAAAACAATATATTAGCTCATTTTACTGAACAGTTAAAGTCATTTTAAAAACCCACCAAGTTATATTGCTCAGTTGAAGTTTCAAATCATGACTTCAAAGAGAAAAATAAATGCCTTTCCTCAATAGAAGAATTTTGCATCAGATCTACTTGAGAATGCATCTATTTCTAGCTGTAATAGACAGCAGATATATTTTTCACTGTGAGTATGATATGATTGCCAGGAAAATTGTTTTACAGATACTGGACTCGTTAACTAAATGGTTATTCGATTTGCGGGTATCAGATAAATTTTGAATAAAATCAGTAGTATTATTGCAGCCAATATTTGATATTCTATGTCAGAATTCTAAGTAAACAGTAGCATATATATACGCAATATTATGCCATATTATTATACGTGGTCTATGCAAATACGAATGCACCACGTGACGAAATTTGTGCATCTATGTAAACAGAATATCTGGTAATTAATGTTGTTTCAATATCTGCATATGTTAATAATTTTTTTTACGCACATGAAATCGTTTTTACTTTTTGTTGTAAAATGAAAACGATCACTTAGAAGAAAAAATTCTAAATTATATGACTGAAAAATAAAGGTTGACGGATGTAAAAATGTTTCTATGGTAAAAAATTCCATTGGAGACAGTATAGAGAAATTATAATAAATGGATATTTCAATTCAAAGCCCAAACAGAAAAGTCGTCTTAGATATGCACAGATTTTACAGTCATTGATGAATATTAAATTCATGATTATTTTTTCCATAAGTTAAATTTCTTTCTCATAAGAAGTCATGTATGTTTATACTACATAACTTCCGCACAACTTAATAAATTAAAATCTAGACAGTATATTGGTTTGTAGGAAAAACTCTTCGTGGATTTTCTTGTTAAGATCGCCATGAATACAGAAATCCTGTAATGCAAGATGTTTTGTTTAATGGATTTTATACTCCATATCAGAAAAAAATAATTTAGTCTCCTTGTACTAGATGGACGCTCTTACAAAACTCTCACAGACCATTCATACTGGTTCCTTTCTTAACAAGCAGCAAGTATCACAAAGATCTTTCAAGCTTCTGTGCAATAGACGTCTACTTGTTTGAAAAAAGAACCCTTCTCTTTAAGATAACAAATTTATAATCTTATTGAAAAAAGCAGTAAGAACAAGAAAACTGATTTCAGTGGCATTATATGCCTCAAGCAACCACGAAGGAATTTTAATTGCCATGTTTAAACACTGCCATCTCTTCCGACTCCTTCAAGAACACCATGAACCATTTATTTACTTCATCTGGCCCTGTCCTGTATTCCTTTTATGTTTAATGTCTCGAAATGTATCTTCCATGAGTGAGGCATAATATTTTACTCTGCAGAACGCTATGTTTCATTGAAGCAATCTTGGATTCCCCTCTATATGAACGCCTTAAAGTAGTAATTTATGCTAACGTAACACATGCCAAATATTAGTGACACATTTGTCCATAAGTAACCTATGGAGCCCAGCATACGGAACATGAATTGGAGGAAGGCGGTAATGGATTCAATAATCTAGCTGTTGTCTTAATTAGCAATATTCAAGAGTCTGGTAGATCAATGTGCGTTTTAGCAACGAATTGTTTGATGTTTTTAGCTGGCTCTCCGACGTTTCTCTTCTTTTTCTCCAAATGAATCACAAATATGAGCTACTGCATGGAAATCCTCCAAGAACAAAACCAACCCCACTGGCTGCTGCTGAGTTAGGTTGCACCATAGTGATCCAAGACCTCTTGGCTAACAGAAGATGTCACACTTCCCTATGAAAATGAATCCTTGAGTAAAAATCTTGGATAAATATGTTAAATAAAGTGAGCTTAAAACTACTAACAAGACAATTTAATTTTTTAACCCATTGCACACATTGTACAAAGAAATCGGAATTTGATGTCATGCCAAAACATACGGCAGTTAAATGTTGGACCATATATACAGTTGCTTAGCCGTGTTACTGGGAAGTCACCTGAATGAATCTCGTGGTATATCACAGCGTATTTGCATTATTTATTCCTGTTATTAGTTATTCAACGAGAATTTCTTATCCGTCGACTACTTTTCAGTAATTTTTCTAATTAAGTAATGAAGCATAGTATATTTGTACGTTAAATCGGATGTGCAAATGTGTAGACCTGCACTTGTAAAACGAGAGACAAAAATATGTTGAACATTAATGGAACTCATTAATTAAATAAAAGAACTCATGTTAATGATAATTTGAACAAAAATGTTAATTAGTTTATGAACAGCCTCCAACTGTTACATCTTTCACCTCAGCGAAATTCGATGCTAGGAGCAACTTAATTTAATATTCTCTGGTGAATTTGCTAGCACTCCATCGTTAATGACTTTCTAAAAGAAAGCGAAAAAGCATATAAGATAGGAAGAAGAAAAAATCTGGAGGAGACTGTTCTAAAAGAAAGAAAAAAAATTAATAGTGAAAATACTTAATTTGACCTTCTTTTTAATTGCGACTCGAAGAATTTTTCCGTCCTCTAAAAAGTCCTTTTATTTTATTTTTTTTCTAACGGATACCATCAGACTCGGTGTAACGTTACGCTTGTCATTATGAGTATGAAATTGAATTTTCAAAGAAAAACTCAGCGCCCATGAATACAACGGGACCAATGCTGAACTTTGTACCTTTTGAGTAAAGACTGTAATTACTTTCCTCCGCGTAAGAAAAGAGTTCCCCTTCTCGGTCGCTAATGATGCCCTTTTGCTTCGTGACGTCACGTCATCAGAGAATCAAAAAAGGGCAAAACCGGACTTGAATAGCGATTTTCGTGAGAGCCATGCTTAATTATGTACAGCAAAGAAACCGGCTTTACTTTTCTGTGGGAAGCCTTTTACAGTGCTTAGGGCCTGTCATTATCATGACAATGATTATAAATGAGAATCATTTCTAACTTTTCAGCGCGAAATGAAATTAATCGTGTTTTTGATCAATTGTTCCCTATGTGTGTGAGTTTTTCAAAGTAGAAACTTTACTGGTGTTTTCTTTTCACAACTAAATATGTTACAAATATATCGCTATGTATTTCTTTTTTATATGTCTCCTCTTTTCACTTTTTCGTTTCATTGTATAAACCAATGCAAAAATTTCATTAAGTTGAACTCATGAACAAAAGAACTAACTAAAGTTCTGCCAATTTACGAAGACAATGCATTTCATTTAATATCATTACATTTTAGATAATGGTGTTAACTCACCGTTGTATGAAATCTCAAAATTTCCTTCTGCGACGAGAAACAGGAAATTATTTTCTTTCCTTTTCAAACCGTTAAAAGACTATGTATAGAATTCCTAGAAATAAAGCTGACTCCTCTATATGAGCTGGATGGGCTCATATAGGGGATTAAGAAAATTAAACCATCTACACAGCAATGGAAGGGTATGCAGATTGGATCAAGTGAGGAATGAAATATAAATTTACACAATATTAAAAAATTTTAGCCATTTTTTCTGCAAGACATACCTTTACTCCAATTCATTTTATCTTAATGAGAACACGTATGAAATATAAAAAATAATAATTCGAAAGACAGGCTTATATTTCATATTTCCCTGCTTCACATTTTTGCATCTTCTATCACCTGCTTTAGATATTTTCACTATTATTTAAAATAATAACAATAATGTGCTTGTTAGAAAAATAGCTTCTATATTTTCCTTTAGCTGTTTGTGCAAACCATACAAAATGTGCAGATAATAAAAACAGTAATACGTCTGTAAAATGGAGTTATTAATATGTAATAGTATATGATGTATGATATAAATAATAATATTATAGTATTAAGTTTCAGTTCTATGAACATTAGACCTAGCATCAAAAAGAAAACAGTACTTCATTTCTATCTTTAAAGGGTTAGTCTTTTTTAAAAAATTCGAATTATTTACATAAGTCTCTTCTTTTCTCGCTGAAACCATTCAAACGGTTACCATCTTGAAACCGAACCAAAAAGTAAAAATCCCTACACATACGGCGTTTTGAATGAAGTGAAGGATCATCCATGTAAAATTCGAAGAAATCGAACAGCGTGTTTTCTCTTGACGCATAAAATAGAAATTTAAGGACAAACAAAGGAAATGCCAAATGGTCGCTCTCTCAATCAATCTCTACTACTAATAATAGTGAATGTCTTTGTGTTTATTGGCGCACTACAGTGCAAAACGCTGGACCTAGAGCTACAAAATGCGGCACAAACATACTTTAGAGGGTGGGGCAGTGCATCTCGGAGCCCGTTTTTTGAAATTTTAATTAATTAAAAATTAAGCGAAATTTTGGCGTTTTTCCTTACTAACATCCGAAAATATTATAGCACAAAAATTATTTTTACGCCAACTGAAAGTGCAAAGAAATACCTTTCCAATGATATCAATTAAGTTGGCGTACAATGTTTTCCTCGAATTTTAATACATTTTTAAGAATATTTTTGGCATAATTTACAAAAATACTTTACATTTTTGCAACGTAACTCATACTGTTTTCATTGTTTAAACAAATATTTAATTTAATATTTCTCTTTCATCATTGTAATCTGATATTATATCCTAAAATATTTTGCTTTCATATTTTATTTCCTCAAAATTTTTGTGAAATCAGTAAACCAAGCTCTCCGAGAAATTGCGTTGCTTATATTAAGAAATATAAGTTGAAAGTTTATGATTTCTATGTTTTTATTCTTTTTTTTAATATTTTTATAATCCATCTAACACGCCGCTGACCATAAAATGTGCTGCGTCATTTTAATGTTGAAATCAAATGCATATTTCACAAGAGAATTAAGGAAGTGAAGATAGTGCCATCAACATGGAATTAAAGATTACATGACTTGGTCGGTTATTATTCGACCTCATTAGGAACATGTATGTAGACAATGAACAGAAGAGGTTCAAAGTCAGTAATAGAGCACGGGTTAAATATCTACCACAATTGAAGTTTAAAATTACGTTGTTAAGAGAACCATGAATATCAAATGATTCAAGATTCAATTGAAATCATATTCCCGGCGAACAAACTGGTTGCCAAAGGCGACTAGTTAATAATAGAAACAGTATTTTTTACTCATTGTTAGTTTTTCCACGGTAAATAGAAAAAAATTATTTATCTTATGCACTATACTCTTAAACTTCTATGTATCTCTAGTTCTACTTTTTCTAGCTAGTTTAATTGTTTCAATATTATTGTTGTTGGGAACCGATAGTAAGAATATATATTATAATTTACGTGTAAATTATATTAAAAATTATAATTCTGAGAAAAGTAAATATAAAAAAAATATACCCAATTACAAAATAATGCTAATAGTAGCACCCAAAATCAATATTTTCTACTGCTAAAATAAAATTAACAAGACTAATAATATGAATTATACTAGAAAAAGCAACCATAGGCGTAGTATTTATATAATATGTGACCAAATGACATTATCATAATGTGACACGTTGAAAAATAGGAGAATAATCTGAATATAAGTTGCGAAAATGGAAACTCTTTTTTAATATATATGCACATGCTTAACATGTGATGGTGTTCTTTTATTTGGTTGTGGAGCGCTAGATACTTGATGGTGGAGATTCGTAATTGTCTCTTTCGAGACAAACTCTTAAGGATATTTTGAGCTTGATATGAGCGACAACAGTTAGAGAATGTTGGTGCAGCTTGCGGTCCAGGGACGAGAGACCGAGAGTTTAATTTCTAAAGATACCGATTAACGTGGTTTTATCTAAATTATGTCGAAACGTATCAATCTCGCTGACCGTATATAAATTAACGTTACCTCTTCTCTTCTAAATACATGGTCTTCTCCTTAAAATATACCTGGTCGTTTCAGGAATTTGCTTGCTTATTACATCATGGGATTTTTTACAATAAAAATCCCATATCATCATGTTTAATCTTTACTCTCAATTTAATTTTCTATTTACTTTTAGAATCAGCGAAACGCAATTTTAAAATGCTTAGATTAAAATTAAAGCAATGCAATAACTTCAACTTTGCTTTCATATAAAAAGAAAAAAATCCTTTGAGGAATCTAATAGTATAGATATTTTAACCGTTTTTTAATATTTTATAACTATGCAGTAAATAATTTTTAATACTTGATCCAAGCAAGAACAAAACACATTTATTGCAACATGGAAATTATAAGCATAAAACACATAGCTGAAATTTAGCTTATATATAAAATTTTTCCCAAAAGGATGCTTTCCATCTCATATGTCAGATTCAAAAAGCAATAGTATTAGCTTGATACATCAACAAAAGCGGAACTAACAAATCTCTCTAAGCATTGAAGAAGTTTTTATACACATTTATTTAACTTTTACGTTTATGAAGACAGAATTTTGTAATCAATTTTTCACTTACTTTCTGATGTGCTAGATATATGGAATTTTGAACGTAGTATATTCCCGATGATAAAACAAATTTTTAATATGTTTATAACTTGATCTTCAATTCACAAATTAATTTCAGGATATTTTGATTTTGAAGCATCATCTGGAAAGATTCCATAACAACAATGCTAATCAATATTGGAAAAAGTTACCGAGTAATCACTTTTTAATAATCATTAATTAACTGAAAATTTTTTTTAAAAAACATATTTTCGTTGGTGAAGTAAATGTAAAAAAATCTGGTGGCCAAACAAAATAATATTGCTATTAATATTTTTCTTCTGTAAAATCCAGAGGCCAGCCAGTAATTGCCATATCAGGATTACAAAGAAATAAAGTCGCATTGAATTTTATAAAAAAAATCACTAAAAATTAAAATATGTATCAATATAATTAAATTCATTACCAATTTACATACAATATCACTTTTAGCGCCTCATTCTTTTATGATTTTCCGCCACCAGATTTTTGATAAATGATAATTTTTTTAATATACTAATAATTGTACATTAAAGAAATAAAGCCATATTGTAGTATATGAAAAATCACTAAAATTTAAAATATGTATCAATATAATTAAAATTATCAACAATTTGCGTAGAGTATCTCTTTTAGCGCTTCATGATTTTATTATTTCTATTTTCGCCTCCAGATTTTTGATAAATGTTAAATTTTTAATATACTAATAATTGTATATTTAAAAGTTGTAAACATTTATAATTATCAAAATATTAGTTATTTTTCTGCGATTAAACTTTGATGGTTTCATATTTCATAATAATAAAAGTTTCTAATTATGTGTATGTTTTTGAAATTCCCTAATTTTGTATGTGCAACATTTTGTAATTCCTTTTTGTTATAAACTATGATATAAGCTTTAAAAATATCTAACTTGCATTCTTATAACAAAAATGCTTGATAGAAAAAAAAATCAGGAAATAGTTATTTAGTAGTGAGTATACTATAATTGCAGTGACAATACTAAAAAAATTGATGACATTAAAATTGATATACAAAAAATGAAATGGGTAACTGAGAATTGGAAGTAGAAAGAATGGATAAGTGCAAAAAAAAAGCACTTAAACAACATAAGGAATAGCAAGTACAGAAAAATGCCATTATAGACCTTATATCCCTCTGAAGGATAATCACATTTTCTTTCTTGCATAAAACATCCTTTTTAGAATTCACAAATAAAAGAGATTCTTTGACAAAAAATATTTCCTCTCTCTCTGAACTTACCACTAGAAATATGAAAGTCCATAAACCATTTACACACCAGCTCTTCAATCTCATTATAGTTAAGAATTTGTATGGCAATAACGGAGGTCTGGAAGTCGCCATCTAAACAGGGTTAAATGAGAAGAATGTGTTCTGTCTTCTCGAATTCAACACAATTACTAAGCTTCTTAAGAAAACTTTAAAACCATTATGTGTGGAATAACTTTCCCCTTCCCTTTGGTATGGGGAATGAAAATGCCTGCAAAAACCTGATGACACTAAAAACTATCTAATCTTTCTTTTGCTGCAGAATCTTTAAATAATGGGTTTTGCAAAAGAGCAAAAAGAAAAAGTTTTGCGAGCATTAGCTGCGGAGTTTCTTAAAAGAGGAAAATTCTTCTGGAAATAAGCTTACCTGTGAAAAGGCGCAGATTGAAAAATGTTTAACATTAGGAGAATTTTTAGTAATTTCTATTGTCAGAGATTTCTGGTGGTGACAAATGTCTGAGGTATTAAAATACTTTTTTACTTAAACTCTTTTCTGGATACGTTAGCGTTTACTTTGTGTAAAAAATATTTTAAGTAATTTGCATTTTTCTAATATTTTTGTTCGCTTCGGTTTGTATTTCAGTATATTTGCAGTTATATCCATTTAAGTGGGTTGTGATTATTTCAACTTATGTTTACAAATTAGATGTGATATATTTAACGTAGCAAGTTTAATTTATTTATGTCACGGAGTTTGGTAACCATTCTGTTCATTTGTATTTAAATTAGGAACAGACAAACATATGCCCAAAACCTGTTTGAAGAATTAGGAAAATATGATATTTAAATTGCGGTTTCTTTTTGTTTCGGTTTATATTTCATAAATATTTGCAGTTATATCCACTTAAGTGGGTAGTGATTCTTTCAAATGATGTTTTACATAGTAGATGTGAAACGTTTAACTTTACATGTTTAATTTATATTTAGGTCATGGAATTTGCTAACCTTTCTTTTTGTTTGTATTTAAATTAGGAATAGCCAAAAATATTATGTCCAAAACCTATTTGAAGAATCAGGAAAATGTGATATTTAAATTGTGGTTTATTTTTGATTTGGTTTATATGTCATAAATGTTTGCTGTTTTATCTATTTAAGTGGGTAGTTATTATTTCAAGTAATGTTTTTCTAAGTAGAGCGATGTGTTTAACGTCGCATTTATTAATGTCACGGAATTTGTTAATCTTTCTCTTCATTTGTATTTAAATTAGAGGCTGCCAAAAATATTATGCCCAAAACTTATTTGGAAAAGTAAAAAAAATATGGTATTTAAATTACGGTTTCTTTTATTTTGAGTTGAAAAACAAGTTTTCCATTTTCTTATTTTTAACAAAACTGCATTTAGTTATTTTTATTATTATTATTAATTTGTCAGAGTAAGACCGATCTGGTATGATTTACTCTTAAATCTCAGCATAACAAACGGGAGGTCATTTGTCTCCCAAAGTATGATTTAACACGTTTTTAGTTTAGTTTTAGTTATATTAACGTCCCGTTTTGAAGCAACACGAGGGCTATTTTGGGACGGACCTCGTAATTTTGAACCTCGGTCAGACACACCTGAGCTGGCACCCCCCTCTCCAAACACACGGCGGATCTTCAATAGAAACGAATTCGAACTCCTTCCTCGAAGCCGAGACATTAACTAGGTCACAAGGAGTATAATGTGAGATAAGCTAACAGTCACTAGGTGTATAATGTGAGATAAGATAACAGTAACTAAGTCACTAGGTGTATAATGTGAGATAAGCTAACATCTAAATGAACAGTTTTTAACATTTCATAACGATTTCTTATTAATGGAAGTTATAATTTTGAATCACCTTAGACTTACACAAACTAAAATCATAATGGCTGAACTTTCACACAAGTTACATCCCCAGATACCTTTTTAGCATATTACTGTAATTATTAGAGTTTATTTGGTTTATATATTAGTTTTAAAAAAAACTATGTTTTTAGATAATATCGGCTAATTTTCTGCTACATTTTTAACGTGCAAGTAAAACTAATAGTTTTCAGTTTAATTATTGATGCTATTGAATCTAGGCCACTCACTTTGACAGGAATTTAGCTAACAGTTTCTGATTAAAGCGGTATTAAACATACAGTAAAATGCTTTCAGAGTGGACAGTAATTAAAGGATTGAACGGATAAGAACAGTGTTTAGTCAACTGGCCATCGCTATCCACCCACTCTAATAACTCTAAATGCCGACTCATTAACCAGATAATAGTATGGGACGCTGCAGGATTAATTCTAAATCTAATGTGCCGTTGTTTCAAAGATTGGATGCATCAAGGAATAATCCAGAGCTGATCGAGGGTGCCTATCCAATAAGGAGAAAGGGTAAAACCTTAAAACAATGAGGATTCGAAAGAGTAAATCCCAAATTAAAGTTCTAAGTCGCAATTAAATCTTATTATCTGACGGGTCGAAGTCGGTCACATCGAATTTCAATGGCGATTGTTTCTTTGTCTTAATCTTTGCCATGGTATCCTGTTCTGTTAATGAATACATGACGAATCGTACGAGTAAGATGTTGATCATTGTGTATTGGAAACATAGCATGTTAAAGCCATTCTTCACTGTTGTAACGTTATCGTAGACAATGGCGAGGGATGTAGGAATTAATGAAGCACTGATATTATTTGGAATATATTAAGATCTATGGAAATGTCTTTTGCCTCTTACGAAATATATTTAATTGTTTCCATGAATATTTGTCTCGATTAGATGAAATCTTAAACTAAAAATTTAAAAAGAGAATTAGAAGCAGCAAGAGAAAGCAGGTTTCATCTTCTCCAAGGCACTGAATATAAGATCTGCAGTCTTTTCGAAATGTTTGAAGGGTTGGACTGTTCTTGTGTTCAACCATTAGCAGTAAAACTGCAGTCACAAATGAAGAAAACTGTAGTACAAAGTAATAAAGCTGCCTATAGGGTGATTAAAAGACGGATAAATAAAATATTAGTAAGGAATGAAATAGCTTATGCCTTAATAGTACAATATTTGTGTCAACTCAATTTCAGAGGGGGAAAATTGTGCAATTGCATCATCTATACGGTCCATAAGAAAAATAATAAATATTCTCGAATGACAGTGCAAGAATTATTTTTTATTTCAAAAATAATCATATTTATAACTATAATTTCTTTTCTGTTTGGTTTATGTTTCCGTTTTCAATAGGCAAATTTTGTTTTTAGTCACAGTAATTACAAAAGTCCATCAATGTGGAAATGAAATGCGTTTCCATGCATATAAAAAGCAATTTTAGAAAATATTCTCGTTTCGAAAAATTATTTTCTTTATTTTCGAAGGGTTATAAAATAATCACACTCCATAATTAAATTTGATATTTTCAAAAATCCTTAGGAAAGAATGCTTTTATATTTTTCCTAGAAATTATTAAAATTTTAATTATATTAATCTTTAAAATGTTAAAAAATAATAATATTCAATTATAAATATATATATCAGAACTTTTTAAATTTACAGTGAATAATTTTGCCATTTCTCTTTGAATTTAAAATTATAAATTAATTACATATTTTGAAAAAAAAACATATCTCCCATTTTTTATATCTTCCATTTATAACTTTAAAAAATTTATTTTTTGTCGCTAATTAGAATCGGATCTCAGATAATGTCTATATTTAAACCAACCATTTTTTGTTTTGATGAGAGAAGATTTAGTTTTGCTTCAAGATTTGTATTGTTTAATAGAAATTAGTGAATTCTATATTGAAGGTTTCATTTTTCTATTGAGTTTGATACCTGATGAATTTTCAAAATGAAAATGCATAGCGAAAGAGTTTTATTTATTTATTTGTGGACGCACTTCAAATAAGTGCTTCTATTTATATTTGAAACATTATTTTATATGGAGCTTTAGAAATTACATTTTTACTCACTTTTCATTGTTGACATATTTTAATCGTTTTATTTAATTTAGATTGTTTCTTGTTTGTAAAGATTTTTCACTCACACTCTAATGTGCTAGAGGGTTTTTTTGTACACGCTTGTATTCTCAATAAGTATTATTTGTTATTATTAGTTAATTAAATAATTAAATTAAAATTTCATCCCACAAGGCGCTTCACATGGTATTAAATTTGCGAAAATGTGAAATTAAGATTTCGTATTATTCATGATAAAGAACTAAAAATTAAAGACCAAAAACAAGAAAATAATTGAAATTATGAATAATTCAACTGTTCATTAACTAATAAAAGTGTGTTCTTGAAACTCTTTTATTCGATTATATAAATAAGAGAATCGGTAAATTTAAAATCGATCAGTTTCAACATACAACTCAAATAATTCTGAGAAAGTCTATTATATAGGTCATAAGATCTTATGTTCCTTTTGAGAAAAAAACAGAACATCTTACAATTTTCATCTTATGTGTTGACAAAATACTCAACTCAATCTGGCAATCTCTTTGTTTAACTTATTTTGGCTTGCCTCCCTCATATAACATATCTATATGTGGAATTTCAAGGAATTTGTACATTCTTGGAATCATTTTCATTTGTTGTGAGCCATTTTGCAATTCTTTCCAGACGAAATACAATCTAACAACAGCATCAATTCCGCTTATAAATTTCGTATTTCCTAAATCCTCTTTTATATTTCGATAGAACTTGGCCTGGAATTAAAAGACTTTTCCAAGAAAACGGTATTAAAGGATTCAGTGTTCTCTGTCGCTAAAAATCCCTTACCTCCTGCTGTAAAAAACGGAGACATGTGTTGGCTGTCAATCTCGATTGACACATTACAAGAGCAACTTGAAAGAAGCCCTATTTGTCTAAAGGACAAAATGGAAAGCAAAAAATAGAAGGAGTTAGTGTCCTGACGTGTGATGGAGTTCCCCTTCTTTGTAAGCTGTAATGGATACTCTGACCTGGGTTGACAAGATGGTCTTTCATGTTTGATACCGTAACTGGGTCGAAGGTAAAGTGAAAATCTTATTTTGTGTTGGCTCAAAATGAATCACTGCTTTTTACGATCCCGTGTTTCGGGTTTGCTTTTTTAAACTATCATTTAGTCGGGATATATAGAAAGTTCTTGTAGGTTCGGCCATGAATAAAACGGGAAACGTAGCTCTGTTTATTTTTAGTCTTCTTAGAGTTTTAAGAAACTGAGTTATAAATAAAGACCTTTATTATCCGAGAATGAAATTGGAATGCTTTGAAAAATATGGTAATTTTGGATTAGGACTTCTTGAACTATGGGTCGGTATTCTTTATGGGGTTTCGATTCTATACAGAGTCCTTTGCGGAGTATCGCAGAAATTTCGACAGCGTCTGCTTTGTTAGATTCTTTAACGTTAGTAATTCAAAATGATGCAAAAAGTTTCTTACTTTTTAATGATGAAATACTTAATATAATTTATAGCCATATATAAGGGTATCGAAATGGTTTTTCTGTCGAAAATAGTGATGTGAACACTTTATGTCAAAAATGTTTCTTAGGCAAATGAAAGATGGGGCTAATTTAAAAAATGCTGCATAATGAATACATTTTATGATGCATTTGTTATGAATTTTAATGAATTCATAACAAATTGCTCTTAACCCTTTATAAGGCCGTGATAAGTATACTTACTACCAAATTCTTGAATTTTTAATGAAATTTTTAAGGCTGGCATAAGTTCTCGCCAAATTTTTAGATGAAACAAAAATCCAAATGTTCCGTTTTCTTATATCAACCACAAGGAAGTATCGTGACTTTGTAATTAATGATTAGTTTATAAAATTAATTAACAAAAAATTAATGTCGTCCAATAAGCTAAATTAACTTATTTTCTTAAATTGATCTCAATACCAAAGTCATTTTTTTATACCACTACTAGAAAAAAATGGTCCTTTAAAGGGTTTATATTTCTTTTAAAACATCAAACATCTTTTTTATTTATTGGTTTGTGATGAAAAAAATACGAACTTTTCATGTGGAATGTTAATACATTGTTAGTATACTTAAATAAAAAAAATGTTCTCGGAAAAATTTCATACATCAGAATGAAACATACATGCATACATATATTTTCGGTGAATAATAGGCAACTAGGAGTTTAGAAACGGCAGCTAGAAAACTTTTAGTTTAAGACCTCTCATTAATTTTATCTTTAGTTTTTTCTTCTTGAAAAATACTATCATAATAGATAAAAATGGGTAAAATTTCCACATCAGCCTAACTATTTCTATATACAGAATGCCACTCCATACCCCTGCACATGGTATCAGAATGGCTGATTCGTTAAGCAGTTGAATAGGCATGAAGCGTCTTTATATTTTTTTCAAAAAAAAATTACATATCTGGCCGACATAAAAGAGAAGGGGAGGGGAATTAACGATCAACCAAACCACTGAGACTTAACTGGTAAACAGAGATAGTTATTGGTATAAATTCGGTAAAATGTATATGTGCTATGCCATCATGCAAGAATGGAATATGATACGCGACCAAAATTATAGAAATCACGAAAAAGACTTATTGTGCGGACGGTTATCAAATGCTTACACTGCCCAAAACATCCTAAACCAATATAATAAATTTCGCTATTGTATAAAATCAAATAATCTCAATGCCCGAGATGACAATTATTTATTTAATTGCTGTCATATAAAATATACGGGAATATCGCTTAAATCTCTCAATAAATATTAATCGAAAAAATAATCAATGACAGAATTTCAGCATATCGTCGATTTTATATGAAAACACAAAAGTCAAGTCACTTGTTCATTATTTCCTACACCTGAAATATCAAAAAAACTTTTCAGGATTTTACAGTTAGCGGTCATTGTTTCTTCCTGAGATTATAAGCATTC
Source organism: Araneus ventricosus (assembly GCA_013235015.1). Classification (NCBI taxonomy): domain Eukaryota; kingdom Metazoa; phylum Arthropoda; class Arachnida; order Araneae; family Araneidae; genus Araneus; species Araneus ventricosus. Next base: position 744,288 of record BGPR01000201.1, read on the forward strand.
AGGTTATGGTATTGTATTCTGGCATCGTTCGGCGCATTTGATGCTCAATAGTCAGCCACATTATTCATCTCAACGCTTAATTGAATCTAACTCTGCACATTTTGCAGCACATAAGATGTTAAGTTTGCACAAGTTATAAGGTATCAATGGTCGTGTAATGTGGTTGGAGGGAAATCACACAGCACTCCTTGGAATGTAAAGAATTAAGTTTCATTGAGACCGGAAAACCATTTTCAAGCACAGCAACAGCCGATTATTTCTTGCTCGTAGTGTTGGCCAAGTATGTTTTTTCGCTTGTTCTAATGTGGCAATGTGGTTGCAGGAAAAAACACTGCCAAATCACTATACCAATAAAACGCCCATACCGAAATCAAAAGACAATATTATCTCCTTTCTGGCATGGTTGGAAATCATGAGCAAACGATATAAGTGTTTTATTCTTAGCATGAATAGCTTTTCAACAAATCGTTGATACGCTATACAGCTGAATTTTTAACCACGTCCCTATAGTGCTTGAGATGCGAACTTTAACTCCGAAGCTGACCGATGCGGAGATTTATAAGACACTAATCGTATGATGAACAGCAGTTTTACTATACCTAGATCAAACATACATAGATATTGCTGACTCGTACACCAGTTAAATTTATTCAAACGAATTTAAATATTTACCCTGTTCAAAGTTCTAATTTTTAAAATGGTTGATTAGAATTTTGTACACTTTAATTATTCATTTGGGTTCAAAAATTGCTCAATGAACAACGTAAATTCCCAATGCGTTTCGATTGAATTGGGCGAGTTATATCTGGCTTTAAAGAACATGATTTTTAATGCTTAAAGTAATTTGAATTTAGTGTAAGATTAGTGATCGAAACACATTTTGTGTAAAAATGACTATAAGAACTAAATATCTATGTTTGTAAAGTTTAGAAATTTGCATTGTTAATATTTGAGTCTTTTGATCAATATTTACGGATTTCAGTATTGTATTTCATTGATCTAACTTTTCATTTCCGCAGCCCAAAATTAATCTTCATCAGTCACAGAAATAAAGAAAGACAAATCATCTACTTTCAATTATTTTACTAATAAATGTACTTAACATACAATTAACATAAACTGTTGTTTTTCTTTCAGCGAAAATAATATTTATAGGGCGCAAACTTGGAGATTTGTGTCAATACTTATCTTCAAACATGTACTTCATAACAAAAAAATTTGAATTATCATTGCCTATAAATTCAAGAATTCATGCGAATCATATTGATATAAAATTCCTTTCTTCTTATATTTTATTCCTATTAAACTCAAAACTGATGGAAATTTAATAGTTTTGGTAAATTCAGCATGAAGAAACAGTGGAACACAAACACTGCAACGTGCCATTGAACACAAAAATAGATAGTGACGTCAAGCTTATGCGTGAGTGGATTTTCCATGTACTGCTTTTTAAAGAGAATATAACCGGAAAATCAATTTCTCAACAAAAAAAGCTCGAAACCAATATTCCAGGTAGATTTCACAGAAGCAATTTTCCATTACTAAAAATAATGCAGTATATGTTTTTCTGATACAATGTTTATAAATAAATATTTCAGAATGGCTTTCATTTACTTTTTTTCTTAATGAGGTGGTATTCAAGAATTTGTAATCATTGTGAAGAAAAAATAATTCTTTTTCTGAGAAATAGGAGATCCAGTTTTAAAGTAGGCGTAAAAGAATTTGACGCTGAACAGGTTTTTCTTCTTGCCAGTTTTTCAATCACTGTTTGAAATGTGTCCATTGTCAGTTAAAATACCTCTTCATTTATTTATTAATTTTTACTTGACATCTGCTCCAAAAAATAAATTAAAGTGTAAACAAAATTCGACGGTGAGGAGTGTAAACTTACTTACCTTACTCAACTGTGACTCTCTGTGACTAAAGTAGCTCCATGTGACTAAAGTAGCTCTATGTGACTGAAGTAGCTCTTTGTGACTCTCAATTTATGCGACTGATTCGTGATTTTGGTTGGCTTTTTTTCCCTCGAAAAAAATTCTTGTTTTCAAATGTAATATATTTATTCATGTAATGAATATTGGATACAATTTCTGTTAGTAACAATCCTATGTAAAATCGGACGATGGTACGAGAAATAGCAAACGTAATTCAACAATTCTAGAGTAATATTTTGAATGCATGTAAGATCGATGAATGAATCGCCGAATGTACTTGGATAGTTTCTAGGAACCATATTGAGATTAAAATGATGTTTAAGAAAATCAAATGCCTTCTCGTTTCCCTTCGCGTCTAGATTGAAGTCTCCCATCATAAACGCGGGAAAATAGTTCGGTCACTGGGTGCGCGTCAGCGCGCATCGGTTCCTGTGACGTCATCAAAAATCTTTGTGATTTTCATCAACTTTGAAACTCTACAGTGACTAACTGTAATTCAAATTCTAAAATTCTTTCTGCAATCTTCAATGCCTACCTTTATTTGTGAAATGAAACTAAAACCAACTATCTATGTTATTTGGTTCCGGAGCTATAAGCGTTTAACTTTGTCATGAAAAGCGTCATAATTTTTTCCGTTCCCGACACTCCATTAGACCACTATGGAGGGACGTAAGTTAACATCAAAAATATTTCAAAACATGACTTCAGGAAACATAAACAAAAACACAGCTTATATTTCCTGAGAAACCATAATCCTGACTTAATGTTTTATAGCCATTGCTTCCATATAAATGTTTATTAGGAAATTATTGTAGTTCAGTATTGTAATTTTTACATAAAGGAGATAAAATATTTAATAGCTATTATTATGTCACATTTACTCATCATTATAAAAGTGTTTTTACCGAAGCAAAGAACACTTAATGTTCTGAGCTATAATAACGTATTAATCTGAATTGAATATTTGAGATGCGATCACTACGTTACAGGTAGCAAGATGCTTAATGAAAAAATAAATGCTAGTTATTTTTTTACCTAAATAAATATCAACTACAAAAAATGTTTTTAAATTAATTATTAAAATTTCGAAATTCTAAAGGGCACGGGTAAGATTAAAACCGACATTGAAAGTTTTGCCGAACATGTTAAAAGACTGAGAATCTCGATTAACTGATATTTTGAAATCATAAATAGGGGATATTTGCATGAATGCGTTTATTTGTCTAAATCTATTTTCAATACATTACTCGGATGATTAAATACAGAAGGTTAAAATGAAGAAAGTAATGTTGTTTCTTGAAGTTTTTGAAGTCATTTTTAGTTAAACTAACTAACTATAATTTCAATAAAGTAACAGTGTTGATGAAAAAAATATATATAAGTCAAAATGAAAAGCTATTTTCATAAAAGTGTGCCTACAAGAAGCTTGATACTAAAGTTGGGTAAAAAAAAAACATGATCCAGAGTTTTAAAAAATATATTGCTTTCTGTTTCTAAAAACTCGAATTAAAGAAAAAGAAATTGAAAACTTAGTGATATCAGCATTATCATTAGCATTGGGGTGTGTGAAGTATAAAGTATTTCATGATCAACATTTTGTAAAATAATTGCAAGAGAAGATTTGCCATGAAAAATAACTTTTTGCCTAAGGCATTTTACAAAATGAGATATTACACAAAACATATCAAGATTTAAAATACTGTTTTCCTGATTATCATTGTTTGATTGCGATGTTCCATTACGTGGAAGAAATTAAACTATTCTTTTGTCATTTTTTCTTTTTTTAAAAAAATGTTTAAGAGAATTCTCTGATATATCAATGCCTGTTGAATTTGACTTCCTGATGCTTTCACTACATAAAAAACGGTCCTTTTCAGGGCCAAAAAATTTTTATCTTTCTTGACTAAGGTGAAAGCATTAAAAGGAAATCAGCTTACGACTTTTATTTATTCATAATACTGTCTTTTTTTTATGTTTATAGTGATAAGATGTAAAACCACAATCTCTTTATTAATAATATTAAATCTAATTTGTTTTTAGAATAATTATATTGTTTTGCAACTTTTATTCATTTGGTTATCACTTTCATAATTTTCTTCGTTAGTTTTATTTGAAGAAAAATATCTTTTTGAGTCTAAAATATTTTATTCTGTGCTGATTTAAATTAAAGCATGTAGTACCAGAAGCAAAATAAAGCTGATTCGTATATATATATATATATATATGATATATTTTTATTGAATGATTTAATTACATTAATTTGATAAATCCTGTGCTCCATAATATGTACCTAATCCAGTACAATTCTATAATCAATATTCTAGTATGATACCGGTTTGACACTGATTCTGGTTTCATACTGGAACCGGTATCGTACCAGATCCAGTATCATACTGGATCCAGCATCATACCGGTTTATGAAACACCGGTTCCGGTATGATACTGGATCCGGTATGATACCGGTTTATGAAACACCGGTTCCGTTATGATACTGGATCCGGTATGATACCGGTTTATGAAACACCGGTTCCGGTATGATACTGGATCCGGTATGATACCGGATCCAGTATGATACCGGAACCGGTGTTTCATAAGCCGGTATATTTTTTTTATACCGGAATTTTTTTTATCCCAATAGGGTATTGCCTTTGAAAAAATGATGTATAAATTTTATTTTTTATTTTTATATTTAGAAGCAAAAAAAAGACAAAACACAAGTTCGCAATATTTCGTTGTTTTGACTTTGATAGAAAGAAGGAGAAGGGAGTTATCTGAAGTTAATAAAAAACAGGTTGCTGTCAAAGCCAGGGTCTGTTTCAACTTAACTGTTCGGCATTTCCACTGCTTGTCAGTAAATTGTAATGTAACGCAGTCGCGACCAAACGCGTTGTCCAATTTTCTCCGAATTTGGCATGAATGTTCCTTGAAGTCATTGAAAACAGCATGTGTGTAAGACTTTTTATTTTTCATTTCTTTTCAAGATGGTGGTCATTTTAATGGTTCCGTTTTAAGTAATTCTTAGCTCTTTTCATCGATTCTAGCCAAACAGAATCATACCGTTCATCATTTTACTTGTTTATCTACAAATTCTTTAAGTATTCACAACCAAATGAGTTGCTCGATTTTCTTTGGATTTGCAATAAATGTTTTTTAAGTCATTAAGAACGACTTTATGTTAGGAATTTTATTTTTTGATTCCGTTTCAATATGGTGGCTGTTTAAATGGTTCCGTTTCATATAATTTTCATATAAAACGGTTCACCTATATATATTGTAAGACTTCCTCCACTCTCCACTCTCAATCGTATAATGCATGCAACTTTGATGCAGTGAATGTTTGACTTAAGTCTGATGGTTTACAGTCAAATGATGGGCAAATGTTAGAAAAAACGTTGTAGAAATAAGGTGCTGATCTTCCGAGAGGAAGAATGTGAAATAGGATGCCTCTCATCCTAATATAACCCCCTCCAGGGTGGGAAATGACAGCATTGTCTCAACCTTAAATTATATTCGAGGAAGCGGATATCATAATTTTTTTTGTCTTTCGCTCATATTTTCTGTTGAAGGAACTACTAGTTAAATAATGTGTTCATTTTCCAAAAGTCTAAGGAGAGGTGCATTCTATCACAACAGTTTCGACAAGAAGTAAAAGTATTTCGTAAAGAAAGTTGATTAGTCATAACAAAAATATTACCATTATCTTTGAAAATACACTTTTTTGAGCTTTTGGTGTAATTTTGTACCGAGTAAGGTAAGTAAGTACTAAGTATGTGACATGAATTTGGCGAAAATACCTTTCGTTTAGCTAAATACGTATACCAGGATATCCTTTAACATAAGTGCTTCTTATTTTTCTCATACTTTTTTCGGCATTTTGAATTCAGAGATCATGCTATTTTCTTAGGTGAATTTAAATCAACTTTAAAAACAAAAGTTCTAATTTTATGTGAGATCACAAACCCGTTAATAAACCAATTCATGCTCACGTGCTCAGCGTCAAATTCACCGTGTCGTCTTTAATTCTGGAATTCGTTCTGTTGGAAACCATAGAAGGCGTATTTAGAATCCAGCTAAAGGCAACTTGCAAGAATATTACTCGTAGATGACATTGGCAGGCAAGTTTTTCATGAGACAGTTGTATCATAGATGTGCATGGCACGGTGAACAGAACAGGTGCAAGACTTGTAAAAGAATATGGTTAAATATCTATTACAACTTGAAATATAAAATACTTTGCTTAGCCCTTTGAGGACAGGTACGGCGTATAGAGTGCGCCAGTGGGTATTTATCATAAGCTGAATAAACACTATAGAAGATAGACAGCTCTCCACCCGTCTAATCTCGTATTGGCATTCCCCCTACTTGTTCCGATAGTTTCCACTGACAATGTATCAGTCAGTTCTGTTTGATCACGCTTGAATGTGCATGAAACGCTCTCCATGACCCAACCTGGCTATCACGAAACGGCGTGACATTATCCCTACAAAGCAATATTCGGCTGTTTTTAAAGAATTAAGCAAGAAAATAGCAGTTAATCATTACGGACATTATATCTCGATGGAGAAGTGACTGAGTACAGCGACCTAAAAACTTATTCTGAGACTGATTTGGAGAACAATCCAGTTCACGAAGAATATACAGACTCAAACTCGAACACAAATCTTGGTAGCAACCATCCATTCAACTTCTAATCTGATTATACCATAAAAAATAAATTTATATGTAATTAAATAAACGTAGAGTTGGAAGAAACAAGATGGCGATTAAAGTGCTCCACTTGATGTCAGTGTTCTAAAAAGTTACCTGTGAGCAAAGGTTAAGAACTATGAAAAAAGGCTACGCATAAAGGGATGAACTAATATTAGTAGGTGAATGCACTAGGTGAACAAGCTGACTCATCTTACCTAAATTACAGAAATGAACTAATTGTTTAAATACACTACAAAACTTTCATTCATATTTATATTATTGTTCCATTTCGTAATAAGCTTAGACAAACCTATTTGCAGAAACATCTGCCATAAAATTTAAACAAGAAATATTAGAAAATGATTTATTTACAATATATATTACATCAAATTTTATGTTATAACATCGAATATTACATTGAATGATGTATATAAACTTTACGACAACAAGGAAAGGGGCTTGGCAACATCGACCACATGTCTTCCATCGGTATCTTATCGACATCATCACAGATGAAACGATGATACATGGGCACTCATTTGTTTTGACTAATATATTTGAAATATTTAAATTTTATATAAAAATGCAATCGCTTACTTTATGTTTTAAACATACATGTAACTAAACTTAAAAATTCAGATAAAAATATTCTTATCTAGTTTTTTTTTAATGCTGCAAATGCTTCAATGTTTTGTCGAATGAAATTGTCATTTTACATAAACTCCAAAAAATTTATCAAACAGAATCTGTCTTTCATAAATTCACATAAAATTTAAAAGTAACAGTTTCATCATTTAACATAATGTACAAAAATAAATACAATTATTTGGAATACTATGGAATATTGGGTTTAGTTTAGTGAGATTAAACTTTCGTTTTGGAAAAATTATCTTGAGACAGACTTTGTAGTTCTGAATCATTGTCAAATGGTTACCTTACTTAGGTATCACGAGAATGATACCTAAGTAAGGCGGATATTTGGTGAAATAGCGTTTCGACGTCAAGGATTTTTCACCAGTCTGATCCAGGAATTCCAGGATAGATACGTAGCTTCAAAATGAGTGTTAATCTAACTTAACAAAACTTAAACTGGAAAAGCTTCGTAGGATATTTATTCATATGTGTATAGCATTTGAACAAAGTGGAGAAGAAACAACATTCTAATCGTGAATTCTTCATTTTAAATCTATGTCTCTTATGTATAATTCTTTTTTTAGCAGGCACGGTTTATTTCATTGCTCAAATTAGCAAATCTTGGAAACTGCTAGATCATCGAAAAAGTTTAGAGAAGTCTATATTTGATGTTTATTATGCAACCATTTGGTCGTTTATCTGTATTTAGTTATATGACAATAATGAACACTTCATTATAATACATCTATAATTAATCGCTTTCTGATATACAAACGAAACTGGTTCATCGGTTATTTTTCAAAATAATTAATATATTTCATGGAACTGGTAGAAAATTTCGGGTTTGCTTCAAATTCTTACCTGAATTACATTCATACCATTTCACTTAGGCTCATGTAATCCAAAACTAGATAACATTTTTATTACTGAAACTTGATTTGCAGTACAGAACATTAAAGAGAAAATAAGTAAAATAATACATAACTTAGTGCCTTTTGATAAACATAATATAATCAAAGATTTTTTCTACGATTAATTATAATCAAATATTTTTCTACGATTAAATATAATCAATTTTTTTCTACGATTAAATATAATCAAAGATTTTTTGTGCGATCATTTCTTTGTGTTCTTTCTATACCGAAACTTTCATGAATTTTTTAAGTAAAACAGAACATATCAATTTGTCCTAAAAGTCTGGAAAGGGTGTAAATTTACAAATGTTCTAAAAATATATGTATTCTTAAAAAATAAGAACTGTGAACTTTTTAGTCAGAGAAGTTGTAAAACAATTTAAAAATGTTAATATTAATAATTCTGAATTCGTATAAGAAAATAAAGAGGTGTGATACATTTGACAAAATGTACATTTAAGAGATATGGACAGCCGTATGTACTAACATTTATAAGTTAAACATTATCTGTAAATAAAATGTGTGCATCACATTTTCAAGTAAGTAAACATTAAAACTGTCGCGTATGTCAACAGCAGAACTTCCAATGTCATAAAATAAATAGGGAATTCAATCAATATAATAAACCTTCAATTAAAGATTTCAACATCGATCCAAACATTTAGAAAAAGTTCATTACACAGCAAAATATATCCAGTCTCATTGTTTGCTCGTTTTAAATTCTCGTTTGAGTGCACATCATCAAAACAAAGGAACATTGTAGAAATCCACCATATCTCGAAATAGCTTGTATTCTGAAATATGACTCTACCAGTATTTCCGCCTTGTGGGTTTTGGAATACAAAAACCTTTGCATCCAGTACGAAAATTTAAGTTTTCGAGTCGATTTATTATGCAATAATGAAAAATGATAATATTAATTTCCACGCATGGTTCATCATCCAAATTGATCGACTAAGCTTCTTTGAATACTGCTTGACTTGATGTTACATAATACGTAAATCATTTGACATAACAATATTGTCCAGTTCGCTGTTGTCCACACTGTTGTTGAGGAGGAACTCTGGACTGCAAAAATATGAAAACAATCAATTGATTTAGGTTTTACAACTGTCTTTAACTAAAGGTACATATCATCAACATACAAAAATTGTTTCTATATAGATTGCATTATTTATATTACGCTTATTTTTAAAATAATAGTAGAGCAGTTAGAAAATTGGTAGGAATATGTTTTCATTATTCTAAATGCCATGATCTTAAGCACTTGTTTGCTTAGTCTTTATATCATACAAATAATAACCTGGTACTGTAAGTTAAAATAAAGTCAGCAGTTATTAATATTATAAATAATTTTTCAATCAATGGAACTCCTGGGAGTTACGAACGTTGTTAAACTTCCCGATAGTCACTTCCTTGAGGCAGTCTTTAACTCCTAAATGCCCAATTTTTTAAAAAAATGATTTTAAAATATTTTTTGACTTTCATTTCTTGAATAAAACATGGGAAAAATATCTTTGAAAATTCTATTTTGCTTTAAGAATGGTTTATGGCGAAAAATTCAGTTCGTTACCAACTGATAACACTGAGTTTTATTTCAGAAAAAATTCCTTGATAAAATTCTATAATATCAAACACAGAGGAATTTTAAGAATTAATAATAGAGATATGGAATTTCTTTCAACATCGTAGAATAAAATACAGTATTCTCAAGCGTACAAGCAAAGCTAAAACGATTCAGCCTTAAGTGAAGGACATCGATTTATTTTTATTTTTTATCAGCACTCAGGCTACCATTTATATGTTGTAAATTGATTTAATAAAAATTTCAGTATGAATCATATTGGAAACAACATTCATCAAAGCTTCAGTCTTGTTCTCAAGGTGTTAGAACAAAAAATTGGGTATGTTGCTTAAAGACAACACTTAGTGTTTAAAGGTTAACCCTGCCCATCTTCGGATTTTACGAACCGGATCTCAAAATTTGCGATTGCGGAGTTTGACGTTCCCGGAGAGCCGTCCATGATGAGGGACATTGCTACGTGTCCACTTAAAAGGCTTTACAACATATGTTGAAGCCTTTTGGCTATCAAAGCATTCGCTTTATTATTTGATATACAAACGTGGTACACAATTTCTAGAGAGGCAGACAGATACATAGAAATAGGGAGCACCTACCTTTGAGAAGACGTAAAAGAAGTATTGATTTAAACGATAACCGATCGCTATAGTTAAAATTTGAAAGTGCGTTTACTGAAATGTCAGTTTCGTTTAGGAATAATTATGTAAATATTTTAGAAACAATATAAATACTCTGTGTGAGATCTTTTATTATTAAAGAATGTCCTAAATTGTTTCTCTTCATTTTTTTGCTACAAAAAAAGGAACTTGCGTCTCTCTAGAACCAATGGAGAAGCGACAAAGATAAGAAGAAAAAAACCGCTATCAGAGGATGGTACTGAGAAAAGCTGTTAAAGAAATATCAACATGATTAAACGGTGGATATACCATGGCTTTATATAACAATTTATGTACGCACATTGTAGTGAATATCCTACATGTTGATAATTAAAAGAATTTTTAATTAGATTTGTCTTCATTTCTGACCTTATAGACCGTCACACCAATTACATGGGCTGCTTAAATAACTCGACATAGTTTCAGTGATGGTAGACTGTCTGATATCTTGCCACGTATCACCAAATTGCGATTCAACGAAAAACGTATATAGTGATGTAATTAGCTTACACATGAAGCAAAACTACCAATTATACCTTTTAAATAGCAACAAATTCTTATATGGTATGTCCTGCATAGAGATACCAGCGATCCTGAATTGAAGCTCAGAGATAAAAATCCAATGCCTAATGCTGACATACATTGTGAACGAAAGAATCATTTAATAATTATATATATTCTTTTTATAGAATTTCCATTTTAAACACACGATATATGTGATCAACGCAATAGGACAAGTGAGAATAATAGTTTACGGTAAATATTCTGCAGAGAATGGGCTACAAGAATAGACACTGTTTGACACAACCCAATTTTAGTCCTAAAATCGTACAGTTTATAGCCCGACGCGACCCATACCGCGAACAACTGCTAAGCCTTCAAAGGAGTTCATTAATCTGTCCTGCCCTTTAATTATGCTTGTTGACCAGGTCACAACACACTGAACTACATATTCTCCCATTCTTGCAAACAAGAGACTTCTCAGTTGGGGCCCTCGCTCAGCTGATCCGCAGGGAATTAAATCGATGGTGTAATAATCAGTAGTATGCAAAAGAGTAAGCGAGATATCGCTCTCCATAAATCATCTGGGAACCTCTCGGTTCGTAATACGCACTTTGAAATGAATGGGTATTTATTGTTTATAAAGGCTTCCCAAAAGTAAGTGTGTTAAATCTATACAATAATTTTATCTCTTAATTTATTATTAAAAATTTTAAAAATAACACAAAAAATGAAACAAGCATCAATTTAAAAATTATATGTCATTCTAAAAGCAACTTTGACTTTCTGTATTATTGTGCGTGATCATGTGTGTTAAAATTTCTCAAAAAAAATTTAAAATAAAGAAAATGTAGTCGGTTGAAGAGTGTGTTTATTGCTTCCAGAATGTTGTGTTTCTCTGTTGATGCTAGAGAAAGTCTAGCAGAAAATTATATCATAGAATAACAATTGATTATTTAATAGAGCTGCTGAGAAAGTAGACATTTTGTTAGGAAAGGTTAGAAGAGTTACATTTTCGATTACATGCATTATATTGCTGAAATTACCGTATAACACTAATTTCCCATTTTACACGAATTGCAACTCATTCTCAAAATATTTTATTCCTTTGTGAGTATATAAATGAAATATATATAGTAAATATTTTCTTTACTTCAATACATGAAGTGAGACTGAAATTCATTTATGTAGCATTGGAATGCCTCTACATGCCTTGACAAGCCTTCTGTGTACAAAGATTCTTCCGGTTAATTCTTGCTCTATAGGGCGAAGTTTATTTCTATAAATACATGGAAAATTACTTGAAGAAAATCTGATCTTATCCGTTAGAATATAATTGAATTTTACAGCTATCCTCTTCTTTCTTTAAAGTTTCAAAAATAGTGGTTTGTATTTGTCACTGGCGTTGCCAAGCCACAGAAATTTTCCTGCGATCCTGTCGTTACCATTTTTTAACGTTCTTAAAGATATGGCAAAACAAGAACATTTTTGCATCACAAATGATTATTTGTGTGTCTTTTTTATCACTATTAACCATTACTATTATGCAACGATTATTTCACCAAGTCTTATGTTTTTGTATTCTGTGGTATTTCTTCCGTTTCATTTTTGCATCTATTTCCAATTCAAAGCACTATAACTTTTGGATATCAAATATATCTGTAAATCAAACATGTAACTTTTGTATACATATAGGCATTTATTGTTTATTATAGCAACAACAAGAAAGAACAAATAGCTAATTGGCCTAAATTTTAGCTGTTAGATTTAGTATACAATAGAATATTTAAGGCCATCACTTAATATTCTGAGCATTTCCATTCAAACTTAATTTCTTTTCATTTCAATAAAGATAAATTTTGAAACAAAAAACCTTACCATGGCTCATGTTTTCTGTTATTTGCAGTCCTGACGTTTGCTGCCTGAGACCTGTTCCAAACACTAACTCTTCATTACTCATGGTATAAACTTTAGATATTGTGGCTGTACATTTTAGCTTCATATTACCACCTCTGAAGTGAAACTCGTTAACGATGAATTTCAGGCTCAAACTGGATGTCTCCAGACTGTCAGAATGCAAAGTTGTGGAATGTTCCATCACGTATTCCGGTTTTGCCTGTAAGAAAAGACAGTCCAAACTAACTGGAAGTTAAATGATCAGCTAAATTGGAAATCATAGCTCTTTATAAGGATATCATCTTTGAAACAAAACATTGAAATGTAGACTAATTTGCACCAACAGTTCTTACTTTTGTGTTGAAATATCATAGAAACATTTTTTTATATTGCAATAACTTTCGATTAAGAATTATTAAATCTGAAAGCATTCTTATCAAATCGTATATGTAGAAACAAACAATTACTTTTCAGTTTTAATCACCATCGAGGAGACGATAGTGTATATATCAAATTTTCAAGCAAAAATTGCGTTATTCATAGAAAACCTCTCTAGAACATTCATCTTCCTAATAATGGCATACTTCAAAAAATAACACCATATACATTGGCAAGTCTTCGATGCAGAACTAAACAAATTTCACTCCTCCGCGTTTTCATCTGAGGGAAGACCGAATAAACATTTTTCCCACCTTCCTTATCGCTGTCTGCCTTTTTTTCATACATGCAAATTCCCTACTTTCAAGCTGAATTGTTTTATTCAGGTTTTGCATTGCTAAGGTAATTTTCTAATCGGTTGTATTAAAAAGTAGATGAACGAGGTGAAATAACACGGTCGAAACGCTTTCAAACTGTATTTGATTCACGAAATGAACAAGTTCTGTCTCTTAAAGGGTTAATATTGCCCAAAAGACTCCTCTAATCTATCAATGATTTGATATTTGAAGCAATGGACCGAAAAGAAAAAAATATTTTTTGACGTTGTTAATCTGAAGGGCAACTTCACTTGTCCGATACATGACTGAGAATTAATATGTGAATTGTAACGGATGACATAGAAGAGATTTTTTTACCAGTTTTTGAATAGAATCTTCTGAACGATTGTCGAGTTATTCAATTTCATCAATGTATGTTCCATGGGAAGAAAATAATGGTAATTAATCCGTAGCAATTATGCTTGTGTGTGCGTTAAAGCTATTGTGATCCAATGAGAAATCCCTTGGATAGTTGAAGATACCTAACCATAAATTAAAATAAGGCAGCTACGTAGTGCAAACAATAGCTATATTTATTAACTGGTTACATATTTAATTTATTTTAATATCGTAAGAATATGAAGCGACTCCGGAACTGCATCTGTATTTGAAGGGAATCTACTGGCAATACGGCTACACTCCCTTTCTAAACGGGTTAATGTGAGAAGAATTTGTGATTTTTATCGATTGAATTCTAGACAGTGCTTGGAGGAACTGAGAAGAATACAAGAAACAAAGAAATATCGAAAGAATTAGGACAAGAGAATTCAGAGAGCCGGGGAAATCAGAAGAGAGATCACCGATAATATAAATTTTGTAATCAGTTGTCACGCCTTTGCAGCGAAATTAGTTTAATTTGATATCATAAGCTCTCACATTTACATGTATTTAACCGTTTACAAACCGAATTCAGATACAGGTTAGTTTTTAATTACTTTTTTGCATATTTTACCTTCTAATGATTTAGTTTTAAGACATCAATTATTAAAATGTGAATAAAAATAATTATATATGTTTTTTTAATGTTCCCAATTGGGAACATTAGACAGTTCTGATTAATCTCATTACACTAGACATATAAATGGAAAACACTGATGATCAGATTTAATGAAAGGAAAAATATTGTAGAAATTATTTTTATAACTAGTCACAGATATAAATTCAATTGAAAATTTATGAATTTAAATTAATAAAAAATATATTTTTCACAAAAAGTGCAGAAAACTAATTTTTATAACTGTATCCAATGGCACTCTGGGAAGTATTTCAAATACAATACCCTTTTATTCCACTTATTGGACTGTAATCTTGTATTTTCTCCAAATTATGCATATTTACCCGAGATACTTCAATAAGGCAATGATTATCACTATGCGGCTGCGATATACTGCCGGTAATGTTTGGTCGTGTTTCAGGGCCATTCTTTTTTCACCCAGTTTGTAAAAGGGTAATTATAACTTTTAGACGAAACTCCAGATGAATGAGTTATGCTTTGTTATTTACAATAACAAACTTCCGACATTACAGTCATAGATATTCTTACAGATTTAATTTCTACAAATTAATTCATATTAGAAATATTAAATCAATCAATAATCATGGCCTAGAAATAACGTTTCATCAAGAAAAATATCGCATCAAGTTGGAATACGCAATAAAACCAAATGACTCCCTAGCACCGAAAATAACAACAAAATTTCCAAAGGAAGAACACCCAACTTTAATTATTTATAATGCTCCCTCAAAATTCCCAGAATAAGATCTACAATCGGTTATTAAAGAACAAACAAATATTGAATACTCCTTAAGAGTTAGGTTTAAATTCTTTGGGAGAATCAAGAACATTTTCAATTGGGTTTTTGAAGCGTCGGCGGATGATCTTAGGATCCTGAAGAAAAAAATTGGCCATTCCTCTAGAATGGTCTTTTATATATATATATATATATATATATATATATATATGCAATATCCTTAAGAGTTGATTTAAAATTAAGCTACACTTTCTATATTCAAAAATGAAAATCCTAAAATTCTCTTACCTAATTAGAATAATCAAAAATGATTAAAATCATAAATACTAATATGAAATGAATCATTAAATATTCCGAAAGTCCTAAGAAATAAATAAAATTTAGAAGAAATTATGCTACCCTATCAATAATCAGACTTAATATATATAAATATAACTCATTAAACATAAATATTTCACTTTAAAATAAAAATAATATAATAAAGATATGAAAAAGGCATTCGAAGATGGAAATCTAACAATTATAATGGCATGGATGATTGGGGGCCTCCATATCGTGTGACACTTAGGGTTACGGTACCAGCACTCCACGAACCCTAATTATTGGATAAGAGAAGGAAGTACGTCCCGAATGATTTCAAGATGAGAATAAATGAAAAATTAGTTTATTAAAATAAACTTAATCATCAAACTATATCTACGTAACTCACATCATCAATTTGTTTGGAAATTTATATATTGCAAAGTTTTTTCTAAAAGTTGCAAACCTATCTTCTTTGATAAACCTTTTAATCACGCCAGACAATTTTCAAATCTGACTAAGAATCTAAATACTGACTTCATTCTCGGAGCAAAATGGGAAATTAGTATTTATATTTTAAGCGACAACAATACAGCAACTAAAAGTAAATCACTGAAAGAAATATTAACCCTGTCGTTCTGTTCGCATCTACAATGCTGCAATTCTAGGAGTGTTGTGGAAATGTATCAAAAATCAAATTTCAATGGAGAGACAAAAGGATGAAAAGTATTTCTGTCAAAAAGAACGGATGCGTCTTCAGGGAAGATGAAATCCGTACTAACTATCCATACTACCCATAAAATAATTAGAAAAATCCCAACACTTTCTGCGAACAGTGTTAGCTATAAGCTAATGGAACACTGTCTTCACCCCGAGTGTTAGGACATACAAAAAGACAAATATAATTGACCAAGAATTAAAAATGTACATGCAGTAAAATGGGGAGATGCAGCAGCATGGAAGAAGACACAGACCTGAATGTCTCGCGTCGTATAGGAGACCGTGTGTTTTCAAAGTATCATATTACATGAATTCGCGTCTAAGCTACGAGTTGGGGGAGAGTTCGATTAAGATTACGATGGAGACAAAGAAAGCGATGAAAAATATACAAAAATTAAAGAAAGAAGAGTAAAGACAAAAAATGAAAAAGAAAAATTATAAAATTAATTGGAAAAGGTATAAATTAAACCAATTTTTGAGAGCGGCTAAAGTAAAATGTTTTGAATTCCACAAATAAACGACTGAAAGATGCATTTTCGAGGTAATCACATTAGATCTGTCTGACTTGAGTGACCATACCACAGTTTAAAACTTCGTCATTATAGCTCTAATATGCAATCCTTTACTTACATCTTAAAGCCATTAATTAAAGGTTCGTAGAAGGAGGTAGGAATTTTATTACTATTAAGGTTATTTCTAAGGTGCTAAATTTGTTTTTAATAGAATTTCTATCGTTTCATGGCTTGTTAATCCTAATGAATTGATTTATGATAGTGTTTTTATAAATTTTAGAAGATATATTTGAGTTCTAAAAAATATATATATTGGCGTTGAATTTAAACTCGTTTCGTTTATCATAAATATCTATTTTTAAAGTATTTTGTCAATCAATAATTAGATCCAGTAAAATAACAGATTTTTGAAAGTTATTGGTTTGTATTCAGTTAAGTTCATTTGGAAACTGATTATTATAAGTTGCATTGAAATCTTTATGGTTGAATATAATCAGTTCATCGATGAATCTAAAAGCTGAGTTCAAATTAATAGCGCTATTACGTTCAAAAAAGTGCAGAAACAAATCGGCCAGTAGACATGAAAAGCTGGTTCCTTGGGGGATGCCTTTAATTTGCTAAATTTCCTGTATATACGTAGAGGAAAAGTTGCAAGACGGAGAAACTGGCATAATTAACTTGATAGTACTTTAATAGGTGACGGTATTATAATTGGTTTCCTAGGCAAATACTATTCGAAAATATCATCAAGAAAAGATGAAAATTACGAATAAAATATATTATCAAACCACTGGTGGCAAAGGCAATCTTTGATACTTTCCGAATGTATCAATCGACGCTAATGAGAAGGTTTTGCTGCAATTGATGCATAACACATAGGAACAAAATATTTCCATCTTACACTATAGGTGACATTCTTCTGTAATAACTTGAGATAAAGTAGAAGCCATATTATTTTTGAAATTTTTATTTCCGGTATCATTACATTTTCGTTCAATGTTCATTTTTCTATGTTGCCTTTTCAAACGAAAAACAACAAAGTAATATATCTTTATGAATAAGCAATTACTAATTTTCGGAGGTGGCTTTATTTAGCAACAGCTGCTAGTGACATATTTCTTTTCTTCATAAAATATTCACCTAATGTGATTCTGTTTGAAAGGATATCATTTTTCATTTTCTTTACAATGAAAAGTTCAATAAGAACAATTTTATAAAAAATTAAAGTTAAGTTTAGATCACTTTTAATACTGATAACCAAATTCCCTTAATTTAACTAAAATTACGTAGCTGGAAAATATTGACAGACGAATTTGAGCGTCATTTTTATTAAATTTGTTAAAACTAATTAAAACTCTGGATACATCAATTTCTTTTGAACTGAAAGGAAACGTCTTCAAATGTTATAAAATTCCTTTTCATATCACTATATACCATCTTACGATAAACTGTTTGTGAGTCATCGATTGACATACAAGATTGGGAAGGAAGATTTATCATTAAATATAAAAAGCGAAATAAATGGGGGCGAATAGATCCGATATGTTACTTCTTTTGCCGACATCCCTTTTGCGCAATTGATTCAAGGCTACAGGGATGAATAAAATATTAGTAGGTTCGAGAGTTTTTACTGACTTCTGACAAAACATACTCAGTTTAACCTAAAACACATTGTTTTTTTTAAATCCCCCCAACCGTTGGCCTGCTTTCTCATATCCACTTAATTGCGCGCTTTCAGACCAACAAGCGCTTTCGTCTATAGAGTTGAACATATCAGTTACGTTGTCCATGTTGTATTTTTATGGTATTTTTAAAATGACTATTAATAATACAATGAATTTTTTCCTTAAAAAATATTTTTGTTCTCATTTTCAATAATACCGTAGACATCATGGATACACAGCTCCCTTTACATCTTTTTTTTATTTTACAAAATCAACCTGTATAATTCGGGTAAGCTTTGTAGATTTTCAAGAATCACTAAATCAAATAATGTTTTTGCAACAATCACTGGAAATGACAAAACAATTCAAGACATCAAATATTGTATACCCAAAGGTATATTGTACATTGTAAAATAAGTTCACATCAATATACTGTCATTGTTATTTTGAGTATACTCTTCGTAGAGTATTAAATTTCAGGAACTCAACAAGGCATTTGGGAGCGGGGGTTGAGTATGCGGAAGTTTCTCAAGGGTTTACTAGTTAAAAAATTATTCTCAAATTAAAATATTTACATCACTTCAAAAATAAACATATTAATAGTAAAAATAATTTAATTTCTAAATAACCAACTAACATTGTAATATGAAACGCAACTTTAATAACAAAATTTTTGTGGATTCAACAAATACAATACGCAAAGAAAAATAAACCATACTGAAATAATGACATTGCGTTTTTCTATTCAATAAAAAATACACAAAGACGCTTAGTAAAACAAAAATCATATTTGAAATGAAATTTTTGTTCTCATATCCATACAATGCAGCTCAGTTTTAATTCAATTGTATTTGCCAGTTTTAATCAAGCTGTAGTGTTCCTATTCAACCCATTTCTAATTAAGTTCCTTCCTTTAACAAACGTATATTTAAGCGCAGACAACAAAAAACATTTAAGACGACGTTTATTACTTCGTCACGCTATTCACAGCGAGCGTTTTCGCTTTCAAGACGAAAAACAACAGGGCTAGTCTCAGAAACAAACGAGAAAGGAATTACCTTCCGCGTCGTAAAAGGTAAGGAAAGGTCTATTATCATCTTAAAGCTGTCTACATGTGATGTTTAATTAACAAAAACTAGCTTTCATTGTATATTCATTGCTGTTTTCTAAATTAACAAAGGTTAACAATGTATGCCGGCCTCATAAAGATCTCAATTTTCTTGCTTCCTTTAAGCCTTTTTATAAGATGGGACGTCATTTCCCACGTCAACGTACTTTCCCAACCGAGACTACGTTAATTCCAATTACAAGGGAGCAAAGAGATTTTTCACTTCAAGAAATTCCGATATTATTTAACGCTCTATTAATACCGAGGCAGGAAAAAGAGTGGAAAAAAAGTACTTCTTACCGGATGTCCCGGATTTCATTATACTCCAGTTAATCAAAGGTTAGTTCGCTGTTTAAAACTAGAAAAATACTGAGTTAGTCTCGCTTGCATGTAAGAAAAGAGGGAAAAAATTGATTAAAAGAAAAACATAAGGCTCCGTCGGGAAAATCGTTGACTTGTTGTTAAATCATGGTGAGTGATTATGTAGCATACAAGATTTAAAAAAAAGCCTGTGAGATTGGGAAGTTACATTGTTTTAAAGGTCAGCTTTTAAACGTCTTTGGATATCTTGTGTGGGATTATTTTCGTGTCGGTTGTTTCACATAAACTTGATAAAGCTTATCGCGTTCTACTCCGAGTAAGAGAATCGACTTATCACAGTTTCATTCATTAAAAACTTTCACTAGGTATTGCTCCTTAAGCCAAAGTATGTTATAATATTAACTTCATTGCCAAGCTCTTTCCAAATCAGTTGTTTTGAAGAAAAATTTTAAGTTTTTCCAAGGAAATTATATCCTTATTGAATAATTAAAGATTATATTAAATTTTACCAATTTATTTTTTAAAGTTCAAAAATCTGAGGAAAGGCTTGCTGATCCAACAGGTTAAAATTTTGTTAATAATTTTAAGGAATTTTTCGAAATTAAATTTGCTGTAATTTATTGGCTTGAAAGAAAACGGTCTAACGATATTGTTTGCAGTAAATGTGTTTTATGAATTTCTGTCATCGACTTAAATACTTCTTTATGAAAGGGTCAGTGATTTAATTTTCCTTACAAATACGTTTTGCGTCTCTTTTTAGTTAAAATTCTACCAATTTACCGTAACTAATACGTTGTGGTTCTTTATTCACAACTTTAATCGGTAGATTTCTACGCTATTGATAATTAGCAAGCATTTTAAAAATAGGTTTTTCTCCAATTATCTGAATTGTAATCTCTATTAAATAAAAAAAGAGAATATGAAGAGAAACGAAGGAAAAAGAAACGCAAACAACAGTATTTGCATAGTTTTCAACGAGCAAAAGCAGGAAATGCTTAGATAATTTTATATAAACGAAAATGAATCATATGTTAAAAATAAAGGACAGTTAAAAAATTACAAATTAATCAGCTAAATTAATTAATTTTCCTAATAAGACTTTATTTTTTAAACTTCCGTATTACAGCAAAACTACTCTAAGCTGTCACCTCTGAACAATTCAATTTCAATGAATTCCATTCCCTCTGGCCTTGCAGTTTTTACGAAGATAATGAGGCTGCAGTGGCCTATTGGTAAGGTCTCGGCTTTGGCGCCGGAGGGTTCCAGTTTCGAAAGCCGATTCCACTGGAGATTTGTCGTGTATAGGGCCTGTTGCGCGTTAAATTATGCGCAGAAAGCAAAACGTGGCCGTTGGTGTGGTGTAGAAGTTTAGTGAGGAGGTTCCGGCTCAGGTATCGTCTACTGACCGAGGTTCAAAATTCCAGGGTCCGTCCCAAAATAGCCCTCGTGTTGCTTCAAAAACGGGACTAAACTAAACTTTTAAGAAAATGAGGAAGAGAGAAAGGGATGAATAAAAATTTCATAAACGCAAAAGCAATATCGGATATCAAATCGAAGTTAATCACTAACACACACCAGAATGTGGAATCCACCAGAATCACATCTGAAATGTGGATGAAAAAGTGGACGTTGCTCTCAATCGGGATCGAAGATTCATACGTCCATAGTTACTAGAAAGAGAGTAAGAAGTTATTTTCACAACAAGCATAGCCAGTTAATTCTCTGAATCCGGATCAGCGTTTACAAATGTTTCGCCAATATGGTAACAGGAAATCGGCAAGAAATTTAGCAGAATCTCTCAATTGTGGTAGATTGCAAATAAATAGTATAATTAAATTAACAATCATTAGTTCAACCAGCAACTAATTCCTCTAAAACTACCGACGAAGGATTTAATTTCCAATTCAATAACAAAATCGTAAAAAAGTTACCTCTGAAAAAACGCTGAAATCCAAGCGAATACAAATTGTATCTATCTTCAAAAAATGTTTAGAAAGGTTCGACTTAAGTATTTTTCTCTTTATATAAGTTTTAAAATTCACTGTCTCGTAAATAATGAACTAGAATTTCTTTCAATAAGTATTTTGTCTCCCAAAGCTGAAAACCCTATTGGACAGTATCACGGAAGAATTTGCTGGTTCTGGTGTGGATCTGATTTCTCTCGAAAAGGATTACGCTCTTCTTTCCAATAACCAACTCTTTATTACGATCACAAGACTTACACTGACAGTAGAAGCAATAATGACTCCCGGTGGTGCAACACACAAGTCGTGCTCGCCACCTATTGGACAAAATGTTTCCAACTTCTTAACACTGCCGACCTTGAAACCTTAAAGGTTTCAACATATTTATATATAGTAATATCAAAATACACTAATAAGAAACACAATTATTTTAAACACATGATGATATTAATGCAATAAACACAAGAGTAATATAATAATAATATTGCAATGATACATTTTACATACAGAAAATCTAATCATTTATGGGAAGAACACATACATTTCTTACATTTCTTTTAAGTGTTCTACCAGTAGGTAACAAAACATTGACTACTCTTACCTTTTCATCTTTAATGATAATTATTTCAGATATTCTGCCAGTTAGCCACTTTACACTGGGCATATTTTCATCTTTGATTAACACAAGTCCACCTAGTTTTATATTATTTTTGGAAAACATCCATTTACTACGTTGCTGTAAGGTGTTCAAATAATCTTTTTCCACAACCTCCAAATTTGTTGACTATATTTCTTAATTTTTTTTTCCACTTAGAAAGTCTATTTTCTGATATATTAAGGAGGCAGGCTCAACAATTGAAGTCAAAGGTCTACCTATAAGGAAATGACCGGGTGATAAAGTTTCAAAATTGTCGAACTCGGTTGACAGGGGGGTAAGGGATCTTGAGTTTAGAACACTCTCAATCTCTAGAATTATTGTGAGAAATTCTTCCAGAGTCAGATGAGCATTCCCAACAACACGCTTCAGATGATGCTTAAATGATTTGACACCAGCCTCCCAAAGACCACTGAAGTTCGGCGATTTTGGAGGTATAAACTTCCATTCAATGTTCTCACTTAAAAGAAAATTAGCTAAAGTTTCATTTGGGTGGCTAACCATTTTATACAATTTTCTCAGTTCAGTGCTTGCACCAACGAAATTCTTAGCATTATCGCTAAATAGTTTTGAAGATTTCCCCCTACTGCTGAAAAAACGTTTCAAACACGCGATAAAGGCATCTGAGGTAAGATCGGATACAAAATCCAAATGAATAGCTTTTGTGCTTAAGCATACAAATATACAAACATACACTTTATTTAGTTTAGTTTAAACCCTTCCGTTGGTTTTTGAATCTTATATGGAAGGGCCCACAAAAATCTATTCCAACATAACAAAAAGGGAAAGATGGTGTAACTCGTTCTCTGGGTAAATCTCCCATAATTTGACTCTCTAGCACAGGTTTGTTTTTAAAACAAGTAATACATTGAAACACGACCTTTCGGCATACATTTCTACCATTTATGATCGAATATTTACGTCGAATATGATATAATAAAGCATTAGAACCTACATTTTAAATGATAATACATTTCAATAATGAATGTAAATGGGTGCTTGTCGGGTAGGACTATTGGATGCTTCTCATCTAGACTCAAATCTGAATATTTTAATCTGCCTCCAACTCGTAAAATACCGCTCTCATCTAAAAAACAATTTAAGGATTTTACCTTACTATTGCTGGGGACAGTAGCACCCTTTCTGAGATTTTTAATCTCTTCTGCAAACTCACCTTGTTGAACCAATTGAACTAAATATATTTCAGATCGTTGCAGTTCTTTGATGGTAAGATGACCTGCAAGTCTTTCAATATTTTTAACATTATGAATAAATCTAAGGACATAGCACATAAAACGAATTATACTCATATAATTATTACTTATTTTAAGGATATCATCAATAAAAGAATTATTATTAAGAACTGTGAAGGTAAGTGGAGAATAGCAGCTCGTTTTCTTTAGTTCATCAGAAATGTCATGTACTGAGATTGAAGTATCATCATTACCTGTATCTGTTGGAAGTCAACTTCTCTCAAAAATTAAGGTCCTTTCCACCAAAGGTCACCATTTAGCAGAATCTCAACATTTACACCCCTGCTTAGGAAATCAGCAGGGTTTTGTTTCCCAGGACAATGAGCCCAGGCACTTGTATCCCACAGACTCTGAATTTCGGTCACTCGATTGGACACGAATGACTTCCATCTCTTACTCGATCCCTTGATCCATTGTAATGTGATCTTAGAGTCTGTCCAAAAGAAAACTTGAGAAGGTCTTTTGAGATCGACTATTGCTTTGACTTTTCTTGCTAGTCGGGCGGCAAGCAATGCACCTAGTAATTCGAGTCGAGGCATGGTGATTTTGGTTAGAGGAGCAACTCGGCTTTTTGACATTAGAAGGTTCACTTCGACATTGCAGTCTTTCACAACTCTTGTATATATAACAACACCATAAGCCTTTTGGCTGGCATCACAAAAACAGTGAAGTTCTAAGACGTCAGTGGGTTCTCCCGTAGAAGAACTGAGCACATATCTAGGGACTTGTAGTTCGGAAAGACGAGGAACCTCGGAAACCCATTGACACTACGTTTTTTGAATATCTGGGGGCAGTTCTTCGTCCCAAGAAATTTCCTTCATCCACAAAACTTGGATACACTTCACACGAATGGTAAATGGAGAAAGTAGACCGAGTGGATCAAAAATCTTTCCAATTGCACACAGAAAGTGACGTTTCGTATTCTCGTTGTTTGATAGGCTGTCCACTAAACTCTGCGTTCCCACGATCAGATAATCTTCAACAGTATTCCACATCATCCCTAAACCTTTCGTTGAATTGCCTCTCGGACTAATAGGGTTATCCTGCAGTTGATTTTCTAAACATTCACGTATCCACAACTGCCTAAATTCGTCGCTATTTGTTGTCCACTTCCTCAACACCATGCTAGCTTGGTCCATTATGGATACAGCTTGCGTAGAAATTTCCAATGGATCTTGCAAGCTATTAGCTCCAGAAATGAAGTCATCGACATAAAAACATCGATTCAAACATTCTGTCGTGGTCGGGAACTCATCATGGAATTTTTTCAGGTGAGTTTTAATGCTGGCAGAAAGGAGAAGTGGACTGGATCTTACTCCGAAGAGTACACGATTAAATCTATAAACTTGAAGAGTATCGTTTTCTGTCCATAGGAAACGCACTGCATCTCTGTCTTTTTCAGCTAGCGTTAATTGTAAAAACGCTTTCTCAATATCAGATATAAATGCGAATTTGTTCAATCTAAAATGTATTATAATATCAAATATATTCGAATTCAAGTTTGGGCCAGGCCAAAGACAATCATTCAAACTCAAGTGCTGAAAGCTATGACTTGAACTCGCGTCGAAAACAATACGCATTTTTGCAATCAAAGTCTCATCCCTAAACACTGCTTGGTGAGGCATATAGAAAACCGGTTTGTTTATAGGGTTTTCAGGATTTCACTGGTTCTGGTGTGAATTTGATTTCTCTCGAAAAGGATTACGCTCTTCTTTCCAATAACCAACTCTTTATTACGATCACAAGACTTACACTGACAGTAGAAGCAATAATGACTCCCGGTGGTGCAACACACAAGTCGTGCGCGCCACCTATTGGACAAAATGTTTCCAACTTCTTAACACCTATAAAGTAGCCAACCTGTCTGAACGACCGATTTTGTAATGAAAACAGGTTGGTCTATTTAAAGAAATTTCACTCTGTAAACAATTAAATTAAGTTTAAATTTCGTTGTAATCCTTCTGTTCGTTTATAATTCTTGCAAATAATATGCAATTTTTCTTCTGAATCAAATATTTTAAAACGTTTCTTCATACAAAGTAATTTGAAAGAAAAATTCATTTAAATTATATATCGTGAAATAATTTCTTGTTTTTTTATATTTATATCCCTTATTTCGTTTAGTTTGAATAATTTTTGAGCATGCAACGGAATAATTTTTTATGATTCCTTAATAATTAAATCTTGTATTGAATTTAAGGTAATACGGAATATCCAAATCATTTTTTCATTTTATATACGATGTGAATATAAATTTAAATGCTAAAAATTAATTTTCTCAAATATCTTGCCTTTTCTTTTTGTTAACGTAGACGTAATGAAATTAATTAAATTGATGTAAGTGGCTCTAGAAGTGTTTTCGTGGATCTTTTAATTTTCAATATTGTGCAGATTTTTTATTTGTCATAAAATTGATTGAAATTATAAAATAACCGAAGTGAAACTCAGAATTATTAAACATGACAAATTTTAGTTCCATTTCTGGGTGATAGAATATCTGACATTTTTCTGTTTAAATATACCTTTAGTTAATAATTTTGGTCTCATTTATGGAGAATAAAGATTCCCACCTTAAATTTCATTTTAAAATATGAACAACTATATTCGATATTTCAGAAAAGACGAATGTAAGCAATTTTTTATAATTTCTAATTCTTATTTACCAAAACAATTAATGTTACTTGAAACAAAAACCCGAAAATGTTCAATTTTTAAATAACATACTTAAATCTTTCTTCGAATATTTAAATTATAAGAATACTTTCCACCTTATAATCACGTAGATTCTTACTTCTAACTTGCAGAAAAGTAAATATTTCAACTTAGAAATTTAGCATAAACAAGTTAGCTATCAAAAAGTTTCTAAAGGATAAAATTTATTTAACATCATACTTACACAGATGTTGGTTTCTGTGTTACTGCGCTAGCACAGAAACCGAACTACTGTATTTGGTACAAAACCACTAATAAGTTTTAAATGTCATTTAGCTATTATTGTTACGAATAAAATACATAGGCAATTTTATTCCTTCGATAAGGTTAAAAACATTTTCAGGGAGCAGTTAAGTCTGAACGACTTCAATAATTTTCTACATTTTCAACTAGGAACCTTATGGCCATTTTATCACAAATCTCTTGTTTCTAGTACGCAAACTATGCATCATGCAAATATACATTTTCAAGCTCAAGAGACGAGCACCAATCTCTTTTTGATGAGTCTTGGCTCTGTAATAGCTAGATCGCGACTTCGTAATTCAGCTCTGCGAAAATCCGTCATACAAGTTTGTCGGTGCACTTGCATCTGCTATAGGCGATCGAACTTTTCCACATGTGCTGCTGTGTGAAGTCTAAACCGCTAGGTATAGATGAGGTTACGTACCTGTTTTACGAACGCTCTCAAATTATGAGGTTAGTCTGTAAAGAAGCCTCGTGTACCTTATTAATTAAATTTTTAACCTTTAAATTGCAATATCATTCCGTTAACGGAACTCCAGGATACAAGCGCCAAAATCTAACGACAGATTACCATTGGCGGAGATTGCCAAATCCTGGCAACTGTAGTGGGAACTTATCGGAGTCCCACGCTGAAATGTTGGCGCCGAAGTTTCAGCTTGGCGACCAGATAGTATGCCTTCCTAAAGAAGATAATTGCTTTAACTTCTTATTACATTCATAGGAAGCGATAAAATCTCTGTAAAAGTTTGAAAACTGCTTATGCGGTTTTCAAGTGTAATAAATGACGCCTATACTACCTTTTCATTCAATGAAATTAGAACTCGAGATATAAAAAAATCGCATAACTTATCCTACAACATAAATAAACTAATATTTATGTAAATACATAGGCAACGGAAATGAAAATTCACTTAGAAGTTTCTATAAAGTCTATTTTAGGTCAGATTAAAATTAGGTTTAGACAACTGACGTTTCATATCATGACCTCGAAATTACACAGGGGTAGATTCCGCTTCAGAAAATCACATTTTATTAGAGCCGTATGACCACTTATCCTCAATATTTTGTACTAAAATACTCCCAAACGCATGATTTGATGCGTCTTTTGTCCAAATCTCATCGCATTATGTCTTATATTTCGCCTTGCAGAGAAATCTAAGTTGAGGAAATTTAATTTCGATAGCCCTTTATATCGCAGTTTCACGTAAGAGCTTTATAAAAGCATGACTGTGAATTTAAGAACTCAATATATTTTTCTAAGAAATAAGTATTCAACTGCTCTTTTACATATTTGTCTTGTCTCCTTTCTTCCCTGCTAAATATCATTTTACATCTGAATTCATAAAATTAAAAAAAATAATTAAATGTATAATTGAAATTTTTCTTTTTTATTGAGGTAAAGAGACGATATTTCCTCGAGTCTTAGCAGAAAAATAAAAAACACTAATTTATCCTTAGTTTTCAACATGTGTTTTTGCTTTCTCTTAATTTTTATTGAGTTTTCCTCTGTTTCTGCAATGCTAAAGAATTTTAAAGGTCATCAAATGCAATTTGCATAACCGTGTTAGTTTAATGATAATCAATGATCACGTGATACAACGAAAAACGCTCCGATAAGCACGCTTCAAACAAGGTGAACACGTAACAGGCATTATTGGCTTCGTCTTTCTTTTTTCAGAAAATTATTCTCTGGTATTCTTTGCTTTTTGATGCTTCTTTTAATAATCCTTCGTAAATATGCTCGATGTTTAGATGTTGGCTTAAAATATACTGGAAAGTATCGTACATGAGATCGCCCTTTAAGACTGATTATTAATATATATTTTTTATCATTATCATTTTATCATTTTTTTTTCTTGCTTAACGACCTGTTACGTGTGTACCCAAGAAAATAATTCAGTTTAAGGAACTTCATGTTTTAAGATGGGATTATTTCTTAAGGAAAAAAAGATTTGACTATTTTTTTATGTATCACCTTTACTTAAAATAGAGTTACACGACATTTCTCCCTTTCCTAAAGCCTTTTTCAGGTATTGGATCAGTACTTATGTTATTAAAATTCTTGAAAAGAATGCTTTAAATTATGATATGTGTTACGGTAAATGTGGTTATTATGCTTAATAACCGGATTTGTTATGAATTTATTATGCATTTTGACAGATTATTATACCTAATTACCGCTGTGATTATGAAAAATAACCGATTGCCTATACTGACACATGCATTATATTAAATTTGGTTGGTTTCTTTCTAATGAGCTTTATTATTCGTATTATTGCAATAATTTGTGAGATTATAATAATGCAACTTCTAATTCATGTGTGATTTTTCCCCAAATAAATATTAAAATCTCAGATGTATTTAAGAACTTCTAATTATATATTAACTTTATATAATCTGAAATTATTAAAACATGCATGAATGTCATTGGCTGAAATTGTATCAAGTTAAAGATTTACCGCTCACTAAATTAAATAAAATATCTTACCTTCTTTTCTTTAAATAAGAGAAAAATAAACAATAATATCAAAGCTCAATTACATAATTTTTCAAAAAATACCTCGCTGACTTTTGATTGAATATCATTACAACTAGGGCTATGCCGATTTTCAATTTATCGGAAAAAATCGATATTTAAAAAAATCGATGAATCGATTGAATAAAAAAATTATTTAATTTTTTTACTCTAAACAAAATATGCTTTTTTTATTCGCATGCATGGCCTCATAATTTTTTGAACTGAAATAAACCAGTGAAAATTTAGAGTATTCGTAGTTTAGTTTTAATACGCGATACAACTTAAGAAAATATTTTTAATTATAAGATTATAAATCAAAAAGAGCCTGTAAACCGTTTTTTTCAGAAATGTATAAAAAATAAATCACATGTAAGATGGATTTAATGAAGAATGTTGCATTACATAAAGACATTTAGACACATTCTTTCCTTTTTAAGGCAATCGTAATAAAATGCAAAAAAAAACATAACATTTATCTGAAGGACTGCATAAAAAATTAGGAAAGAATATAACGCATGGCAGTCATTAAATCAACCAAAAGATACAAAACAAAAAGGCTACAACAGAAATTTAAAAAAAAATCGCACATAAATAATTCTGCGTTTCTACCCTTTTGGCCTTGTCGCGAGTAGTAGAATCTGGACAACGGAGACAATTTTACGATATTTGGCTGATTGAATGAGCTAAGCTAATTCATATCAAAAACCACGCTGAATTCGCTAAATCCCGATTAATTCAATATTACCGCAATATTAACTTCAATCTCAAAAGTCGATATCCAATATTGAAAGGCATCAACACTCTGTTAAATCTGATCTCGATATGAAGCCAAATTTTGAGCGATAGATTGCTAAATCTCGACTCCCAACTTTTGCAAACGGAAATTTATGCTTACTTTCATGTGGCTATCATAAAGTATTCTTCTTTCTATGTTTTTCTTTATTTCTTTTTTTTCTGCGTAATTACTCTTTGATTCCTCGCACATACACTGGCATACAAACTTAAGGAACATTTCGTAAAATGAGAGAAATTTGCAATTAATACAAAAACTTTGTTTCAAAATCAGTTCTGGAGAATCTTGTGACATTCAATAGAGTATCATGTACATATTACGGTGAAGATTCGGTCACGAGGGCAATTAGGGGGACCACCAGAAAGGGATGAAAGCGAAAATGGAGTTTCACACATCCTGTTTCACAGAAAGCTGATAACGAGATGTAACTTTTATCAATGGTTACGCTTTCATGTGCATAATATTTACATGCATTTTCGTAAGCATAGCACAAATATTCGGAAAGATATAAATGTTTCTTTAAAAAATCCCAGATTTTTCCGCATGTTTTTTGCTTATAACATGCAGAGTTTTCATTCAAATTATTCCAAATTTGTTGAACACTTGACAATATGTCACAGACGTATTGTATTAAACTTTGAAGTAAATACGATGAATATTACAGGAAATATGAGTGTTTGTATTAAATATTTTTTACTGCGCATGTACGAGACGCAGCGGAATTTTTCTTTCATAACTTCAAAGCCAGATACCAGTTGAATAACATTAAAATTCAGAAAGCTGTCGGCATTTCAATGAGGTGAATTTCAATTTCTCTTTAAGAGAAGCTAAATGATGAGGGTTCTTGTACAAAATGATATTTTTTTAAATCTGAATCTTCGAACTGTAACATTGAATTTTAGTAAAACTGAATATCCTAAAAAAAAAATACCATGAACATTTATAAATTAAATATATTATTTAAATTGCATTTTCTCGAATACCATTCGAAGATTAAAGTTTAAAAAATATCAGTTTGTGCAAGCACCCTCATCATTTAGATTCTCTTAAAGAGAAATTGAAATTCACCTCACTGAAATGCCGACAGCTTTCTGGATTTTAATGGGATTCAACTGGATTTTTTTTAAAAGTTGCTCTATATGTCTGGCTTTGAAATTATGAAAAAAACATTCTGCTGAGTCTCGCACATGCGCAGTAAAAAATATTTAGTGCAAACACTCATAATTCCTGTAATATTCATTGTATTTATTTCAAAGTTTAATAAAATACTTCTGTAACATATTGTCAAGTGTTCTGCAAATTTCGAATAATTTGAATGAAAACTCTGCATGTTATAAGCAAAACACATGCGGTGAAATTTGGGATTTTTTAAAGCAACATTTATATCTTTCCGAATATTTGTGCTATGCTTACGAAAATGCATGTAAATATTATACACATTAAAGCGTAACCATTGATAAAAGTTACATCTCGTTATCAGCTTTCTGTGAAACAGGATGGGTGAAATTCCATTTTCGCCTTCATCCCTTTCTGGTGGTCCCCCTAATTGCCTTCGTGACCGAATTTTCACTATAATATGTATATGATACTCTATTGAATGCCACACGATTCTCCAGAACTGATTTCGAGACATAGTTTTCGTATTAATTGCAAATTTCTCGCATTTTACGAAATGTTCCTTAACTTTTGTATGCCAGTGTACATTGAAACTAATTGGATTTATGATTTAGTTTTTCATTTCCTGTAGAGATTATCCTCATAAATGTTATCGATTATTTCTATTCGATGCAAAGAACTGTTAAATATTGAAGAAAAGTCCATCCGACTCTGATATTATTTTCGATATCATTTTGATGCATCGGTATTTTAACGCCAAATCTGGAGCCAAAGCTTCTTTGTGGTAGTCCATGAATAGCAACATGTGTTGGCTCATATTAGTCATAATAATTTTTTTTCGCAAGAGGTTTTTTTTTCTTTTTCTTAATTTTCCCTTGAATTTTGGAATACATTAAAAGAATTTTTTTACGATTTATCTTTTTATTTCCTGTTCCTGTAAACTTTCCGAACACACACAACACAGTTGCTTTTATTTCGTCTAATTGCGATCAGCTATGTACCAATTGTGCTATAATTCTAGTTGCCTCTTTGTATTAAATTATCGGTTCATACTTTTAAAATAAAATAGGAATTTTAGTTTATTCAAGTAGTGAATTAATTTTAATCACTTTTGACTTTGAATTCAGGATTTATTTGAAGCTAATTAATTTAGATTGTTAAAGGTATTTTTTTTCTTTTGTGAAAGATGCAATTAACTGATGTTCAATAATCAGCACTATTGAAGCTAAAATTTTAAAAATCTTTCTATTATTTTAAGGAATGACGGTATTACTTATTATGATAGATTGAGGCGTACCAACTTTTCTTAAACGAACTGCTAGTCCAGCATTTTATACTCTGTTGAAAAGATGAATACCATTATTTTTTTTTTATTTTATAAAGGAAAAGGAAAAACATATGTTTATTGTTTCAAATGAAAATTAAGCAAGATATAAACTGAAAATTCTTTTTATTTGGATAAATTTTGATTAGTCATTGCGTTAAGAAGTGATTTATAATTCAAATAAATAAATAATAAAATTTCGATATATCGAGAAATATCGATTTATCTTAAACGATATATAGCGATATTGAAATCTGGTCATCGCCCAGCCCTAATTACAACCTTACATGCTATTGGCCTTTTTAATTTATTCATATATTGTCACAATTAGTTGAAAAAAAATATGTTGCAAACTGAATTGTATTTTCTATAATCTGCAGAAGTAGATCACATTCCATTAAGTAAATCATGACTGATAGGAAAAATTACAATCATAGTTGCATGAAAAATTAATTTTCTAAGAACGCGGTAAAAATAGGAATAGGTTGTTTCAATTGATCACATTATTCAAAAATACTTTAAATCATGTAAGGGATTTTTTTTTGTCTGGTTATACAGTTATAAATTCAGGAGGATTATGAGGCATTATATGAAGTGACGAAACATAAAATAACCTAAAATATATTTTAGGAGGCATGATATTTAATATAATATAAGGGATTATCTGATGTTCTATAACATGCAACCATTGCTCAGTTTCGATGTAGAAATATATCTTAACACATGACGTTCTTTTATTCTTGGGGATGGATTTCAGGCATTGCACTTATTACGTTATTAAAGCAAGTCCTGTTTAATAAAACGAAAAAGCAGTAATTTTCATATATTATCCTATATTCATCATAATTTATATAAATGTTATCCATCGTCTGCGTTAAATCGTCTAGAAGCATAAGTAAAATGATCGTATGCAAAAGAAACTTATACGTTGACCACTCTGTTGCACGCGTTGGCTTAGTATACTCACCAATTTCTGGTGAATACGTCCAATGATCTCTGATGCGACAGGTAAAGACAAATTCAAAATGATTGTCCCATTACAAACGACTTTTATTGATGAAAAATGATGCAAAGAGTGATGCAAAGGCAGTTCAAAGTTTCGTTAGCTGGAATAAACACAGTCAGCAGGAATCCGGTTCACACTCGATGTCATGTGCAAAAAGTGGCAACTCCTTAGAGAAAGCGTAATGTGGGTTGGGGAATCAGATATATCCTTCTGTCATAAAAGTGCAGAAAAAATTACATCACCAAATAAAGTCATATACCTTTAAATACCAGACGTAAACCAGCAACGTAGATTGCATAGATAGTTTGTCGAAACGTGATGTGCTTGCAAAGAAAAAAATGGCATACGCGTAAGGGTATCAGCTGATATATCAGTTGGTATATCGCTAAACGTTGATAAAACTAACAATTGTTTTGAAAGCTGTGCCTGGAAATCGACCTATGTAGCCAGTAGGAAGTTACAAATTCTACAAATAATGGTTGGAATGTACTGGTATCGGGAACTACAGATATGTTTCACAATGTATGAAGTTACATAGATTACCGAGTACATGTTATGCGTGAGACCTAGCGAAGTCAAATGGAAGGCATCTTTAAGATATATAAATCCGAACCTGGCAATGAACGCCTCGTTATAACCTTGAATGACAAGTCGCAGCGGATAAAGAAACGGTTATTATGATGTACGCATAATAGGCTCCATTACGGCGCGGTCCATGTACAACCCGCTTACGGAGGAGGTTCATTCCGCATCGTCGATGTGCCCTCCATTGAAGCGAGAACCTGCTTACATATATTGAAACTTCTCATCCGCATATTTTAGCTGCTCTCCTCCCCTGCATGGATTCTTAGGCTATGTAAATAAAATTTCGCTAATAAACTTCCTAATGTAAATAAACTTCTTTTTACTTCTTTGTATAAATCTTCGTATTATTGTTCATTAAATAATTATGACCGTTTGAAATCGGAGCAATAATTTTGATTTATCCTGCATGGACATGACATGTTTAACTATAGGGCGTATATAATGATGTTGCCTTACACTTCTGGGTAACCTGAGACGGCGTGGACGAATGAATTAAAAAAATTCCCGTCGGCAAGTCGCAAGACAAATGTAGATTCTTTTAGTGCGGAGATATAAGGAAAATAACATTTCGCCGTCTATTTTCACAAGAATTAGCCCTGCAAGAATGAAAGTAGTTGGAAGAGACTGCAAATTATGACTGCTTTCTAACAGGGGATAACATGCATAGGTTGAAAGGTTCTTTAAGTTGGGGGGAGAGGAGGGGAAAGGAGTGAAAATCATATTTCAGCTCATAACTTCTAAGCAATTGCAGCTATCGAAAAAGTTTAAACACAAAAATTATTCGTTAAGATAACGCGATAAGTCTCCAGTATGAATTTTCTTTCTATTTTAAGCTGTAAAGGAATTATGAGAAAATGAAATGTTCAAGCCCCCATCATTTCCACCCCCTTTGAGCTGGATAGCCCATCTACGAACTCGACCGAGATTTACACTATCCTTACAACATATCCGAGGATGGTTAAAATTAACTCAAAATTACTCCAATTATCGTGTTCACAAATGAAAAAGTGGTTTTCACTCACTTCCTCTCCTCTCCCCCAACTTAAAGAACCTTTCAACTTATGCATGTTACCCCTTGTTGGAAAGCTCTCGTCATTTTCAGTCTCTTCCACGCGCTTTCATTCTTGCAGGGCTACTTCTTATGGAAATAAAGGTCGAAATGTTCTTTTCCTTATATCTCCGGACTAAAGGAATCGACATTTGCTTTCCGGCTTGCATGCGGGAATTTATTTATTTCTTTTTCCACGCTGACTCAGGTTACCTAGAAGTGTACGGCAATCATCCTTATATACGCCCCATAAGAATACAAGTCCATGTCTTGCATCAGAATGATTGCTCCGATTACAAACGATTATAACTATTTAATGAACATTGATATTAAGATTTATAAACGGAGTAACTTGGTAAATATATACCTGCATATTTACGAGAAAAATTTCATTTCTAACAATTTCTATTCATCGTATAGATATATAGATGATTTGATAGTCTTTAATAAACATGTAGACTTAATGCCACAAATTAACTTCTATCCTGATTATTTAAAACTAATAGACTAACCACAATGAATTATTTGCAGAATTTCTGGTTTCAGATATAAAAGTTATAGGTAGGAAAATTAATAATGATATTTTTGACAAAAGAAATGCATTTAATTTTAAAATAAACAGATTTACTTTTTGGGATAGTAATCTCAGCAAATCTGTCTTCAAGAATTTAATAATAACTTAGAAATCACAGTTTAGTTAGAGATGACGATAATAGAATTCGGAACATTAAGCAATTTTTGAATAGTGCACTTTTGTATGGTTTTCCTAATACATTCCTAATACTTATTTGCTTATATAGATTGGGAATATTTGTGTTATTTAAAATAAATACTTATTATAGTATTTTATATATTAATCAATGTAATTCTTAAATATAACTCTATATGTTTCTTGGCTTTTATTTTATATATATATTATAGTCTATCAGTTTCTTTATATATCTTTATATATTATTATATTATATATTATAGTCATCTTTCTATCAGTTTTGCAATGTATTTATTGATTCTATAATTATACATCTTCTTTCACATAGATGACGCCGCTGTTTTAACTAATTCTCTAAAGTAATTTATTATTTTAAATGTTACAGTTTTAGTTTTCTAAAATTTAGATTTTTTAATTAATCTCATGAATATTAACTTATATTTGGATGGTTAATCTAGGTATCAGATTGTTTTTTTTTAGAAATTAAAATTATTTCCTAATTAATGTTGATTATTATTTAGAGAAGTATAATTTTAACTATTCATATATTTATATATATATATATATATATATATATATATATATATATATATATATAAATTTTTGAACGAAGGGTGGTTTTGTTTTCTAAAGGTCATGATCGGTAAAGATCTACTGAAACTTCCCGGAAGTCGTGTCATGGGAACCATTTCAATAGGTAGACTTACTATATGGAATCTACCTAACATAAAATGAATTAATTCGAAAGATATCGTTATGTTCCTTTTTTAATGATTTATGTGGCGCAAAATGAATTTTAAATTTTTTATTCTAAATAAATAATGCATTTTTGTATCTGGTCTGAAATTCTTAGGAAAATGTTCTTATTATATTTATGCGATCTAACTTTTGATGGAGGATCGAATTAAATAATTTTTACTCACATGAAGAGATGCTGAGCGTCGAAATAATTGTGACAAACTCAAAAATACATATCTAGAATAAATGTATTTCGACAAGCTAAGTTGTGTGTAATACAGATATCTCGATAACTAAATTTCCATGTTTATACGTCTACGCTAGATATTAAAAGGAACCAGAAATCATTGAGCATCAAATTCAACTCCTAAAGAAAAGCATACTGTGAATAGAATATTTAGTTTCTACGAAGCATATTTTTTGTGTAATCATAAAGTATAATAAGTACCTAAAATTCAATTTCATCTTTATCTGTTTGAAGATATGACTATATACAATGTAAATGACTGCACATAAATACATATTTCTATTTTATCACAATTACTACAATAGAATAAACATATTTAGAAAGGCGAAATTTCCATAGAATAGAAACTTGGCCACTAAAAATGGCCACTAAGTCATGAAGATCGTAATTTTAACAAATTGCAATGCAATAAAACTCTGATTTAATTTTCTGAAGATGGTAGTTATCGAGTTCAATTTACAAACAAGACTATTAGATTACCAATCAAGTCATTTAAGTTTCTAGATTTACATCGACAGTTTAACCTTTAAACGAAAGCGTCTTATTAGGTTATGCAAGTAGATCTTAAAATATTCTACATTAATATCCGCAGGGAGTTAATAAACGCAGTAGTTTATCGATTTCTGGTTAAAAGTCAGAGCAATAACTTTCACGGAAACAACTTACTCTTATCAGTAGGTTCTGAGTTTCTCTCCATGTTAATTCTGATAATTTCTAAAATATGCAAAGCATGCTTGCTCTTGAACTTCTCCGAATGCCTTACAAATTTAAAAGTTTAATTTTGTTTAGCTACATTCATGAGATAAACTAATATAACTCTTCAAATGCTTACCCCGCGATTTTCGTGGGTAGGAAAGAAGTCTATTTTCTTCTGCATCCCTCGATTTTCGCAATCTAATGTGTTTACTTTGTACAATTATAGCTTTCAATTATAGTATACTTACAAAGCTTCGAATATAAATAACGATTCCCTTCGTTTCAACGGTATTTGGACATGTTTTCAAATATTACATCTAAATAGTAATTTAAAAGAAATAAGCAGTCGGAGGAATAATTATTGATTCTATCTGTTAGATTGCAAATATTGCATCAACATCATTTTTCGGTTTTGTCAGTATTTTTAATTAATTTAATTCTTCGCCACTAAAGTTTCTTTCTTTTCTTGTGGCAACTTTGGCAAATTTTGAAATTCAAACGTTAATTTTAGCCGTTTCATTTAATTTCTAAATTTTACTTAATTATTTACTTTGTTTTCGATTTAATTATTATTTGTCTTAACTTTTGTTGATGTTTCCATTAAGGTTTCAACTTTATTAATTTTTAAATTCAAATTTTGCTACGGGATTATTTCTTCGCCATCTTGGCTCGAGTAGGTTTTTGGCGCTATGAGGTCTTGGGCGTCTGTATCTGGAATCGTTTTCCGTTACTTTTTGAATTCTTTTGTGATGGGGTAAGCGAGTGGTTGGTGTTGTTCCAGCTGCGGGCCCCCAGGGCCGGTGGGGCCTGGGGTCCTGTCTTGTCTTGCCTCTGCTTTAATTTTTTTGTTAATATTTTTTGTATTCCTGAGTCTGAAGCTGAAGATTCTTTTTATTCTTCATTGGTATTCCTAAAAAGATGCAGTTTAAAAAACCACAGTGATGTATGGTCTGAAAGACGAGATGAAGTTTTTTTCTACAACACTATGCCTGAACAATCTGTGAATTAAGGTGCTGTGTGTGAAAGAAAGCATTTCTT